>LPNX010621467.1:40340-60952 GCA_001517045.1 Pseudotsuga menziesii
TGACAGAGTTATCGAGTGGGCTTAGTTTAGACTTATGGTTGGCACTGCTCTCATCTCTCTCAATGGCATATCAACTACGCTTTGCCCCACATTGTCTCTTTGAGTGGGCATATCACCTACACTTTGCCCCGCATTGAAGAAAATAATGGTTGAAGCAGGTTATAGTGCCTGCAACTTCGATCTCATATTCGATCTCATCTAATGCAAATTAAGCTCCCTAGAAATCCCAAACCTACTATGCTTCATGTCTTCAAATTATCTTCTTCTCCTCTTCAAAATACTTTCTAATATATAGAAGAGAATAGAGTCAAGTAACTGAGGGAGGAGGAAAATATGGCACATTTGGTACTTAAGTGTTCCTATCCACAACAACTTAGCAAGGAGGTTGAACAACTGATTTCTTTTCCAAATGATTGGAAAGGGGATTCAGTGTAGGAGAGCTTGCATGCATGGATTGATAAGTAGTTGAGTTCGGAGCCCTATCCTCCATAATGTTGCGGGGGCATACGGTTAGCCCACAATGCCCAATTTTTTTTATAGACAAATAAGTTCCTACCTTTTGGGTCTTCTATCATATTCAACCAATGATTCCATTATGTATAATGTCAGTGTGATTAAAGACTACTAATAAATATAACTCATATATGGGGTTTTTTATGAGGTCAGGCATAGTCCACAAGACTGCTATAGTGTGTGTGTTTTTTTTTAATTTATTTATGGGTGTTTTATTTATTTCTCCTTCTCATTGTCAGAAGTATATGGGAGGAATACGACATGATCGAACATCTTTGCAATATGGCATTAAGGATCGCAATAAAATTGGCTTTAGAGAGGGATGGCAAGCACTTGCAAATTTTGGGGTTTCTTGTGTAAAGTTATCGATTGGATGTCTCCATCAACACAAAGTTATAATGTAATTCTTATAACTATTGCATGAAAACTTCTAGAGGTATCACGATCCTTTGAAATGTTTCCTTTGTCCATGTTGTTAGAGTGCATGATATTGAACCTGATGCTTTATCCAAGGCCGGTCACAATGGGGAGAAGGATCTGTATTGTTGAAAGAAACTCGAGAGGGGACCTCGTTTCCTCTATTCTCCCGGTCTACTGCTCTTTTTTCTCTGAAACAGTGGCATGCAAGGTTTGTCTTTTTATGATCATGTATTTTTTAGTTTATATGATAATATGTAATGTTGGAAAATGGAATTAGGTGAGTTTTTTGGTTAGTTTGTTTTGGTTGGGTTAGGAGTTTCCAATTGACATTTTTCTGGGTTTTGTATATTGATAGCCTTGGTGTGAAGCTATAAATCTAATTTGTTGAAGATAGACAGAACTTAGTTTATATGACTATCCTCTCGATGTAATTGTTTTCTGGTACTTTGCTTAATACAGGTGAGAAATGTGGTTTGAGAAACACACATTTAGGATATGTGGAAACCACCCACAAATTTTAGGGAAATTATAAAAATAAAATAAGATAATAATTCATTTAATGTATATTCATGATTGTACAATGTAAATAGTAAATCTATTAATTTTTTCTAGAAGTATTACAAAGTAAAGATTGTAAAAAATAAAAAAATGAGAAAACGTTAAAAAGTATTAGGGGAAAGGTCCCAAACCCTATGGACACGTCCCATGGAACATTGTCATTCTCATCCTAAACAGAAATTGAGATTTTTTCAAAAAAAGAAAATGAATGTATTGATATTCTAAAGTCATTAATTAAAAATCAAATAAATAGCAACAAAATACTTATTTGTTATTTCATTTTGATCAAACTAATTTATTTTATAATGAATACTAACATATTAAATAAATATAACATTAAAATGAAAATTAGTTTGAGTTAATCCCGTAGTTAGGATGTTTGTGGGTAGTTATGATGTTTAGGATAAGGATAATGTAAAAATATACTCTAACCAATAGCAATTTACTTTAACTACACTCAAATTAAGATGTTTGTGGATAGTTAGAATGTTTATAATGAAGACAATGCAAAAATATACCCTAACAAATAGCAATTTACTTTAACTAAACTAAAAATACTCAAGTTAAAAACTCTTTAAAAAAAACCAACTTACAAATAAATATTTATATACCTATTTACTTGAATAAATATTTACTTTATTACATTTATTAAAAAAAACAATTTATTTCAACAAAACAAAATTGCTCTCACTACAATCACACTAAAACACATTCCTTCAAAACTTGCTAGAAAATAATCAAATTAAAATATTCCTTAAGAACTTGCCATAAAGTCTCATGCTGATTAAAAAAGGCTCAAATCCTTGCTTAAAAAAACTCAAACATGTTTGAATGAATTTCAATATATTACATATAATATAATTGTGTTTCCAAACCTTTGCCAAGTTCCAGGGCTTCTGAAACAATTTGAATACATTACATATAATATAATTGGGTTTCCAAGTTTCGTGCCTTTTGAAACAATTTGAATACATTATATTTAATATAATTGGTTTCCAAAATTTGTATCTGAAGTTTGAAGCAAGTCAAACTACGGTGATAATTAGATAATCCCAATGAAAATTGGATAGCCCCAACTAATTCAGAAATGATAATTAGATAATCCAAAGCAAATGATAAGTAGTTTTATTTGTCGATATAACCATAACCTAAAATTTCTGTTAGATTTCTTATTAAGCAAAACACCAATTCTAGAACTCTTGGATTACAGTATTACCTACTATGCAAGTTATCAATCTTCTCTACGTAGGCTGGTCATTTCATATCTATTTTTTTAATATTAACTCAATTTTTTTTGGTCATTTCATATTTTTTTTAATGTTAACTTAAATGTTTTATTAGATAAAAATAAAAATTACCTTTAGAATCACATTTTCTTTGGCATTTAAACCAAAAATATTTGGATGAATTTAGTGTAGGTTGATTATTACATATCTACTTTTTCACTATAAAATTGGTTTCTTTATTAGATAGAGATACAAAGCTTTTCACTTGGCAATGTCTTTAACATTTAAATAATGAAATTAAATTTAAGCAAATCAGCAGCATATCTTGCATATGGTTATTACATATCTAGATCATGTAAATGCACAAGAATCCTCATCCTCTAAAAGCCAATAGCTAGAGCGTGTAACCAATATGGTTGCAACATTTATAAAAGGAAACACTAAAAGAAATGCACTCCACCTTAACCGGGAATATCTGATTCTTTTGAGCTCTATTATGTGCCTCCTAGCCTTTGCAACTTGGTTTTTTCACATCAACATTGGGTTATGAATATTATTTGAAATGCTAGTGCCAAACAAGGCTTCATCCAGAACATTGAGATGATTCAAGAAAACATGGACATACAGTATCCTTGGTAAGGATTGTGCCATCCTTCAAAATCTCAAATGAGAACTCAAAAGAATAAGTATATATTGGCTTTTCAAGCCTCTGTGGCATGCCATAGGCCCATACTACGGCTAAACTATCAGAAAATATCTCAAAATGCTCATTTTTATTGTATCTTTGAAAATCATTACATGAGAAAGTTGTTTATGTTTGAGACGACTATGGTTGAGATGTGTGAATGATGTTTTGTTCTCATTTTTTATGAAGGCATAATACCGCCTGCAAAACCCATCCAAAATTATCATTGAAGGAATACACATGTACAAATATACATGAAGCACAGAAACATATACATATACATATACATATACATATACATATACATATACATATACATATACATATATATATATATATATATATATATATGCATATCTATGTATACATGCACACACATATACATATATACATACATACCCACATCTAAAAAGCAATGTACATTCCCACATACACTATATACATAAAACAAAGTCTGTTGAAAATATTTGCATATTTCGTTATGTACATGCAAATAATAAAAAACAAACATACTCATACACATAAATATACACAAGGGCGTATGCCAAACACATACAACACAAATATCTAAATGTTTAAGCAGCCATACACAATCTTTAACTTCTATTTATTATTTCAAATATAGAGATATGTTGCAAGAATAAATACTTGTAATTTATTTTTTACTCATTATGAACGCACTTAATTTGTATAGACAGAAATAATGGTTAAATTGTGTATATTTTTGGGAAAGGAATTCCTTATGATTATTTTTATTTAAAGGGACTATGCTTAGACATAACTAAAAATACAGGGTAAAATTCAGTTATTAGCGCTTAGGTAAAATTTCACTCATAAATAACTATGTAAGCATTAGCATAATGTTTAACAATTGATGTAAACAAAGCATATATTTTCAGAGTAGCAATGCGTAGTTATCCTGAATCTAGTTACGAAAAGAGAAACAAAGAAACCCTACATGTTAGGGTCCTGGCTGTATACAACATAGCAAACTGCTTTCATTGCAAGAATTAGATGTACAAATATTCTAGATCCATAAAAGGAACACGATGTTCTCTATAATAACACATAATAGTTCAACGACATATACAACCCTTTCTCTCACCCAAGAAGCCATTATAACTCTCAGATAAATACAAAAGAAATCAATGCTCCTCATGGCTGTAGTGTAGAGTAACCCTGTAAGTATTTACAAAAGATGGAGCTTACTTGCTAAAGAAGCGCCAAAATAAAGTAGAGAAGCAAAATAACGGGGTTAAGAAGACCCATGTCATGCAAAGTCAAATAAAGAAAAATGGAATAAGAGAGAGCAAATATATAAACCCAGACGAAAAATCTATCAAAAGAAGGACAGTGGCTGAGTCTTTCTGAGATGGCCCGAAACTCTTCTATTCAAACGAAACAAGTATAAAAATCTATGCACGATTTAAAGATCTCGCTTGTAAAAGATCGTGCGAGAGATGGTAAAAACCATGGTTAGATTTGGCGAGAAACCAAAAAATCAGTAAATGCTTGAAATCACGGTAATAGATTCACTTGGACTTTCTAAACACAACAAATTCCCTTGGTAGTTTGTTCTAGTACTCTCTCACAAGTGGCATGATATTCAAAGTCCGAGCCTTAGGGTGCGTCTCTGGGAATAAATGTTGAAGTTATTTCAGACAAGGAACCGTAATTGAAACGATTATACCAGTCACAGAACCTAGTGAACCTAGCGTAACAGAACTTCATCAACACGTCAAGCCTTTACACATGTTAATATTTTATTAAGAAATTATCGGACAGTATTAAAGACACGAGGTGACCATATTCATCAATTCGGAGCTCATCCACCTTACTTGGGATACATATGCGTGAACTTGTCATGGGCTTCATTGAACTCAGGGATGGAGTCATTGGTTTGAAAGATCCTCTCCGCAGCCTGTGCAGTAGCCCTGGAGGTTGTGTCGCTGGTGGGGTTGAGACACCTATCATCCTTTCCTTGCCATTCCTTTCCCTGTCAAATCCACGAGCAAGCGGGCGTAAGGGAGCAAACCCCAAGCCGTCGAATCCATGAGCAAGTCGGCGTAAGGGAGCAAACCCCAGGCTGTCGAATCCATTAGCAGGTAGGTGGAAGAATGAAACCCTCAACTGACAGTGCTCTTATGGCATACAGTGCTCTTATGGAATACTGCAGGCATGCCAAAGGAGGATAGATATCGAGAAACATCGTGACCGTGAAAATGTACAACCATATGCAGGAAACTTGAACAACATGAATGTGAGATGCATGTGAAATCAATGAGAAAACATATGTGGGTTTTCTATTGGACGAATGAACGACCATAAAAGTACAATGTTTTTGAAAAGCTGACCTAAGAAAAAAACGCTTGTCGACGTAAACATATTTGAAATTGATATTTTATTGTATCATAATTTAAATATATAATTTACTCCTAAAGTAATATTTACAATTATTTTATATATATAATAGTTAATAAAACATATAAACATTACTCAACTTATCATCCATGTCTTCTCAATATTGTAATTATTAGTTTTTAATATTCAATGGGAATATTGATTTATTTTTTAAATTTATTGAATTTTTTTTTATGTTTTTTATTAAATGACCATTTTATTAAGTGATAACTATGCAATAAGTGAATAAAGAGATAGATATAGTTAGTTTAAATATTTATAAATAATGAATTTTTGTGTAAATGAAAAGAATGGAGAAATAGAAATGCCATTTTAAATATTTATAAATGATGTATTTTGTGTAAATGATAAATTGATTAAATGGAAAATGTATTTTAGTGGATTTTTTTAAAGATTTTAAAGATTCATATTTGTTTTAAGTGTAAAAATTTAGCAAATTTTATTCATTCTTAAATTTCTAACTATAATATGTTTAGTCATATTTTTGTAAAAATATTAAAATTTTCAAGGATTTATAGTTGGTGGAAAAATTTGGTCATATTTAGAGTTAAATATTTTTATCCTCTATAATTTGGGGAATAGTTTTAGAAAATAATGGAAATTAATTAATATTCATCAAATATGGAAAATTAGTTCATGGCTAAACTTTGCCACCATAAATTTTCTTCATAAAGAGTTGGAGACTATTATCTTTATTTATAAAAGATATATAATTTTTATATTTGTAAACTAGTAGATTAAGGAAAAAAGATTAATTATACAATGTACTTGTACATCTATGAAATCAGATCATTTATTGTTTGGAAATGAAAGTGCATTTATGTATTCTTGGTAAAAATTTAGTTAAACAAAATAAAAGAGAAGGATATATAATAGTTTTCCCATATTATTATGGAGTTCCTCCAAATGGATCAAATACTTAACAAACTCACACACAAAGAAATAGATTAGAGTAAAAATGTGTTACTTTTTTTTATATATCTTATATGGTGGGAGGGAAGAAATTTCTAAACCAAATTGTATAAAAATTCTTAATGTTTTAAGCATTTTTCTAACAAGAATTAAATATCTATAATGAAACATAGTTAACATTTAGTTAAAAATGTATTCACAATGTATTTGACTTTAACCAATGCGGAATTCAAAATGGTGAATGCACAAGAAAATAAGAAGGTGAGGGTAATATTCTACCTTCCCCTTGAACGTTGAAGGCATGCATCTTGTATTTTCTTAAAATTGTACAAATTCGTTGAGATCATGTCCATAATCTTTTTCCAAAGCATAAGTTTTATGTAGTTAAATCATCTTTTTCTATCCAAAGGGGGTCTAATTATATCATGCTTCGTGATCCAAAACTTAGGTTGAACTTATTGCATGATAGATATACTTTGGAATCCATATTCTATCCTAACTTAAATTCATTGGCCTTGAGTAATTAGTAATCTAACAATGATTAGTAATCTAGCAAGGTGGGAGAAAACTTAAAACTTGCACTGAAGCCATGGGTTTTCTCCATCACTTTAAGTTATGTTAATTTTTTCATAAGATATAGGATATGGGTCTTATATAGGTGTGTTGCAATGGGATTGACCATTTGAGGAAGTTTTCATAAGATATCTAGGATATGGGTCTTATATAGGTGTGTTGCAATGGGATTGACCATTTGAAGAAAATTTCCAGTGTTGCATCCTTCTCTAAATCATAATATTGATATCTCAATATGGTTTGGTGAAGTATTGTGGAACTCATGAATCCATTGTTAGCATCCTTATCTTTCTATTGATCTTTCACTTTCTCCAAATATAACATGTATTTTTCCTTCAAATGTTTGACTTTCTTTTGCATCAACAACGAGGTATTTACCAAGCCATGAGCACTAGTTTGGCACACTAATCCTTCTGACCTAGCTAGGAATGATGAAGTAAGAATCTCACTCTGATGGTTGTATCCTTATTTGAGACTGAGAATCTCTATATTGTTTGACATTTATAACTAGTTTGACATGATTTAGTCTTTGTAACATACCCAATAACCTTTGTGAAATGTTGAGGATTTTTTTCATTAATACCATTAGTAACCTCAAGGATTTGATATTTAACAATTACAAAATGCATGTATGCTAATGAAGGGTTATGCAAGCATAATTAAACAATCCAATCAAGTATGAAACCATAATTACAAATGCATACTAACACATGAATTTGAAATAGAATAAACTATAAAATAGGTGTTTAAATCCATAACACGAACATAAGTAATTCTGCATATTCATATAAATAGATATATACCACTTGTATTCTATAAATTCTTCACAAATTGGATATAGAATAAATATAATCAACCCAACCATAGGCTCTCTATTACACCTATTATCTTTGTAACAAAGTCCATCCCCGAGTTTAGGCTATGAATCCACTAGGGAAATTTCCCACAGTTTGGCTCTAGATTCTCTCAAACATCTCTCATGGAAATCATTTCCCATAATTTTCGGTTCAATTCCACTAATCACAATCAAACAAACCCTCTTTCCCCCTTATCCCATGATCCCAAGGAGTGGGATTCCTTATCTGTGAAATAACCCCTCATGCTATCCCACTTCCCTTCACGGTTCTATACAATGTTGGAAAGTGAATCTCTTTGCTAGGATTTCAAGGATTTCTAGCTGTAATTAATTCTCTCTTTTAACTTAGCAAACAACCATAATTTAACCATTATATTCCTCACAGTCTCATGGTATTATTTTTTCATAATTTTACTCTCACAATACTTAAATTTCCCTTCAAGATTATTGTAGAGTTGTACAAGGAATAATTGATATGGAAAAAACTAGCTTGCATGCCCAAAATCATAAGTTATACTTGCATGCCATTGAAGTACCTTTTTGTTATATACCCAAAATACTTATTACTATTTAAGGAAATGGGGTATGAAAACTTTCCTTTAACACAATCTAAACAAACTTACCATGTTAGTTTCTTTATTTAGATGCCATCATGATTAAGAATATTGCCATCTTTTTAATCTATTCACACTATAAATATGTAATTTAGTTCAACCAAGGTATTACCATACAGTGGCCAATTTTAGAATGATGCTGGGTTAATATTACCATTTATCCTTACTCAACATGACATATATTCCTTATCTATTGTTTTTTCTTAACCGTTCAAATATTAGAAGTATAGTGACCTCGAAGTAATCGAACATCTAACAACCACTTGTAAATATTATTCCACCTTAAAAGGTCAACTCAAAAATTTATGCTTACCTATGCAGCCTTTCATAAGTATAATACATCCACTACATTATGTCAACTAACATTCAATTCATCCATTAATTAATTTTACTAAACAAACGTAAGGGATGTAATTTACCTCATCAGGTTAGTAGTTTCCTTTTTACAATAAATACTTATTTAAGGAATAATCTCAATTAATATAATTCAACTATACTTTTTCTATAAATCTCATTCCAATGTTGGTTATTATTAATACCATCAATATTTCAATTATAACATGATTCCCTTTTTATATGTAAACCAACAATTGATGGAACTATAAATATGTAGATCTACGACTTAAACAAAATTACTTACCCCTTAGAAGAGGGTGTTTTACTCAAACTTACTCATTCCTTTAACAATATATTCTTGTATTATTGTACATGAACACTCATTTCTAAGTTTCAAGGTATTATTTTATCATTACATTCCAAAATCAGCTCAAAATTTCCACATCTTAATAAATCATCTATTCTGGAAAGACAAAATTGCAAAGCAATAAAATAAATTACTTGAAACAATATACAAAATAGATACAAGAAAGAACCAATTTTTGTGGTTCACCCAAATAATGGGCTACGCCCACCAAAGTTTTCAATTTCTTTATTATTTAACCAACCAAGAAGGAGTACAATTTGTAACACATATACTGCAATCTAAATTCCACTTTCTCAAGGTCTCTCTCACAAAGAACACTTTAAAAATACTCAAGGTCTCTCTCTCACAGAGAACACTTTAAAAATACCATGCATCCCTAATGCAAGGTCTTTTTCTTTTAATCAAAAACAAAATACCACCTATTAGTTTTCAAAATCTTCCCACTTAATTATTCAGGAAGGAAATATCATTCCATATTGAATGCATGTTCCCTTTTAAGTTGGAACTAAAGGATACAAACGTCCTTCACTTTCTCCAAGTGAAACTAGTGTATATATTTATTATTTTTCTAAAGCTATGATTAAGGCTAAGTAAAGAGATATACCCTATCAATGTAACCATTTATATATAATCATGAAAGAAGGAAAATCAAAACATAATAAAACTTAGACCAAAGGGTCCAAGTGAAACTAGTGTATATATTTATTATTTTTCTAAAGCTATGATTATGATTAAGGGTAAGTCAAGAGATATGCCCTATCAATGTAACCATTTATATATAATCGTGAAAGAAAGAAAATTAAAACATAATAACAGTTAAACCAAAGGGTAGCACCCTTTGTAGCTTACTCTACCCACAAATCAAAGTATCTAATAAACATACGAAAATCCCCACTCCTAAGTATGCACATGGCATAAATAACTTAAATTATACTTTATCTCAAGTATCCCAATAGAGTCATGAGGCTCATTTAAATAAAAGCGCAGAGCAGAATTACTTATCGGACTACATAAAGATGATGCTTCTTAATATTCTTAACAATAGTAGACCAAAGGTGAGGTTCTACACTCTTTACACCGCTTATAGGTTCTTAATAGAGTTTCCTCATTTCCGCTTATAGGTTTTCTCGAGGGTCTCTACAATTCTAAACTGATATCATAAAAGAGATCCAATTATTTATCAATGTGGATAGACAGTTTAACCTCCTATTCATGCCCTGTAATTAATGATAGTTAATGAAACCAAAGTTAAGGAGGTATCATCCTCCAGCGAGAAATACACATGCAATTTTGGTTGTCCTCTCTACTCATAGAGAGAAAAGCAATAAACATTGTCATACTAATCAATCAAAACTGATTAAATTGTTTATTTTCATAATCGATAAAAAATAATCAGTGTATAGTTTTTACGAAAAAAGAAAAAAGTACCCTAGTCCACAAACATGAGACCACCTTCTCCTTTTCTTTCTTACTCAGGAAATGAGTAACCCAAAGGGGAAATATTTCTCTTTCCTTACTATATCTTTCACGCAAGTACGATAACATATATTTTTACTGATATTTGTCTATTTCAATACTATCTTTCTGTTTGCCCAATACATTTTTTTCGACTAGGGGAATCGGCAACTGGGGACGGGCTGGTACTCGCGTGACACGGGGTCCAGGGATCCAATCCCGCTACCACTATAACCCTAGGTGCAACCACAGGGCCCAAACCATAGCGCACGAGTAAATTTGGGGGGGATTTGAACACGAGACCTTCCATTTACAAACAATTCCACTTTACCACTTGCTCTGCCCCCCCACAAGCTGTCTACCCAATACGTTAACAGAATGTAAAACTTGTATTATATAAGTAGAGACTGTATGTATAGTAAATAATGCTCATATTCCCAATGAATAGATAATATATTGTAGAAAATACAAGAAATAGCTTCCAAAGGGAATCAACTTACCTCCAGTGTGACCAACTTCCATCATTGAACTTAATAGCATTATAAATGCCAATTTAAACTATTCAATGCATTAGAGTGTAAGTCATAACCTCCTTCATATACTAATCGGAAGGATCTACTCTCCCCAAATGGGAGCATAAATGTTTTGATAAAGAAAGAATGAAAATATGTATTGATCCTCTCTATGAGGCATGAAGCGTGACAAAATATCCCCTGAGAGTCTTCCTTTTTAATGTTTTTGAAGAATGGAATCCTCATCTTCTTGGTAACTTTCCTCTTGGGTTTCGGTTCCCGTCCACAAAGGAAACCCTAACGGTCCTTTGTAAGTATTCATTTGATTTTATTTGTTTACGAGGATTTATGTTATAATATAAATGTACTTTACAAACTCTAAGGACTCATTTATTAGTCCATGCCCGGCTAGCAGGGACTCTTGTAATTGGCTTGCCGTCATTTTCATTAATCAGCACACCAACCAAAACATGTTTTAAAAAATTCTCCTAAGTTGTAAACATTACTTCTCAGCTGCCTTTTTATCAACCAGGATGCCTTTTTATGAACCATTCAAGTAACAACCCAACAGTTTCATCCAGCAATTAACAAATTGGAGGTCTTATTTGGCCTCTTTTCAAGGCAGAGATATTTTTATTAACCTTTATATCCTAAGTTTCTTGTGTTTCCATTGCTTCAACTGAATTCAACTAAACTAATGCTATGGGTCACTTAGCATTACTTCAAAACATTTAATGTTATGAAACTATTTTCATTAACACTGTCACCATTACCGTCAGGGAGCCACTGCCCCACCTCCTTTCCCTACTCATGCACCGCCCCACTGCCCCACCGCCTTTCCCTACTCATGCACTACCCCACCGCTGATGAACCCCACCGTCTCATTGGCCGGCTTCATGAGGATTAAGAAAGATTGATGCATTGAGGCTAATTACCATGAACGATGGACCAACATTGCATACAATTTCCATTTGGGAGTCGTTTGTTGGAATCTCCTTGCAGAGCCATAACCAAAGATCTGGCAAGAGATCGAGCAACTGCAAACCTGATAAGAGGAGGTTTATGGTGAAGTTATTTCCTCCAATGTTGCTTAAGATAAAATGGAAGAGGCTGAATTCCTCACAATGCCACAAAATTCCATCGAGGACAAGAATAAACAACTCAGTAATATAGTGAGGGAACTCACAAAGAGGGAACAGTCTCAGGTGTCCGTGCTAGGAAGATGAGAGCCCAAGCAGAAACCGATCAGCTGACCCATGACATACTCGTCGAAGTGTCACCGATGGATGTCTTAGCTGCTGAGTCTACCTAGCAAATCCAGGACACTCACAGCAGTTGGAAGCCTATGTTTCAAGAATTCAGTCAGTTCCGATAATTCCGTTAGTTTTGAGATTCCATTATAATGGAGATTTCATACCTAGAACCCATTTTGACAAATAAATTATAGGATGCCCAACTTGGGATGAGTTGGAAGGTGTGGTCTGTCTTTTGGGGGGTTCATATTTTACTAAGTGTTGCTTTATTAGTTTTTGTGTTTTCCCGTTATTAGTTTTCGTGTTTGACTTTTAAATGAGACTTTCACTCTCTCTTTCGTTTTCACAGTGAACTTATTTACATTATTAACAAAGTTTTGGTGCTAAGTAAAAGGATTCAAACCCCACTATGAAGCAAAAGAACTAACTGGAAGGGGCGTCATTTATAAGGCGTCAAACCTATAGTTATAACTACAAAAGGAGAAAAGAGAAATCACTCGTTTCTCATTACCAAACGTTCTTTGGCCACCATTTTAACATATGCACACACCAAAATAGTGATGTCAAAATTTAAAATTTAACAGCAAATTTCAAGATTACATTTTTGTTCTTGTTACCTGGACACATTCTGTTAGATGTTCATCGCCATCCTTTCTATGCTTCTCCTACACAAAGGCAAACGGCCATGGATATATATTTTATTATTATTTATATTGTAAATGGAATATTGTGGTAGTAATAAGAAAAAAATATGATACTGACCTGCATTATCGATTGGTACAAAATGGGTGGATAATTGAGCACCTGACAGGTAAGGAGAACCAAAGATGCAGCTATGGTGGATGGCCAAAAGCACAGCAAGTGGAAATCTACCAAGGATAAGCAGGACAAGTATTTGGCTGGCTTCTCAACATCTATGTCTCCTCCTACAACCTTCAAGTAATACCTATAAATAGAACATTGTATGAGTTGTTAAAGACTAATGTTCTGTTTCAAATTTTTAAGATGTGAATATATTTACCAATTGTTTTCATAAACAATTTAAATAGTTGTTCAAAAATATTTCACTGGATATTGAGATGATGGCCTACCTGCAATCGAATGGTGATGCCTAAAAGCTCTAACTCTCTTCACACAATGATGGCGAATGAATGAAAACAATGTTGAGAAACTGGATTTTGTTCAGGATACTCGATTTCTTGAAATTTATTTATTTAATCACAACACCCTAGCATCCTCTACGTGTGTCATATTTTTTATATATGTTAATTTTCCCTTTATTGATATCCTTGCCAGTGTCGTGGAAAACAAGTTGTAACCTATAATCTTGGAATAAATGCGTCAGCTGCTCAACCATTCTAGTGCCGAGTATAATGGGTGACGGATAGAGGCATGCTCAATTATTTCTCTTATGGCTATGTCTACACTATCATTTTGTAGGGTTTTACGAAGTCTCTAGCCATGGCAGTTTGAAAATTGAGCTCTATATCAGTGGTGTTTGAAAAGGCTAAAATTGGTTAAAGAAACTGGAGGATACAACAGATATTAATAACTTCTTTTTTCGAGAGTCCATTAGTCATACAGGCGCGTTTCATCAGGGCTATTACAGAGTTATTGAATGCACACTATTTGCACATGAATGCAAGAGTGCCCCTAAAATTATGCCGAGAGACCTTAAAAACTCAACAATAGCCACCTAAAACAATACAAACAAACATTGATCCATAAGGCGATTGGGATTTATGGAGATCTTTAATGATAATTCATTGTTCTAAATGAGGTTTGAGATTTACTTACTTCGTAGGCCATTTCATCAAGGAGATGCTTGATGACATTCTAGGCCAAAGCCATTGTGGATTTCTGGTTGGCATAACTCTTGGTTGCCATTGTTGTTCCACTGTGGAGTCCTTATATCTTAAAGCTGGAGAATTTTTGCTTCATTTTCCGGTTATTAGGCAAAGTCCAAGTATGCCACCCTCTCTCATAAACATCCTCGCATATAACCTAAAAACATAAACTTGTATTGAAGAAAGTGCAATGCAAAGAATCCTTGTGCAGAAAGAAGAATACTGGTGAGCACTGTTCAGCAAGGAAGCTAGTGTAATGTCATAGGAAAGCTTGTGCATACTCCAAAGAAACCATGAACAACCAATTGTTGTATGTTATTTGACAATTGGGAGGCTACGCACATTTTATTCATGCAACAAACTTCCAAGCGTCTCAAACACATTATGTGTAAACAATATATGTGATAAGTGTAAGATTCGGGCATCAGGTGCATAACTCAACATCCATTTGTTAATCTTGACAAGTGTGCTAGCTAACATAGTTTCCCAGAAGATGATACAAAGGAAACATGTGCATAGGAAAATGAACAGAGGTCTTAAACGCCTAACACGTCAATGTTTTTTCATGATTCATTCTTTGTTTCATAAAGGCAATAAATGTGGCTCATACCCTTCAATAATGTTTTCTTTGGAATTGTTAATAGGGATAAGACTTACAAATGGTTGGTATCCAGATGCTCTGGGAAGGTGCCAGCCACTCATTCCCCTATCGATTTTCAACCAATATAAAAAGGAGTTGTAGTGAATGTTGAATCATCCTTTCACCACCTATTTAGGGGAAAAAACTACTTATTTGTCCTTTTCTCTATTCATTGTTGTTCGTGTAAGATTATGTGTCTTGAGTTAAACATACAGGTAATAGACATCTATAAGAACGCATGTTGATCATTCAACACCCCTTCCATCATGAACTTGCTAAATATTCCCATATGATGCCATGTATTTCCCCTCTGACCAGACAAAAATGTATGCACTAATGTTATAACACCAATTCGACAAGTTCTATTATGAACACCATATTCAGCACTTATAGGAAAGTTAGCTTATTATCACTTATATGTCTTAAATATCAAACCCTCTTGTAGCCACATCTGTCGTAGCTAGAAAAGGATTTTTACCAATTCTAAACTGGTAAAAAAAACCAATATCTTTCATCTTTGAGTAGTGTCTATGAATGTTGGTTGAGACTCAAATTGGTTGCATATTACTATGTGTCGAATGAATCATAATTATCTTTGACCCTCATTAGTGGAATTTGGGGTCTAAAATGGGCCTTATAAGAAAACGCTCCAACAATAAATTTTGTGAGTTGGAATTCAGGAACCAATAGAATTTCAATAAAACGAGTCAACCATAATGGTTGAATTGACATATTTGTCATATTTTCGACATATATTTCTGTCTTTTTACTCAAATTCTGAGCGGGAGAGCTCTTTGGATGCGGAATTTAATTCTGCATCCAACGAGTACCCACACTGCATACTTTTGATCGAACCCACTACCCCAAAAATAAAAAATACCTGAAAAAACGTGATGACAGACCCTGCTACCCTAAAAATAAGAAACACCTGAAAAAATGTGATGATGATGTCATCATCACATTTTTTTAGGTATTTCTTATTTTTGGGGTAGCAGGGTCCGTCAAAAGTATGCAATGTGGGTACTCGTTGGATGCGAAATTAAATTCCACAACCAACAAGCTCTCCCGCTTGGAATTTGAGTAAAAACACAGGGAGATATGTCGAAAATACGAACAAAAAAAGTAGTTTTTTTTTCATTCTTCCTCCAAAATTAATAACTATTATTTTATTATCTTAACTATTATTTTATTATTTTAACTATTATTTTATTATTTTCCTTACAAGGCCGATTTTAGACCTCAAATTTCCTCTAATGAGTTCTTATTGGTGTATACTCCATGCTTACTCAAGGAATGCCACTGCTGAATACCTACATCTTATATATAGATGGATAAGAAACTATCTAGACATTTGAATTCTTTATGTCTAAAGCAATTCTCCAAGTGCATTGTTCGAAGCATACACCTAAACACAGTCAATGAAACTTGATCTAGAATATGATCCATGATAATCATACAAAAACAACCAAAAAGAGTGAAATGGAGCCCAAACTACTATTGTCAATAGTGGAATGGCTAGCATTTTAACTACAAGGCCTTTACCTAAAATCATCATCCAGGCTTGGTCTTTCTAAGAACGGTGGTCTTCACATATGAAACTACTAAGACATGCAAAGTAATACCTCTAATTGATCAAGAAAATGATGGGTAAGGTGATAAACAAGCTCTCTTGCTCAAGAACAAAATCGAAAGGAATGAGGGTTAGTGTACCAAAAATCCATCTGTAAATTGTTGTTATACCCTATTGTCACTGTCGATGCTTGTGTTTTATTAATCAATCATGATTATGCATTTTTGGAAAAATCATAGGATTTCCTGTTGATGTGTGCTTGATTGATACATCAGTACCTTATCATGCATGTGGAATCTTTGAATGCTTGTGCATTCACTTACATGCGACAGACATTTCTTTAATGCGTAAAAGGTGTTTACAATGCTCATGTTGCTGCCAACTATAGCTCCCTTTTACGTTGAGCAATTATATTTTATATGCGTCCATTATGAGGGATCCCATATCATTTTTGTTCAATGAGCTACTCCAATTTGTATGCTTGGTTTCTAATCTGGATAAAAAATGCTCTACGCAGTTCTAAATGAAGAAGCATTTTTTATGAAGTGCTTATAGCCTGACATCTCGAACTTTATACTGCATTGATTTCACTCTACCTTTGATGGTAAGCAAATGGCTTACCGAGGGAGGGTCTAATTGGCATATAAAAATATATCAAAAAACCTTTAAAACCAAAAAAACAGGTATGCCATTTAGGAACTCAACAGGGATGATTTTAAGGAACCATACTTATTTAAAAGTGTAGAAATATTTGTGAATCTTACCAATTCTTAAAATGACAACTATAAAATGTTTGCCTATATTTTTCAAAAAAATATTTTAATTTCCAAGGATTTATATCGTTTATATAATAATTTGGCGATTTTTAGGGTGAAATTTTTTTACCCCATCAAAATTGAGCGAAACAGGGCTTCAAAAAATGCAAAATGGCAAATCTTTTTTTGGAGAAAAACATGGAAAAATAGCCCATTGGGCTAAATTTCACCCCTAAAATTATCCCTGGAACTCAATCCAAAGCATTGATGTTAGTGTTACATTTATTTATGAGCATGCACAAAACCTATTACGAAACTAGAAATCAAGGTTTGTTGGGTTGTAGCTTACCCAAAACTTTGTGTAGTTATTGACACATATTTCATGCAGCTAGTGTGAAATTTCTGGCGAATAGAATGTGAGATTTTTCTTCATCGAAACATAGAGATTCCATTTATTTATTTAATGCATCTTTCATACTCTGTGATCTTGTGGCATTTATGCAACAATATGATGGTGATTTGGTGTAACGATGACTCATGTTTGTGGCTTGTTAACTTATTTTATCTCTATCTTGAAATAATCATCTGTTTTCACTTTCATTCTTTATCATTTTGCTGATGAAAGGAAGGTATGTGGTTGCATCTTCAACATACAGGTAAAAGAATCTCAACTATGCAATACCATATTTTGTTAAGATCAAATGACACGTTGAAGGAACTACTTAATGAGTTGCCACCTTAATAAACAAATATTAATCGTGGCAAAATCTAGATGATCTGCTGCAAATTTTATGGCATGGTGTTATTCCTCATATCTGGCAATTGGCGCGGTTTATGAATTCTTGAACAACTAGTTGCAACACCTCTTGACTTTGGGAATAGTGAAAATATCTCAAACTTGAGATGGCAGATTAAATTCTTGAAACTAATTATTGACTTCAACAAACTTAAGTTGATCCTTCCTTTTATAGCATTGATTAGTTTTGTTAAAATTTCGAGACAATTCCCACAATTTATGGCTATTTCATGGTACACATTTCTTCACAAAAACGATGCCTCCTTGAGATATGGTATCTCTTTTATGGTTATTTGTAAGCTTTTTTACCTTCGGATTGGTTTGGACGATCCTTCAATTGGTATTCATGTTAATCTTGCACATAATAATTAGATTATTGCCAAATAATTTTGTTAAAATACTCATAGGATCACGTTTCCACTATTTTTAACCTGCTCAAGAAAATGTGCACAATATAAACTCAGTATTATGGTTTATTTGTAAAAAACATAATGTAAACTCATGATGACTTTTGCTCACCATACAATAGAAATCTTAGGTAACGAACAAGAAAATTTCTGCCTTTCAGAGCAGAGATTGGTTATACTATGCCGCCATCAGTGGGGCTGGCAATTCACTATATCGAGTGACCCATATATCTTAAAAAGGATATCTATATTTCTCGCCACCAGCGCAACAATGGAATTACCTGTTGATTCTCTGGTTTTTTTCCTCAGCAAGAGCACACGAAAGAGAAGATTTTCTCAAGTGGTCACAAAGGAGAAATATAACTTGACAAAGTTTGTGAAAATTGAAAGGTGCAAAGATAAATATCTATGCCAAGTTATCTGAAGAACTGCAGGTAATAAACAGGACAATTACATTTCCCAAGACATTCAAAACCCTAGGCATGATCATGGACACTGTGTGGCAAGGAAGATGTCTAAACGAGATGCTGAGTATGCATCACATTAGTTGGGGTCACAATGCTTTAATATCGGTCACATGGTCATCACCAAAATCTTAGCCACTTTGATTTGAGTAGTTGGTTAAATAAATGTAAGAATCAATCCTTAGATTATAACTTTTCACGTATTGGATGTACACGGGGAAATGGCAACTAGTGTGCTTGGAGACAAATTCAAATTTGGCATAAAACAAAAAAATATGACGTAAAACAAACCATTTTTTCAAAATCATCATCATTAGCAGTTGAGATCTCATTTCAAATTCAAAGAAGTTGCCTGCCTGCCATAGGTTTGGAGAAGATTTGAATTATGGACAACCAACATAACACAAGTGTGCAGAATCACCTGTAATGATATAAACATAACATAAGTGTGCAGAATCACCTGTAATGATATAAGAAATATTCTGATTCAGCTAGGACAAATAAGGTTCACATTCAAACAGAGAGAGGGAATATTCGTTTGGTCTTGTAAAATATCATTACCCTTCGATTTTCAATAGAACAATCAATTAATCCATGGCACTTAATGGTACGTTGCACAAATGAAATGACAACTTTCATGAGGTCTCCTTCTGTGACATCCGAGCAAGTAATTGGTTGCTTCAATGGATGTTCATAAACCTCATTGAACCTGCATCAACTTAAAGAGCTGAATCCAATTCAACCACTCTTGCATGGTCTCATCGTTCATATTAGCAAAGAAACCACTGGAGAAACCACCGAAAAAACAATATACCTTGTTTTGTCTGGCAAGAAACCAACGAATGGACATTATACAACTTTAAAAATAGTCTCACAACTTAATACATAAAGCTATTTAAACATATACATAAGGTAGGGACTAGCTGCCTTTAGCAGCCTCCCTTGTTATAGTTATTTATCTTTTGTATACCTTTTACATAAATCGTTTTGTGAATAAATTCACATTCATATATATTTATATATAATAATTTGAATTTGAATTATAAACTTATATATTAAGGTAATTATATATATGTGTGTGTGTGTGTGTGTGGCCATTTGTAATGATAGTGGCTCAATGGAGGTAATATATTTCAACAATGGCCATATGCTCATAGTACTAATATAGGTTGTCTCATAAGCAAATAATTTGCCTTAAATTCCTATTATCTTTAATATTAAACACTCGTTTAAGTTGAACTCATTCATTCATATGTTATGGTTGAAACATTATTATTAATAGCCATTGTTTAATAGTTCACAAGCTCTTGAAATCTACTTACATTTTTTAAAAATGGGATTACGCTATTATCCATTCAATTAAACTAATTGAATGATTAATAACACTAAAGATCATAGTTAAAATACCATAACGCATAAGTACTAGCGTGAC
>LPNX010621481.1:0-80600 GCA_001517045.1 Pseudotsuga menziesii
ATTACTACTCGAGCCTACACCTTAATTAGTGTATAATAACCCGAGTGCCCCGAAACTGTGGGGACTTACCTAATGACTTGATATGACTTGATTACATTATTAATACTCCTGATTGGAACATCGGGGCATGACCACATGACTCAAATACATAATAGAAACATCCTGGAATAAACATCGGGTTACAATACATAAGATACATAGAAGAATACATTCCGAAGTTACATATACATCAACACACTGGTGGTGCATAGTAGATTTGTGGGGGTGGTGGTGCCACAAATGTGGGCATTTTCTCCACATACTATTGTGTTGGCCAAGCCATGGCTACGGTGGTGCAGGTTGTGCGTAGGAACTTGTTGCTCTGGACTGAGACATCATTCTTGCGTAGTCCGGAGGTTGGTTCTGGTAAGCAACACTAGCAGTATTGCTTGGTTGTGATGTAATGGCAGGTGGTGTTAGTCGAGGCTATGGCTATTGGGAGACTGATCCTATGATGTTGTTCACAGCATGGTATTCCCTCGGTGCATCATGGTAGGAGGTACTTGGATAGGGAGCATTTGGAATGACGGTATACAGGTATCCAGACTGAGCATAGATAAGGTCAAATTGTTGATCTTTTAGTATGGCCTCTTCTTTAGATTAGGGACATTCGGATGCAACGTCCTTTGCTATGGACGGGACCAAGGTCTTAAGGAACCAATCCAAGAAGATCCTGTCGTCAAGTTGGATTTTGCATAGACTGCGACATCCCCACCACTCATGGATATGGTTAGTTATATGAGTGGTAGTGATTTGGCGATAGGATAACAGGATCTCCACCCCTTCGTCATATTTGATAGGGAGCTGGAAATACTATAGGAACATCAAAGCTAGGGAGTTGAAGTCAGGGTACTTGGATTGTGGCAGCTCAATGTACCATTTGGCTGTAGCACCTATAAGGGTGCGTTGGAATAGCCTCAGTCTAATGGAATCATCTACGATGTTGTTGGATGAGCACCATAGATGGAATGTCATTATGTGGTTTTGGGGACATTCCCTTGCCTTGCCTTCAAACTTGGGGATGTCAAATTGTAGCTTGGTTGGCATTGGAGGCCAAAAATATTGATGGCGAATGGGGTTGTTTGTTAATCGAGCCAAATCAAGCAAGTTAAGATGAGCCATGAAATGTAGATTTGACCCTAGGTTGATGTGGGATGGGGCTGCGATGGTGGTGAGGTTTGTAGGTGCATAATGCATCTGCATAGTTGGGGGTGCTTGCGGTGGCACCATTGCAGGTGGGCCAATGCCCCCAAGTGTTGTGGGTGGGATAGTATGAGTGGCAGGGACATTTCCCCCATGTATGAAAGTAGGGGCAATGTAAGTGGATGGTCCATTTCCCCCATGTATGAAAGTAGGGGCAATGTAAGTGGATGGTCCATTTCCCCCCTATGTGGTAGGAGGGGCAGTGTGTGTGGAGGGGCCACTGCTCCTGTGTGTTGCAAGTGGGCTAGCTTGGCTGGTCACTATAGGTGGTGTTAGCTAACTGATGACAGTATGCATAACTGTGCTTGGGCCACATTCCAAGTTTTGGATGACAGGTTGTGATGTGGACATGGATCGACTTGCTATGGCTATGCCAAAAAATGGATTCAGATTTTTGCACCAGCCATGGGGCTTGATGGTGGAGTATGGAGGTCTTGTTCAGACTGATATGGGTCTGAATCAGAATCAGAGGCTGTGTGGCCTTCTGATGGTGTGGGAGATCACTAAGAATGATTTCAATGATGTCAGTTGATTGTTCCAAATGGTGGTGGTTCACCTCTTAGGCATGAGGAAGAGCGTGGAGGATCAATTGTGTTAGATTTTATGTATGAAACGGGTGGGAATGATATTTGGACCCTAGTTTTAGTGACTTCCTATTGGCTTTAGGAGGTCACTCGGCCACCAAGACTACCAGAAGACAGTGCTTGGATTTTTCCTCACAGTTATTTCTACTCAATCGAAAGGGCTCATTGCCCATTTCGCTTGGAAATTCCTCTCAGCGGCCAACTACTATAGGGTTTTTGTGGTACTCCTCACAATGAGTTTTTGGGAAAGGCCCAAGTACTTCCCACAGTTGAAGCAGTTAAGGAATTATGTCCTCAAAGACTGCAAATTTGTTTGTACTTAGTGTAAATTATTAAATTTTAAGGCTCTCTCAGCATCACGAACTGAGTTGGGTTATTTAGTTGGTATGGTGTATTTGTTTTTTTTTCTGGTATTTGGTAACTGCAAATGGTTTATGAATTCATCATATTGTGGTTGTGTATGCAAGTAATGAATACTCATAAATTGTGAGCAAATACAATTTTTAACCCTGAATGTGTATGGCCTAACTAGATGACTACCTCACACTGATATTCTTCTTCAACCAAGAGAAGGTGTTTGGCTCTCAACACAATGGGACTAATCCCATCCATAGATCCTCAGGTCACCTCCCAAATGCAAGGTTGGTAAACAGAGAGGTTTCTTAGTTCCATGAGAAGCCCTCCTTCTCTACCCCCTCTACCTTCCAAGTCATTTGGTTTTAATGGTTTGGAATAATATTAGTGGAGTGCCTAGATCTATACGAGATTTCCTTTCGTCGTATCTTAGAATAAATCGAAGGGTGATCACTAGGTAGAGGAGGAAGGGTAAGTAAGATAGTTATTTTTAGGTTGATTTTAGTTAAGCTACATTCATTTGATTAAGCCATTAACATTTAGTTGGAATTTACACATTGTTTGTAAAAGAAATTGTAGAAAATAGAAACAGAAACTGAAATTGAACTGGGGTGCTGGATAGAGGCAGCTAGGTCACACTAACAGTCCCTATAAAACTAAAATTTAACTCCTATTAAACTAAAATTGAAGTTCCATTTGACATTCCGCACATTTCTAATCAAATCTGGCGAGGGGGGCGCAAGATTTTTTCAAAAACAAGCGAGGGGGTCGCACATAATACACAGATAGTCGCGGTATGTGTTTCTGAGTGAAGTCGCACTTATCAGGGGATTAAGTGTTCCCTAAGTGCACCTATTTGTCCATTAAGTGTGCCCTCACCTCATTTTCAGGCCCAATCAGAGCACCCTACCTCTGATTTGGGGATTTTTGGGATCCAGAGTCAAGTCTGGCCGACAATAACTTGTACTGTGGCCAAATTGAATTGGTTTTTCCTAGCAGAGGCTTCGGCAGTACTGATAAGTGAAAATAAACTGGACTTAAAGTGAATTTAACATGAAATTTTTGAAAACTAGGGAAAAAATTAAAAAAATCAAAAATTAAAAATTTGGACCAAGGATCCTGTGGGATCGACCTAGTATGGTCGCCAGTTCTGTAGCAAGGATTTCTCCTTGCTACAAGGGCAGCAATGGCACCCTTCTACCTATAGGATATAAGGGTAGGTTCCTGCTAGTGGTAAATGCTGAAAATAAAAATGAAATGTAAAGAGTAGTAAACTAGGCTAAGAACAGAAAGAAGAGAGAAGCAATGGTGAACCCCTCTGCAAACACAAGTCAGGGTTTCGCCTCCAAAGATCTGCAAACAAATATTAAGCTACAATAAACTGAAATACTTGCAAAACAATGTTAAACATAAACCTGAAAATGAAACAAGGGTTAGAAATCAAGGAAAACTAAGAAGTAAATGCAAGAAAGACAAGCTATACCTTCTCTAGTGGAAATGGGCCACCATGCCCTAGCTTGTGGAAGCAGCTCTCTTGGATGGGGGAGCTATATCTCAATGGATATGGAGGAGAGGGAGTGTGGGTGGCTTGAGAGGAAAATGTGTCTCAAGGCATCCACGGGCAGCATAACAGTATGCAAGGGAGAAGTGTTTTGAGAGTGACCCCCCACCCTCCTTTTATAGTTTTTTCAAGGGGTTTTAGGTTTTTAAGCCCTTGTTCATGGATTTAGCCCCTTTTTGGGATTTTAGCCCCTTTTTCCCTAACTTTAGCTCCTTTTAGGGTTTTAGCCCCTTTTAGGGGCTTTAGCTCTGAGGAGAGTATTTTGGGCTCCTTTTTGGGGTTTTTAAGCCCTTTTCGTCATCCTTGGGCTATTTTGAGGGTGTGGGGGTCTAATGGAGTGATATGATATAAGGATCATGAGATGGTGTCCTTGGGTGGTTTAGGTGTTGATGTATATGTAACTTTGGAATGTATTCATCTATGTATCTTATGTATTGTAACCTGATGTTTATTCCGGGATGTTTCTATTATGTATTTGAGTCATGTTGTCTTGCCCCGATGTTCCAATCGGGAGGATCAATAATGTAAAAAAGTCATGTCAAGTCATTGTTAAAGTCCCCACAGTTTCAGGGCACTAGGATTATTATACACTCATAGAGATGTAGGCTCTAGTAAGTAATTGTTAAGTTAGGCCAACATGATTGAGTGCACTTCAAGTGAACAGAAGAATATAAATAGAGAGTGAGACTCTCTATTTAACACACACATCATTCACTCACTCAATTATGGTGCATTAGTGAGGAAGGAAATATACTGGGACTAGATAGAAGAAGAATATTACTACTGTTGGGAGATCTCTTATTGTTTTAGTGCTGATTGTATCTCTAAGGAAGTTGCGGGGTTTTCTCCTTTATGGTTTCCCTGAGGAAAACTCTTTGTGGCTCTTGTCTCTTGTGATGTGCTTATGTTTTATTACTGTGCTTGTTATTCTCTCAGTGAAAATATCCTAAGATCATAATGCTAGCTTATATGTTGAAAAACTAACATGGTATCAGAGCTAACCTGAGAAGAAGACACTGTGCAGCTGCGGGAACTAGGGTTTCCTAGTTTGTGGACCTTCCTCCACAGATTTTTAGCAAAAGTAAGGTGGATCAAATCTCCTCCTTAGGGTGCATATTTTTGTTGAAACAGAATCCAATTCTAAGGTTTTTCAATTTTGGACCTGTCACTAGGGTAAAAAATTAGGGCTTTTTTATAGAAGAGGAATTTTTCAGTGAACTTAGGCTTGAATTGATCTCCTCCCCAAAATCGAAGTTAGGGACAAATTTCAAGGCATTTGGGTGGACAGAACTTTGGAAAAGCAAAACCCTAGTTTGCTCCTGAATGAGCTCTGCAGGATTTCAGCTCAAGTTTCACATCCGACATCTTGAACCTGGTAAGATCTAAAATATTTTGTATTTCCATTTGAGGTTCTCATTTAAAGATGTCTCATCATACCAAGCTTGATGAAAAGCTTTAGGGAGCTGAAAACTTCCAAGCCTGGAAGTATAGGATCTCCCTAGTCCTAAAAGAGAATGAATTAGAATCCTACATTCATGAGGAGGTTCCATTTCCAGAGGGAGATGAGGCAAAGGTCTTACATAAGAAGAATATGGTTATGGCAAAGAGGATCATTGCTGATTCTATCAAAGATCATCTCATACCACAGGTATCATCTCTTAAGACACCTAAAGCTATGTTTGATGCTCTGACCAGATTGTTTGAAGGGAAGAACATTAACAGGAAGATGAATTTTAGAAACCAATTGAAGAATGTGAAGATCTAGAATGCTGAGACTATTCAGTCTTACTTTACAAGGGTTTCTCAGATCAAGGAACAATTAGAAGTTGTTGATGAAGAAGTGAAAAATGCAGAGATTGTGATGACTACTTTGAATGGCCTTCCTAGGTCATGGGATGCTTTCATCCAAGGAATCTGTGCTAGAAAGAAGTTAGTCAAATTCAGCAGACTATGGGAGGAATGTTATCAAGAAGAAGCATGGATAGCAGCTCGAGAAGAGAAGATGGGAAGTGAAGACCAAGCCCTTACAGCCCACTCCAAGAAAAGCACAAGAAGACCTCATTACTCCAAAGGTAAGGATTCTCATCTCAGAAAAGACATATCAAAATTAAGATGTTATACATGTGATGAGATGGGACACTTTGCAAAAGACTGTCCTAAGAACAAGAGCCACCCTCATAAGAAGAAGGGGAACAAAACAAGACATCATGCTCATGCTGCAGAGGATGATGAACCATCCAAGAAGAGATCCAAATATGAAAGTGAAGATTCTTCAACCGAGGATGAATATGTTTTGATATCGGCTCTCATAGCTAACATTACTCATGGAAGTGATGATTGGCTTATAGACAGTGGGGCTTCCAAACATATGACAGGATTCAAGGAATATTTTGTAAAACTGTCAGAACATGAATCACCTCAGAAGGTGAAACTACGAGATGACTACCAAAATCCAATAAAAGGTAGTGCGGAATCTTCATACAAGCTAGACTCTGGTAAGTCTCTAGCAATGAAAGAATTATTGTTTGTTCCAGGACTCAAGAAGAACCTTCTATCCATTTCAGCATTGGATGCAAAAGGAATGCAGGTTGCATTCATAGATGGTCAAGTCATTATGTTGCCAAAAGGAAAGACTATCAACGATGCGGTAGTGATTGGAGAACAAGAAGGAGGCTTATACAAATTGAAGGGCCATCTAGAACAAGCCTTGATCCATGACTTGGTAGATTTAAATGAACTTTGGCATAGAAGGCTTGCACATGTGCATTACAGAGCACTACCTATTGCAAGAAAAGCTATTGAAGGTCTTCCAGAATTCCAAGTGTTGGAGCAAGGTTCCGCAGCTATAGAAGAAGCTGCCATTTTGGTGGATAGACAGTTTTGGCGGAGATAAAGAGATAAGGTAAAGCTACGACGATGTAGCATGTTTCTAGCTACAGATCAGAGCCGGAATCGTGACTGTTGGGACAAAGAAGTCAAGGAAGACGACAGTACCTGAGCGGTCGAGAAGAGAGAGCTCACCCACTGCATTGAAGGCAGCAGCAAAGATAGGAGGGCTTAGCTACCCTCATAAAGGAAAAGGAGCAACAATGCTGAGGTATTGAAGATGAAGGACAGAAAAAGGGAAGCAGCACCGGTACCCATGGTCAGTGCTGGGAAGCATGGAAGACTGTAGGAAGCTATGGTAAAGGGAAGCAGTGCCGATACCCATGGTCAGCGATGGGAAGCATGGAAGACTGCAGGAAGCTATAGTAAAGGGAAGCAGCACCGGTACCCATGGTCAGCACTGGGAAGCATGGAAGACTGTAGGAAGTTGTGGTAAAGGGAAGCAGTGCCGGTACCCATGGTCAGCGCTGGGAAGCATGGAAGACTGGAGGAAGCTGTGGTGAAGAGAAGTAGTGCATAGTACCCATGATCAGTGCCGAGAAGCATGGAAGACTGTAGAGGAGCTGTGGTGTGACGGAAAGCAGCTATTCCAAGTACAGATAAGCCAACTGTCACTAATTAGGGTTTGGATATTACTATTGGGACAGACCCATAGTGTTGTAATGGTTGTTAACACATCTATTTAGCAAGAGGATAAAAAGACCATGATGAAGGAGAAATAATATTTTCTTGTCGAGGTTTGGTTAAAAGATATACTATAAGAGTATGATGATAGGCGAAAATGATCATGCTATCAAAAGATCTAATGGTGTGAAATGAAAAGTTGAAGATAAACGGCCTATACTATGTCCGCTCTCTAAAGGTGCGAGGAGAATAAGTGTATGTGGGTGTTAATAGGATATATGGATCAACGGTCATCGATCCGGCTTGAGCAGATCTACGGTCTATATTTACTCTGCCTTGTGAAGTCGCATGTTGGTTAAAACAATAGAGCCCGGCGGAATCGAGTACATGTTACTCGATCTGATGGTGGGAAATAAAGACATATCACATCAATGATCATGGATGACTCCAGAGCCTAAAATTGCAATATAGATAAGACCAAAGCGCTCAGCGGAATCGCGTATATCTCTCTTGATCTAACGGCAGATAAATAAAGGTATATCGCATCGACGGTTGTGGGCGACTCCGGAAAAGGAACTTGCATGAGCCATAAGGCCGGGACACCCGGCGGAATTAGTTATGTGGCGATTGATACAATGGTCAAGAATTAAAGGTGAAAGAGATCAATGGTTACGGACAGATCCGAAGCGGGAAGATGCACGACGGATAAAGGTAAAGGGAGGTTGTGGAATATAAACCACTATCCACGTGGAAAATCGTGGTGTACTCTAGAGGCTAAAGTGGTTTAGTGGAAACCGCCAAATGAACGCTTCGGAGTGGGGTCTTATAAAAGGGAAGTTGAATTGTCCCGTGGGTGTTTTATTGGCTCTGGACGGGTGAAAAAGACATGCAAATTCATCAACCTTTGACTATAATTTTCAAACACACTGCTACAGTTAACAGGTAAGGCCTAAAACACCCATAATTCGTCGGTTTAATTGCCATCTATCACTGAATTATGGACCAGGAAAAAGAATTACAAGGGTCTGGTCGTGTTATAGATGACAGAGAATATTATTTGGTCGAAAAAGACAGGGGTGTATGTGACCCCTTCCTATCTATAGGAAGTGTGTCCGTCAGTAAAGAAAGATTGTGGTATTACAATTTACAAGGAAATGATGTCTTGAATGTATGTAAATCCTTTTTGTATTACTTCGCTCTCGAACAAACCCTCCATTTCCTGGAATTTGCAGAATGGTGTGCTGTTAACTACTCCCCTTCCCTGAGAATCATCGTGAGTCAGTCCATGTCCCGAATAGTTTGTAAAGTCAATGCCAAAGTCATCCGCGAAAACCTCAGTTTGCCTAAAAATTATCCTGATAACCGTGAGTCAGTGAATGAGTCGATCCTTGCTGAATTTTACAAGAAGTGTGAAACTGAAATCCATTGCCAATTCCTGTCTGGTATTCTGAAAGAAGGTCAATCTTTAGACAGTATTTTCTTACCGTACCTTGTACATATTTTTAAAAATGAATTCCAATTAGTAGTATCTTTGGGTTGTCAAATATTGGGTCTTGATGATGATTGTCACGTGGGCGAAGTCATCCTTGGTTTTTTATTGAAAATAAGTTCCTTAGGATATGAATCTTAGTCAATTCCTGTGTTTAGTCTAGATGAGTACCTAGCTGAAGCAATCCATCTTCAGTTAAGTGAGTTTCCAAAGGTTCAGTTCTTTAGATTTCAGACCTACTTGTTCAACATGCTTTTATGCTCCAATGTCACCGAACTGCAGTTTTTGAATACTATCTGTTCTTCTGATTTGCCCAAGCAAATCAATATGTTCGAATTTGCCAATTCGATCATGTCAGAAGTGTATAAAATGTTGTTTGATGAAGAATTGCCCCGTGTTTTGGACGAGATGAAATGTTTGATGCAGCCTTCACCCAAAGACCGGGTTGGAGACTGGTTCCTGCATAAAGACTCCATTGTGTTAAAGGTATATGGATTTATCGGGAAGCCTTATAAGTTACCTGCTTTCCTCACCCCGAGGATTTTTGCTTTAGAATTCATGAGACAAAGGTTGCAGTCTGAAGAAGAGCATTTTGGAGCTTTTAAAAATTCTTCAAATATTAAATTCCCCCTCAAGGTTGGCTCTTTCATTTTCAAAAGTAACGGTGCTTTAGTGTTCATAGAGAAATTGCTGGAGAATATGGATTTCCAAAAGGAGCCAAAGATAAATTATGATCCCCACCATGTAATCTCCTTGAGGAAATAGGCCAACAAGAACAAACCGTTTGATCACCAGTCTATTGAAGGTTTGGCTCAAACAGCTAATCTGTTGCAATTTTTAGAGACTCCCAGGTCTGATGAAGATGCACATACTGTACCAGTCACAGCATCCCCAATAACAGAGGGTACCAATATTGTAATTAAGAGGACTCTGTCTGAAATCGAAAGTATGGAAATAGATGAAGATGGATCACACAAAAAGGAAAAGTTGTTTCAAGGTGGTGAAATTTTAAATGAAGAAATTTCTAATGGTTTCAAAAAGGTTGCTTTAGTCCCAGCCAAAGCTGTACAAATAAATCATTTTTCATTTAAAAGTTTAGATGGTTCAGAGTCAAGCCCAACTTTCAAGTCAAAAGAGGATCTCAAGGCTAGTTATATAGAGAAAAGAAAACAATCTATGGAAGAAACAAGAAATTTTCTCCTACGGGTAAGAAGTTTATACACTCCAAAAACTTCTCTGATTTCTACCAGAGATGCCGAAAGAAATTCCTTTAAGTTGGCTATGGTGAATGACAAAAAGATGTTAGAGATGGAGATCCGGTTGGATAATATCAGTGTATCGAATAAGATACAGCTTCACAAACAAACCAGTGATATCATGTAATTCAGACTTGTTACAAGCTATGGTAAGGATAAATAAATTACAAATTTTGACAGATAAGTTAGAGATTCAATTGAAACATGAAAGAGTTGAAAATAAGGCGAATGCCATTCAGATTAAGAAACTACAAACAGATATTGTCAGTTCAGACAGCACCTAGGAAGTCAGAAGAATGCTAGAAGAAAAGGACAATGCGCTCCAAGTTTTAAAGAAAAAATTGAAGATCCCAGGTACTGAGCATGTTCAGTCTTCTGAGTTTTTGGCTCTCCAAGAAGAGAAAGACAAGGTCCATCAAGAGATGATGGAATATAAAGGGAGAGCTGTTGAGTTACAGGAAGAAAAAGACAGGTGGGAGGCCGAACGGAATGAATTGTTATCTCAAATTTCCTTAATGAAAAAGGATCAAAATGTATGAGAAGGAGATTATGGAGGAGTTAATGAGTCAGACTCCCACCGGCGAAGACTTGTCCATTGTGAATATCGAGAAGATATTGGATGATTTTTCTGCGGATGATTTGTTGGTGCCTATGTCCCAGGTAAGCTTAAAAGATGAAGCAATTAAAGAATTAAAGGCAAATAATGAAAAGATAAAGTCTGAGTTGGCCAAAATAAGTGAAAGTAAAAACAAAATATTACAGGACAGGAATCAGCTGCAGAAGAAATTCAATGAATTGAAAGATAAAAGTATTGGGAAAGGTCCTCTCCAGGGGGGAAAGCATATCATTTGGGACACTTTATCCATGGAGATCATGAAATTTAGACACTATCTGAACTTTATTGATGATCAGAGTATTTTGATCAATTTGGCCCACCAAAGATTAAAGTTAGTAAATGAACATATGGAAAGAAAGCCCCTCACTACAGCTCAGAATGCGCTGAACTTTCTAAATTCATTGACATATCAGAAATTACATGATATGGGGATAAAAGACAAAATATCAATAGTATTGTGGGCTAAGAAATTTATCCACAAGCATCATTTAATGAAGACGGTCCAAGACAGAGCCGATGAAATGCTTTCACAAGTTAATAACTTCAATCAAGTTTTCAAGGAGCTCTTCGAAGATGGCTTGCCTTCCTTTTGGGATGAGGAGGGACGGATGTTTTCGCAGGAGCACTACCACAGCTTGTTAGTTCAAAATCGCATGGACCACTCTAAATTCGATGACTTGGAAAAAATCCTATCTCGGAAAACTATTGTGGATAAATTGACAGAGGATTTTGAGATTCTAAAAAAGTTCCTGATCGTCAGAAAAGGATTGCCTAAAGTGTCATATGAAGCTTACATGGAGCTTGAAGTATCGATCAGAGAGATGATGGAATGTGACACCACGAGCGCAGAGCACTGGAAATTCGTGGAGAGGTTTGGAAAAATGAAATACATACTTCATTCGTAGAGACAAGCATTATACACCGAGGAGCTGACTGGGAGAAGATAAGGAGTTGATTCGGCGAAGACCTATTATCAAGTTGGTTTTTACTTTATGATCTGTTAGGATTGGACCTGTAATTTATTCCTAGAAGTTAGGGATTTAGTTACAAGACTCTAGATTAAGTCGATCATTCAGTTATGAATCTTATTGGAAGATCTATTATTTTATGTATATATTGGCATCTTTTTTATGAGATGGAGGTTGGAACCCATCGTGTTGTAGAATGATTTTGGAGAACATATATTTTGAATAACAAAGCGAATGCATGAGGTTTATCTGAGATTCCTGTGTCATTGATATTACAGTCTGTGCTTCTTTCTTTTTGTGATCGGATTTTCCCAGTGTAACACTTCATTTTGTTTCTTCTTCGTATATGTAATACAACTTTGGGTGATTAGAATTCACATGTTTATTCTCTAGTCATCATTTCAGATATTTTATACATTTTTCTACTAAAGTTGATATAGAATTCATCTTTGATGCTCTGTATTAATGGGTTGTTTCCTCGTCTCTTCCGTTTCACCTGGATTAAATTGAACGACTGTGATGATGTGATTATCTTTCCTTTCATGAATATCGTGTATATGTCTTTGTGATATCCTTATATGTATGTGACTCCATGTCCAATGGTTATGTGATTGTTTCAGCCATATATACAAATCTTTAAATGTTGTTTTATATCTGGTCCTGTTAAATCTGTATTGAGAGATCCCTCTCTGGAAGAAAACACCAGTTTCTTTCTAAAGTGGTTTTGTTGTTACCTTGGAGTTTACCTTTTACAACCTGGGTACATTCTAAGTGCTAAAAAACTGGCGTTGTTGCTGGGGAACAAATGAGAATATCTACCCTGGGAGAATGACAGTCTTTAAAGGAAGAATTATGAGGGAAAACAAAAATTCTTATCAAGAAAAGAAGGTTGTATATTTGTCCTGGCGACTCCATTGTCTAATTTTTTTGAATCTTAAGGAGTCATTCTGGCTTCAAGAAGACACATGCGAGGTAACTCTGATACTGAAATATTGAAAAGTTTTGAAGATCCAGAAAAGTTGTTTAAGAGAAAAAATAAAGAAAAGTTACGTTTTCCTTTGTTTAGCGCATCATCATCCCAAGATTCCCATATTGATCTAGAATGGGAAGTTAATACTGGAAAGAACCTGTTGAGAACTAAATCTGAATCTGACCTTAAAAATACTGAGTTCAATCCTTGTAGGTTAGAATCTTATCTGTTAGATTCCCTCTGGAGAGATTTACAACGAACCACCAAAGCTGACACATTTACCTCTCAAAGTACTCAAAGTTCTTCAGTTCCTGTGAACCCACCCAGACCAATGGCCACCAGATTTGCTCCCTTGCGTCTGCCTGCTGTATTACATGATCTCCCTCAAAATTATTCTCAGAGAAATTATTTATTTGATGGAGAGGGTGATATAACCGTGAAACAACATGTTTCCAAGTTTGAAGATTTTATTGACTTAGAAGAAGTTGATTATCCTAATGTTAAAATGCAGTTATTTGCTCAAAGTTTGTTAGGAGAGGCAAAGAAGTGGTTCAAAGACTTGCCAAACGGGTCTATAGTAAATTTTCAGGCCTTCCAAAATGCTTTCGTGGACAGGTGGGATGATAAACATAATCCTCTGCAGCTTTTATCTCAATATAACAGTCTCAAAAAAGGGGGTTTAGAATCTGTTCATGAATTTTCAAGCAGATTCATGAGGGCTTACAACTCTATTCTGGAAGATATAAAACCTTGTCCTATAGCTGCTAAACTGCATTATGCTGGGGTCTTTGATAATGATTTTGAATTCTCATTGTGGGAGATGAAATCAGCAACTCTTGTTGCCATGTTTACTGATGCCCTAGAAGTGGAAGCTAACATGATGGCGAGTGGAAAGATGAAGCATAGGGATTTGGATAGGAGGAGAAAAGAAGAGAATTTTCCTTCTACTTCATCCTCTTCTGTTGATGTTAAATTTGAAATGATGTTGAAAACCATGGAAAAGTTGATGGATAGATTAACTATGGATACTAGGCCTTTCAACAGAGAGCAAGGGGATCTCCAAATTAGGAATCCAAATTTCAGAAGACCAAATCCCCCTGTTCCTCCCCAAAATAGATAGAGAGACTAGAGAAATCCAAGAAATCAAGAAGAACAACCTATTTGTCCACCATTTCCTGAAAATTATGTTGCTGATGAAGAAGATTCCCCTGAAAATGAGATTCACCTTTTTGGAGAACAGGATTCAGAAATATATCTTACTGAAGAGGAACACAATATGTTTGAAAAAGAAGGTGAAAATGAAGAATTTGAAAAGGAAACAGAGTAGTATCAAAGGGGGTATTTACATGCTATGGATGACGTGCAAAGGAAAATCAAATAGAGGAACAGGGATGTCCTCATTAATAAAGGGAAGGCAAACCCAAATCAGCCTTCCTCTAGTTCTTTGAATGTGGAAAAGGGAAAAGAAATACAAAAAGAGCCTTCTGTACATAAGGAGGTTGAAAATGATGTACACAGAGATAGAAGAAACAAACAGGCGACTCTAGTTGATGTGGAAAAGATTGGTGCTGGTTTTAATTTACAAAATGAGCTTTCGAAGCTAAAAATTTATGTTCCATTTAATGAGTTATTGAGAAACACTAAATACAGGGATACTATCATAAAAATGGTCAAAATCAAGGAGAATGGTAATTTGACATTTTAGAACTGAATGATGATAATCCCGCTATTTCATTTGGGTCAAAAGTTGAAAATTTAGAAGGTGAAGAAGTTCCTCCTTTCTATTTAAGTCTAAATGTGCATGATAAAGTGTTCCATAATGCTATGCTAGACTTAGGGGCATCACATAATCTAATGCCTAAGGGAGTAGTAGAAAGTTTGGGATTGGAGGTAACAAGACCCTACAAAGATCTGTATTCATTAGATTCTAGAAGAGTAAAATGCCTTGGTTTAATTAAAGATATGGTGGTGGCCCTAAATAAGTTTCCATCCAAAACTATAGTCATGGATGTGGTAGTTGCAGATATTCCACCCTAGTTTGGGGTATTGCTGTCAAGATTTTGGACTTCCAAGCTGAAAGGTAGTTTACAGATGGATATTTCATATGCCACAATTCCTATTCGAGATGGGAGCAGAAGATTGTATAGTGAGAAAAGAACTCCTTATGTGGTTAGTAGTCAAGATAAACCTGAGGTTCATCATATCTATGCTGTTGATACTAATTTGGGGTCCTCTATTTTCTTTAATGATGTTGTCCCACATGATTTAGAAAAGGAATTGCAGGAGAAGTCCGAAGAACATAAAGAAAAAGAAGTCATGGAACAAGATGCTTTGGAAGAAAAACAAAAAAGAGAGGGCCAGTGGATTATGTACTTTGATGTATCCGCTGCAAAGATAGGTGCAGGATCCGATGTGTATATAATTTCTCCTATTTGGGATTTCAAAGCTCTGTCATACAAATTATTTTTTGAATGCACAAACAATGTGATGGAGTACGAGGCTTTGTTATTGGGATTACATGCTTTAAAAGATTTGGGGGCTCATAAAATAAGGATCTTAGGAGATTCAAAGTTAGTGATAAATCAAGTAAATGAGAGGTATCAAACTAGGCATCCTCAGATGAGAGCTTATAGAAATGAAGTGTGGGATATGTTGGGTAATTTCTTTACAGAGTATATGATTCAGGTAGTTCCCATACTCGTAAATTTGGTAGCTGATTCTTTAGCTGTAGCTGCTGGAAACTTTGAAACCCCTATGGCTAGTCAGAGGGAGTACCAGGTGGAGATTGTAAATAGACCGTCCATTCCTGATAATTCTAAATATTGGCAAGTATTCGAAGATGACATGCAAATCAGAAGATTTTTATAATTATCTGGAGAGTTTGTGAATACTCATTTTGAAACTGAAAATAATAATGATGAGACCCTTGAGAGTGATGAAGAAATTGAAGCAGAAGCTAAGAAGCTAAGGAAAACCCTGGGAGGTAAGGATATTATCTAGCTGAAAAATAATTTCATACCAAGAGGCCTGATCCCTTTAGAAAAAAATTTTGATCAGAATGATGTTGCCAAGAATCCTAAAGTAAAGCCTGTTGGAGATGCTATTGAAGATAAAAATATTGGTACTGAAGAAAATCCTAAAGTCATCAAATTATCCAAGAAGTTGCTTGAAAAAGAGAAAGAAGACTATGTAAAGTTAATGAAAAAGTATACAGATGTGTTTGCTTGGAGTTATGAAGAACTTAAAGAATATGATACATCTATCATACAGCACACTATTCCTATAAATCCCAGGGAGAAGCCTTTCAAATAGAAACTCAATAGGATAAACCCTAAATTGCTCCCCATCATTGAGAAGGAAATAAAGAAGTTGTTTGATGCCAAGATCATTGTAACACTCAGGTTTTCTAAATGGGTTGCGAATTTGGTACCTGTCAGAAAGAAGAATGGAGAGATAAGATTGTGCATATATTTACGCAATTTGAATAAGGTCTCCATGAAAGACAATTATCCTTTACCAAAAATGGATCACATACTACAGCAAGTGCTGGGAGTTGAGAGAATTTCAATGTTAGACGGTTTTTCTGGTTATAATCAAATCAAGGTGTTACCTGAAGATCAAGAAAACACTGCTTTCACTACACCTTGGGGCACTTTCATGTATGCAAAAATGCCTTTCGGTCTAATGAATGCAGGGGATACTTTCCAGCGAGCTATGGATATTGCTTTTGCAAGAGAAATTGGACATTTCGTGGTGATTTATATGGATGATATCACAGTCTATTCAAAATATGACAGAGAACATCTGCGTCATCTGGAGAAAGTTTTCATGAAATGTAGGAAATATGGTATATCTTTGAACCCAAAGAAGTCTAATTTTGCATTAGAAGAAGGAAAGTTGTTGGGCCATATAATATCCAAAGATGGCATAAAGATTGATCCTGAGAGGGTAAGTGCAATTCTGAAGGTAGGAGAGCTCAGAAGCAAAAAGGAGATACAATCATTTCTGGGGTAGGTAAATTTCTTGAGGAGATTTGTACCAAGTTTTGCTGAGATTTTGATGAATATTACAAATATGTTAAAAAAGGGGCATGAAATAAAGTGGAATACAGAAGTTAGGGAGTCTTTTTGGGAAATCAAGAAAGCAATTTCAGAGGCTCCTGTACTGGTAAGTCCAGATTTTACCAAGGAATTCTCAGTATTCTCATATGCTTCAGAACATACTATAGCAGCAGTGTTATTTGCAGAAAAATGATGAAAATTTGGAACAGCATATAGCTTTTTTTAGTAAAATGTTAAGGGATGGAGAATTGAAATATGACATCATGGAAACGCAGGCATATGCTTTAGTTAAAGCATTAAAATATTTTAGGGTATATGTTTTGCATTCACATATAATTACACATGTTCCAACCGCTGCAATAAAAGCAATTTTGACGCAACCAGACCCAGAAGGCAGGAGGGTGAGATGGATAGCAACATTACTGGAATATGACATAGAAATAAAGCCCACGAAGCTGGTTAAAGGACAAGGGTTGGCGAAAATGATGACAAATTCAAATTGTGAATCTTTGCAAATAAATATTTTGTCTCACCTATCTGATCAGTCGGATAGAGAGATAGAAGTAATGGTTGATTTTGTAATGTCTCCTTGGTATTCTGATATTGTTTTTGTTCTCCAAAATTTGCAAGCACCAGAAGGATTAAGTAAATCAAGAGAGAGATCTGTAAAGTTAAAATCTACTAAATTTTGTATCATAAATCGATATCTTTATTGGAAGGACCATGGAGGAGTGTTGTTTAATTGTCTTTTGGAAGATGAAGCTCAGCAAATTACCAAAGAATTTCATCAGGGAGACTGTGGAGGACATCATTCTTGGAAAGTGACTGCAAACAAAATCCTAAGAGCTGGTTATTATTGGCCTACATTATTTTCAGATGTGTATAAAGAAATAAGTAAATGTCATAAATGCCAAATTTTTGATGGTAAGAGAAAGGTGCTGCCTCTTCCTTTAAATCCAATAACAGTTGAGGCTCCTTTCCAGCAGTGGGTTTTGGATTTTATTGGTGAAATAAACCCCAATTCATCAGGTCAGCACAAGTGGATTTTGACAGCCACAGACTATTTTACTAAATGGATAGAAGCAATCCCTACCAAGAGAGCCACTGAAAATGTGATCATGAATTTTCTTGAAGAAAACATATTGGCTCGATTCGGGTGCCCAAAAAGGATAGTAACAGACAATGCAGCTGCTTTGAAATCCAAGAAAATGATTAATTTTTGTCATAAGTATCATATAAGCCTCAATCATTCAACTGCCTATTATCCTCAAGGAAATGGGTTAGCTGAATCTTCAAATAAGAGCCTAGTAAGAATCATCAAGAAGCTGTTGGAGGATAATAAGAGGTCCTGGCACACCAAACTAAAATATGCTCTATGGGCTAACAGGATTAGCACTAAAAGGGCAATCAGCATGTCTCCGTTCCAACTAGTGTATGGGGTTGAAGTGGTTTTTCTAACATCATTAGGGGTTCCAGTTATGAGATATTTCCAAGATCAGCAAGAAGAACCAAATCACATACAACGAAGGATAAATCAGATCATCGAACTAGAAGAACGAAGAAATAAGGCTTATGACAAAGTGCAGTCACATCAGGAGAAAATGAAAAATACTTTTGACAGGAGAATCAAGGAAGAGCAGTTTCAAATTGGTGACCTGGTTTTGAAGTGGGATGCTCCTAATGAAGACAAGCATGGAAAATTTGATCCTATGTGGGTAGGACCTTACGTTTTGTTGGATATAGAGGGAAAAATGCATTTCTTCTAGAATATACAAATGGGGTTCTTCTGGAGAGTAACCTTGTAAATGGAAGGTATCTGAAGCATTACCTATCCTGAGGAGGAAGGTAAAATTTGTACCCTAGCCTATAAATACTTATTTTTCTTTACAAGTCAACGTGAATGGTAAGCTAAATGTATTTGAAGCTCGCGGTCAAAGCCCTAAGATTCAGGAAGCATACCATTCCTTTTCTAAAAATATATAAAAATGATAGATCTATGAAAAGCAAAAAGATGAGTTTTGTAGAAGTTATTATGGAAAATCAAAAGAAGGAACCTGGTCTATGAGTTCTTTGATACCTCACAGGGAGGATATCATCCCCAGATGGAGCCAGTTGTTAACACATCTATTTAGCAAGAGGATGAAAATACCATGATGAAGGAGAAATAATAGTTGCTTGTCGAAGTTTGGTTAAAAGATATATTATAAGAGTACGATGATAGGTGAAAATGATCATGCTATCAAAAGATCTAATGGTATGAAATGAAAAGTTGAAGATCAACGGCCTATACTATGTTCGCTCTCTAAAGGTGCAAGGAGAATAAGTGTATGTGGGTGTTAATATGATATATGGATCAACGGTCGTCGATCCAGCTTGAGCAGATCCACGGTCTATATTTACTCCGCCTTGTGAAGTCACATGTTGGTTAAAAAAATAGAGCCCGACGGAATCGAGTACATGTTACTCGATCTAACAGTGGGAAATAAAGACATATCACATCAATGATCGTGGATGACTTTGGAGCTGAAACTTGCAAGATAGATAAGACCAAAGCGCGTGGGGGAATCGCGTATGTGTCTCTTGATCTAACGGCAAATAAATAAAGGTAGATCGCATCGACGGTTGTGGGCGACTCCGGAAAAGGAAGTTGCACGAGGCATAAGGCTGGGACGCCCGACAGAATTTGTTATGTGGTGATTGATCCAATGGTCGAGAATTAAAGGTGAAAGAGATCAACGATTACGGATAGATTCAGAGCAGGAATATGTGCGTCGGATAAAGGTAAAGGGCGGTTGCAGAATATAAACAACTATCCATGTGGAAAATCATGGTGTACTCTGGAGGCTACAGTGGTTTAGTGGAAACCACCAAATGCACGCTCCGGGGTGGGGTCTTATAAAAGGGAAGTTGACTTGTTCCAAGGGTGTTTTATTGGCTCCGGACGGGTGAAAACGACATGCGGATTCGTCAACCTTCCACTATCATTTTCAAACACACCGCTATAGTTAACAGGTAAGGTATAAAACACCCATAATTCGTCAGTTTAATTGCCATTTATCACTGAATTATGGACCAGGAGAAAGAATTACAAGGGTCTGGTCGTGTTATAGATGACAAAGAGGATTATTTGGTCGACAAAGACAGGGGCGTATGTGACCCCTTCCTATCTATAGGAAGCGTGTCCATCAGTAAAGAAAGATTGTGGTATTACAATTTACAAGGAAACGATGTCTTGAATGTATGTAAATCCTTTCTGTATTACTTCACTCTCAAACAAACCCTCCATTTCCCGGAATTTGCAGAATGGTGTGCTGTTAACTACTCCCCTTCTCAGAGAATCATTGTGAGTCAGTCCATGTCCTGAATACTTTGTAAAGTCAATGCCAAAGTCATCCGCGAAAACCTCAATTTGCCTAAAAATTATCCCGATAACCATGAGTCAGTGAATGAGTCGATCCTTGCTGAATTTTACAAGAAGTGTGAAACTAAAATCTGTTGCCAATTCCTGTCTAGTATTCTGAAAGAAGGTCAATCTTTAGATGGTCTTTTCTTACCGTACCCTGTACATATTTTTAAAAATGAAGTCCAATTAGTAGTATCTCTGGTTTGTCAAATATTGGGTCTTGATGATGATTGTTGCGTGGGTGAATTCATCCTTGCTTTTTTATTGAAAATAAGTTCCTTAGGCTCTGAATCTCAGTCAATTCCTGTGTTTAGTCTAGATGAGTACCTAGATGAAGTAATCCATCTTCAGTTAAGTGAGTTTCCAAAGGTTCGGTTCTTTAGATTTCAGACCTACTTGTTCAACATGCCGTTATGCTCCAATGTCACCGAACTGCAGTTTTTGAATACTATCTGTTCTTCTGATTTGCCCAAGCAAATCAACATGTTCAAATTTGCCAATTTGATCATGTCGAAAGTGTATAAAATGTTGTTTGATGAAGAATTGCCCCGTGTTTTGGATGAGATGAAATGTTTGATGCAGCCTTCACCCGAAGACCGAGTTGGAGACTGGTTCCTGCATAAATACTCCACTGTGTTAAGGGTACATGGATTTACCGGGCACCCTTATAAGTTACCTACTTTCCTCACCTCGAGAATTTTTGCTTTAGAATTCATGAGACAAAGGTTGCAGTCTGAAAAAGAGCATTTTGGAGCTTTTAAAAAGTCTTCAAATATTAAATTCCCCCTCAAGGTTGGCTCTTTCATTTTCAAAAGTAAAGGTGGTTTAGTGTTCATAGAGAAATTGCTGGACAATATGGATTTCCAAAAGGAGCCAAAGATAAATTATGATCCCCACCATGTAATCTCCTTGAGGAAACAGGCCAACAAGAACAAACCGTTTGATCACTAGTCTATTGAAGGTTTGGCTCAAACAGCTAATCTGTTGCAATTTTTAGAGACTCCCAGGTCTGATGAAGATGCACATACTGTACCAGTCACATCATCCCCAATAACAGAGGGTACTAGTATTGTAATTAAGAGGAATCTGTCTAAAATTGAAAGTATGGAAATAGACGAAGATGGATCACACAAAAAGGCAAAGTTGTTTCAAGGTGGTGAAATTTTAAATGAAGAAATTTCTGATGGTTTCAAAAAGGTCGCTTTAGTCCCAACCAAAGCTGTACAAATAAATCATTTTTCATTTAAAAGTGTAGATGGTTCAGATTGAAGCCCAACTTTCAAGTCAAAAGAGGATCTCAAGGCTAGTTATATGGAGAAAAGAAAACAGTCTATGGAAGAAACAAGAAATTTTCTCCCACGGGTAAGAAGTTTATACACTCCAAAAACTTCTTTGATTTCTACCAGAGATGCCGAAAGAAATACCTTTAAGTTGGCTATGGTGAACGACAAAAAGATGTCAGATATGGAGATCTGGTTGGATAAGATTGTGTACCAGATAAGATACAGCTTCACAAACAAACCAGTGATATCATTTATTCAGACTTGTTACATGCTATGGTAAGGATAAATAAATTACAAATTTTGACAGATAAGTTAGAGATTCAATTGAAACATGAAAGAGTTGAAAATAAGGTGAATGCCATTCAGATTAAGAAACTACAAACAGATATTGTCAGTTCAGACAGCACCTAGGCAGTCAGAAGAATGCTAGAGGAAAAGGACAATGCACTCCAAGTTTTAAAGAAAAAATTGAAGATCCCAGATACTGAGCATGTTCAGTCTTCTGAGTTTTTGGCTCTCCAAGAAGAGAAAGACAAGGTCCATCAAGAGATGATGGAATATAAAGGGAGAGCTGTTGAGTTACAGGAAGAAAAAGACAGGTGGGAGGCCGAATGGAATGAATTGTTATCTCAAATTTCCTTGATGAAAAAGGATCAAAATGATGAGAAGGATATTATGGAGGAGTTAATGAGTCAGACTCCCATCGGCGAAGACTTGTCCATTGTGAATATCGAGAAGCCATTGGATGATTTTTCTACGGATGATTTGTTGGTGCCTATGTCCCAGGTAAGCTTAAAAGATGAAGCAATTAAAGAGTTAAAGGCAAAGAATGAAAAGATAAAGTCTGAGTTGGCCAAAATAAGTGAAAGTAAAAACAAAATATTATAGGATAGGAATCAGGTGCAGAAGAAATTCAATGAACTGAAAGATAAAAGTATTGGGAAAGGTCCTCTCCAGGGGGCAAAGCATATCATTTAGGACACTTTATCCATGGAGATCATGAAATTTAGACACTATCTGAACTTTATTGATGATCAGAGTATTTTGATCAATTTGGCCCACCAAAGATTATAGTTAGTAAATGAACATATGGAAGGAAAGCCCCTCGCTACAGCTCAGAATGCGCTAAACTTTCTAAATTCATTGACATATTAGAAATTACATGATATGGGGATAAAGGACAAAATATCAATAGTATTGTGGGCTAAGAAATTTATCCACAAGCATCATTTAATGAAGACAGTCCAAGACAGAGCCAATGAAATGCTTTCACAAGTTAATAACTTCAAGCAAGTTTTCAAGGAGCTGTTCGAAGATGGCTTGTCTTCCTTTTGGGATGAGGAGAGATGGATGTTTTTGCAGGAGCACTACTACATCTTGTTAGTTCAGAATCGTATGGAACACTCTAAACTCGATGACTTGGAAAAAAGCCTAACTGGGAAAACTATTGTGGATAAATTGACAGAGGATTGTGAGATTCTATAAAAGTTCCTAATCGTCAGAAAAGGATTGCCTAAAGTGTCATATGAAGCTTACATGGAGCTTTAAGTATCGATCAGAGAGATGATGGAATGTGAAAACCCGAGCGCAGAGTAGTGGAAAGCCGTGGAGAGGTTTGGAAAAATGAAATACATACTTCATTCATAGATACAGGCATTATACACCGAGGAGCTGACTGGGCGAAGACAAGGAGCTGATTGGGCGAAGACCTATTATCAAGTTGATTTTTACTTTATGATCTATTAGGATTGGAGTTGTAATTTATTCCTAGAAGTTAGGGATTTAGTTACAAGACTCTAAATTAAGCTGGTCATTTAGTTATGAATCTTCTTGGAAGATATATTATTTTATGTATATATTGGCATCTTTTTTATGAGATGGAGGTTGGAACCCATCGTGTTGTGGAATGATTTTGGAGAACATATATTTTGAATAACAAAGTGAATGCATGAGGTTTATCTGAGATTCCTGTGTCATTGATATTACAGTCTATGCTTCTTTCTTTTTGTGATCGTATTTTCCCAGTGTAACACTTCATTTTGTTTCTTCTTCGTATCTGAAATACAGCGTTGGGTGATTAGAATTCATATGTTTATGCTCTAGTCATCATTTCAGATATTTTATACATTTTTCTACTAAAGTTGATATAGAATTCATCTTTGATGCTCTGTATTGATGGGTTGTTTCCTCATCTCTTCTGTTTCACTTGGAGTAAATTGAACGACTATGATGATGTGATTATCTTGCCTTTGATGAATCTCATGTATATGTCTTTGTGATATCCTTATATGTATGTGACTCCATGCCCAATGGTTATGTGATTGTTTCAGCCATATATACAAATCTTTAAATGTTGTTTTATATATGGTCCTGTTAAATCTGTATTGAGAGATCCCTCTCTGGAAGAAAACACCAGTTTCTTTCTAAAGTGGTTTTGATGTTACCTTGGAGTTTACCTCTTACAACCTGGGTACATTCTGAGTGCTAACAATGGAAAGACCTTCGGGCCGCCTATAAGGGGATATATTTTGTATTGTGAAAGGGTTGGTTAGTTAGATAGTTAGTTGGCTAGACAGTTGTAATATAGAAGCTCAGCTCTGGTTCTGTTATTAGCTGTAGTATCTTACTGTAATCAGTAGTTGGCTCTTTGAGCTTGTATGTAACAATCCGCGGGGATTGACAAAGAGGGAAGAGTATATTGTAGAGAAGCAATATAGAGATAGGGAAGAGATCTAAGAGAGAAGGGCTCCAGGCTATGTGCGGAGTTACCCATAAGATCTCAAGCTGCATATGCGGTGCAACAGAAATGTGTATGCTTCCCCCGAGTTATAATAGAGAAACACAGTTCTATGGACATAGCTTCCATCCTGGGAGTGAACCACGTAAAACCTGTGTGTTATGTGATGAATGCATGTGATTGTATTTGTTTATCATTATCTGTTATTGTGTATATGAACTTTGCTTACAATACAAGTATGTATGTTTCCATAGAGTTTCCAGCATTGTAGAAGGATATTTATAAGTGAAGTCTTTAAGTAATCTGGATAAGAGTTGTGGGTGTTTCATTCAAGACAGTTAGTAGTCGCAGTGTTGAACAGCCTTGTATGTTGATTCCTGTAAGTCGAACACAAGTAACACTAAGTGCACTGAGATTCTATGGTAGAATATCGCAGGGAGGCGATATCACACCGACAGAGAAGTTGTGGTGCGTGAGACCGCAAGTTAAGGGTCTAGCATAGGAGGAAGTTACGTGTTTCTGGGAGCACAGTGATGCGATAAGGCTAGAGTCATCGTGAGTAGAGGAGACTGCGTGACATAGAAAGGGAGATCTCATGGCTGGAGGAGCTGCGAGATGCAAGTAGGATGCCACAGAACCTGGTCCAAGACACTTGAGTCTTTGGCCAACCCATTAGAGTCACTTCGGGTGAGACTTCAGGATGCTCTGCGGTCTGTCACCGAAAGGGCCAGTGAGCTAGGGGTGTTGTTGGTACAATTGTAGTAAACCCGGGTCTGCCCATAGAAACCAACACCAAGCAAAACATGATGGAGTTTGAAAAGGATGTGTGAAAGGGAAGAATACAAAGAAGACATTTCCCATCAGTGAAAGCAAAGCCAAATGTATTCTAGAAATCATCCACTCTGATGTATGCAGTCCTATGTCATCGAACTCACTAAGCAGGTATGCATACTGTGTTTCTTTTATTGATGATTTTTCTAGAAATACATGGATTTACTTTATGAAGAACAAAGATGAAGTATTCAGTAAGTTCAAGGAATTCAAAGCCTTGATCGAGAACCATACTGAAAAGAAGATCAAGACCATTCGTTCAGATAATGGTGGAGAATTCACTTCGAATGAATTCAAAGAGCTATGCAAAGAATCAAGGATTAAGAGGGAGTTGTCTACTCCTTATAATCCACAATGGACTGGAATTGTAGAATGGAAGAATAGAACCATCATGGAAGCTACAAGAGCAATGCTTCATGATCAAGATCTGTCTATGCATCTTTGGGCGGAAGATACCGGAACAACGGTGTATGTACAGAACCGTACTCCACATAGAGTACTCGAGAACAAGACTCCTGAAGAAGTCTTCTCCGGCAAGAAACCAGAAGTCAGCCATCTCAAAATATTCGGCTATCCTGTGTACATCCACATTCCAAAAGAGAAGAGAACAAAATTGGATCCTTTAGGAAAGAAGGGCATATTTGTGGGATACTCTAAAATCTCAAAGGCTTACAGAATCTATTTTCCAGGATACAAGAAGATTGACATCAGCATGGATGTGACATTTGATGAAGGCACAGCTTACAACAAATCCAGAAAGAGACCTGCTGAAGAACCTGAAGAAGTAGAAGCAGAAATACCTAGGATTCATGATACGATCATGGACGAAGAAGCTCAAGAAGAAGATTGAGAGTTCGAGGAACCACAAAGACCTGTAGATCAACCTCTGGAGAAGAATCCTCATAAGAGGAAACCTGCATGGGTACGTGAACTTATCCAAGGTGCAGAAAGATATGGGGCTCCAGAAGAAAATCACAGAGAAAGAAAGAGAACCATATCCAATTCCGGGTATGTAGCTTTACTATGTGATTTCATTAATAAAGAACCTTCCAATTATGAAGAAGTAGTAGATCAGAAAGAATGGAAGGATGCTGTGATTGAAGAATATCAATTAATCATGAAGAATGACGTTTGGGATGCTATCCCAAGACCAGAAGGGAAGTCAGTTGTAACTTCAAAATGGATCTACAAGATCAAGCATGTTGTAGATGGTATCATTGAAAATTATAAGGCAAGATTTGTAGCTCGAGGATTCTCTCAGAAAGAGGGAGTAGACTATGAAGAGACCTTTGCACATGTAGCCAGATACATATCCATCAGATTAGTACTTGCTCTGGCTGTAATGATGAAATGGAAGATACACCAGATGGATGTCAAGACTACCTTCTTGAATGGTGTAGTACAAGAGGAAGTGTACGTAGAACAACCACTCGATTTTGAGACACATGATAGAGATTCTCATGTATGTATATTGAAGAAAGCCATGTATGGTTTGAAACAGGAACCCAGGACCTGGTACGGTAGAATTAACAGCTTTCTATGCAGTTTGGGCTTTACAAAGAGTAAAGCAGATTCCAACCTTTACTACAAGGTTGAAGATGGCAACCCAATGATGCTCCTACTGTGTGTAGATGATCTATTTGTGACAGGTACAGATGGGTTGATTGTTGATACGAAGAGAAAGCTTGCTGTCGAGTTCAAAATGAAGGAATTGGGGATGATGCATTACTTTCTAGGTATGGAGGTATGGCAGAGTATAGATGGAATCTTCCTTGGACAAGGGAAGTATGCAGTAGAGATCCTGAAGAGGTTTGGGATGATGGACTGCAAAGCTAAGGCCACACCTATGGTATCGAACCTGGAGCTATTGAGTGATGCTTCATTAGAGTTGGTTGATGCTACTATGTATCATCAGATGATTGGGTCATTGATGTACCTGACGAACATGAGACCAGATATTTGCTTTGCTGTGAACACCTTGAGCCAGTACTTGATAGATCCGAGAAGTGTTCACTTGACTGCTGCAAAGCATATTCTGAGGTACCTGAAGGGTACAGTTGATTATGGGCTCAAGTATGATGCGAATCAAAAGATTAACCTGGAAGGTTATGTTGATTCAGATTGGGCAAGCAGTTCCATCGACAGGAAGAGCACTTCAGGATGTTGCTTCAGTATGGGATCAGGTGTGATCTCTTTTCGGTAGCAATCCTATGTGGCACTGAGTACAGCTGAAGCAGAGTATGTCGCAGCTTGTTCAGCTAGTTGTGAGGCAGTATGGCTACAGAATCTATTGTCTGATATATTTGATCTCCAGTTGGATGCTACTTGTATACATTGTGACAACTAGAGTTGTTGAAGTTGTCATAGAATCCATTATTCCATGACAAGTCGAAGCATATTGAGATCAAGTATCACTATATCAGGGATATGGTGCAGAGAGGAGCAGTGAAGATCCAGTATGTTGTGATGGATGAAAAGATAGCTGATGTGTTGACTAAGCCATTGGCTAAGGTGACATTTGAGTACTTCAGGGAGAAGCTTGGTGTTCTCCAGATCAAGGTTCCTCCCAAGAGGAAGTGTTGTGTTTGTGCTATGCCATTTTGACATGGTAAGAGGATTGGTTCCTTCCATGATCAGATGTAAGTGTAGTTCCATTCCGACATGGTGAGAGGATTGGTTCCTTCCATGGTCGGATGTAAGGGCTGTGACATAGTGAGAGGATTGGTTCCTTCCATTGTCAGGTATATGTAGATGCCACATCTGGTATGAAAAAGGACCAGCTCTGTGATGCCTCATCTAGTTTGAAAAAGGAATAGCTCTGGGAAGAATCATCTAGTTTGAAAAAGGACTAGCTCTGTGTAGATGCCTCATCTATTTTGAAAAAGGACTAGCTCTAGGAAGACTCGTCTAGTTTGAAAAAGGACTCGCTCTGTGTAGATGCCTCATCTAGTTTGAAAAAGGACTAGCTCTAGGAAGACTCATCTAGTTTGAAAAAGGACTAGCTCTGTGTAGATGCCTCATTTAGTTTTAAAAAGGACTAGCTCTGGGAAGACTCATCTAGTTTGAAAAAGGACTATCTCTGTGTAGATTCCTCGTCTAGTTTGAAAAAGGACTAGCTCTGGGAAGACTCATCTAGTTTGAAAAAGGACTAGCTCTGCGTAGATACCTCATCTAGTTTGAAAAAGGAATAGCTCTGGGAAGACTCATCTAGTTTGAAAAAGGACTAGTTCTATGTAGCTACCTCATCTGGAATGAAAAAGGACCAGCTCTGAGATGATATATCCAGTATGAAAAAGGACTAGCTCTGTAGAACTTCCTGTGACGAGAAGAATCATGAGATAGCACCAGGGATGATCTAGATCGAGTGATGATCAAGATCCAGTGATGATGATCTAGCAGTGTTGATCCAAATCAAGAGATGATCCAGATCCAGTGATGACATTCCATGATGATCCAGATCGAGAGATGATCCAGATCTAGTGATGACGTTCCATGATGATCCAGATCGAGAGATGATCCAGATCCAGTGATGATGTTCCATGATGATCTAGATCGATAGATGATCCAGATCCAGTGAATATGACTTGAAGATGAAGATGACTTGAAGACGAAGATGACTTGAAGACGAGATGATCCAACTGATACAGAGAAGAAGACCAGTGCTGAAAATTGTGTCGAAAGAATACCTTCCTAGTTAAGAGGGAGTATTGATCTATATGTAACTTCGGAATGTATTCATCTATGTATCTTATGTATTGTAACCTGATGTTTATTCCAAGATGTTTCTATTATGTATTTGAGTCATGTTGTCTTGCCCCGATGTTCCGATTAGGAGGATCAATAATGTAAATAAGTCATGTCAAGTCATTGTTAAAGTCCCCATAGTTTCGGGGCACTAGGGTTATTATAAACTCATAGAGATGTAGGCTCTAGTAAGTAATTGTTAAGTTAGGCCGACATGATTGAGTGCAGTTCAAGTGAATGGAAGAATATAAATAGAGAGTGAGACTCTCTATTTAACACACACATCATTCACTCACTCAAGTGTGGCGCATTAGTGAGGAATGGAAAAACTAAGAGAGTTAAACAGGTGCTAGAAGACATGCTTCACATGTATGTAATGGAAAAGCCAACCAAGTGGGAAGATTATTTACACCTGGTAGAGTTTTCTTATAACAATGGACAACAGGAATCCTTGGGGAGGAGTCCATATGAAGCTTTGTATGGTAGAAGGTGTAGGACACCAGTGACTTGGGATAATATAGAGAATAGGGTTGTGCTTGGTCCAGATTTTCTCAAGGAGATGGAGCAGTAAGTTGTAAAGATTAGGAAAAATTTGAAGGTAGCCCAAGACAAACAAAAACATTATGCAGATAAGTATAGGATGAATAGAGAGTTCAGTGTTGGGGATCATGTTTACCTCATAGTGAAGGAAAAGAAGAGTTCCTTGAATCTTGGAATTTGTGCTAAGTTGTCACCTAGATACTGCAGTCCATTTGAAGTGCTTGAAAGAATAGGGCCAATTGCATATAGACTTGCATTTCCTGCTAGCACTAGATCTCATAATGTTTTTCATGTTTCTTTGATTAAGAAGTATGCGCATGATCCTAACCATGTAATAAATTGGGATGTTATTCAGGTGGAACTAGAGGGAGAGTTCCAAATTGAGCCTATGGGCATCGTTTCCAGGAAGTTCACAATGCTCCAGAATTGAGAAATAGGATAGGTGAAGGTGCAATGGGAGCACTACAGTCTTGAAGAATCTACGTGGGAGATGGAGAATGCCATGTGACTGGCACATCCATTTTTCTTCGAATATACGGATTGTTGAGGGAAATACCAACAAGCATTTTTGTTCAATGTTGTAAATCACTAAGGACATTGTTATTGCAGTGGGGTGGAATGTAACACCCTTGTTTTGACCCCGTTCGTATTTAAATAAAATGATGTAAATAATCATGATGTGGAGCTAGGAAAAATACCCACAATCGATTTAGTATTTATATTTCGGCAACTAAGGTGTGGCCGATGGTATTTTTTTTATGGTAGCTAAACATTATGTTAAAATTGCAATTTTAATTAAAAACCCACAACTAGCTATGTCGATGCAACTAAATGAGATGGGGGTATGATTTTTACTAAGGATGAAGGAGTGGGGGGGATTGGAAGAGTGGGAAATTCGAATTGGGCATAGGCCCACTTTGGGAAAAACGTTTTTTGAATTTCTTGGGTGAGAAAACACCAAAAATGACCACTTTTCCCTCATACGGCAGCGTTTCACCTTCCCTCATGATTTGGATTGAGAAAAAACGTTTTTGGAAACCCAATTCGGCATTCGTGCAGCAGCAAGCAAGAAAAAATGATTCTGAGTCTGAGCCTTTCAGGAATTTCTCTTGTCCGGTAATCTGTTTCCTTACACAATTTTGGTTTTCCTCTGTGGATTGTTCTCTCTCATGTTTTATCTTGCCTGCTAGTTATTTTCTTGAACACTATTTCCCTGAATCTGATCTTTTGTATTTGTTTTGAAAGACTAGAAATTTTTTCATTTTGGGTATTTTGCTACAGTCGGTCTGGCACCGACAATGTTCAAAAATTCATAAATTTCTCTCTGTGTGTGTAATCCCTAGCATCTGCTACGTTTTGATAAATCCTAGTACTGTGATCACTGTGTGTGCATCCACGTTTGGTATTTGAATTAGTTGAGGGATTGGAAATGGAGTCTAGACTTACTTGATAAACCTAGTGTGTGAAAGAACCTCACTGACCAATATAGAAGGCTGGTTTTCTTCTTTGCATGCTTTGAATAGCACTGGAAGGGAAGGCATGGCCTGAGGGACTGTGTAGCAGAGAAGGGAATGATTTCTTGTGTTGGGTGTGTAATTGTTTAAAAATCAAGATAGATCTAGTGTGGGTGTTCTTATCTCTGGATTGAGCTCACTAGCTTAGCAATCTGTCTTTCCACCTCCTTGGCAGCCTGATAAACCCAACTGGAAGGATGGCTTAGCTGGTAGCCCGATAAACCCATTTTTTGGATTGGTTGTGTCTCATGTGAATTTGGCTAAGTGTAAGTGGCTACCTATGTAAGTTTGATAAACCCAACTTTGTTGGCTTGACTGTGTTTTATCATCTCCTTGGCTATGGGGAAAGTCTATTAGTGGTCCTTATTCCTGGCTCAGGGGTGGTAGTGTTTCTAAGAAACTAAAGAACAGACAGGCCTATGGTTGGGTGGAACGTTGTAGCGACATAGATGGTTGCGGGACGAGCTTCTTTCAAAGATAAGTATTCTGGTGTATTTAAGTTCTGCAACTGTATTACGTTATGAATTGTTTTGAAATTATAATGAACATGTTGAATGAATGATTTTTCTTCCGCTATATATATCATGTACATTCCATTTTGCATCTATTTATACTTATGAATGTTTATTTCAAAGCAATTTTTATATTATGTTCATGGGGCTTAGATTGCCTGGGTTGTTAGATGTTAGTCACTTCCTCTCTAGCGAGTAAGGGTTGGGCGTGTGACACCTTGATTTTAATATTAGCTTTCCCTTGGATTCTATATTAGCTTTCTGACCAAGAAAAATATCATAGCAATAGGAAGAGCAATGGGTGATAGTATCTTCTCACCTCAGATTCTTTCAATGCTTGGCATATTACATGGAATGAATTTCCAATGGGATATATATTTATTATTGAATGATACTACTTACAAAGAGTACAATGAGGATTTATACAAATCAAGGGTCACCATTACATGGTGTGACCTATCAATATGAGATTAATTAAATAACTAATAGCTAACTAAGTTTACTAACTCTTTAGTTTTATTACAAGTCATCCCTCTCTGGAATAATTCATCCATGAAGTATTGGTAAGGATGGGTGGTGTGAACTAAAATCTTCATTCTCCCATGTAGCTTCATCATATGGTAATTTTCTCCACTTGATAAGGTATTCATTGACTGATCTGGAGTGAATTGTTTTGGTATTAATTTCCAAAATGCATTCTGGTTGCAGCACTAATTTTCCTTCATCATCTAACATAGGAAATTTAGTTTAGATGTGATTGATTGAGCCCAATTTCTTCTTTATGCATAACACATGGAATACATCGTGTATTTTTCCCTTATTTGGGATTTCTAGAGCATAGGCCACTTGTCCCACTTGCTTTCCAACTTGATATGGGCCATAGAACTTGGGTGCAAGTTTATGATTTGGAATCTTTTAGTGAAGTTTGCTTGTATGGTTGAAGGTGAACAAACACCCAATCGCCCACTTCAAATTCTTGATTGGTTCTTTTTTATTCTGATTGTTGTTTCATGTGGTTTCTTGCTTGTTCAATATGATTCTTCAAAATGTGTATGAGCTCATCCTATGTTGCTAGGTAATAGTTTGTTGCTGGACCTTTGAAATTGTTGATAACATATTCTCTTGTTGTAAGACGTGGGTACTAATATAAGGATTCAAAAGGTGACATTTTTGTTGATGTATGATATGTACTATTGTACCACCATTCTGCAAGGTGTAGCCATTATGCCCATTGAGTTTGTTTGTCATTCACAAAACTCCTCAAGTATCCTTCAAGAAATTTGTTTACTACTTTCGTTTGTCCATTTGTCTGGGGGTGGTATGACGTACTCATAGTTAGTGAAGTCCCAACTTGGTGGAACAATTCTTTCCAAAATTTGTTGTTAAATTTTGGGTCCCTGTCACTAACAATAACGTTGGGAAACCCATGGAGCTTAAATATATTCTTTACATAACTATATGTGACTTGGATTGCTTTTTCTTTGGATGAAATACTAATGAAATGAGCATATTTAGTTAATACGTCAACGACTACAAATATACTATCCTTTCCTTCTGATGTAGGAAGGTTGGTGCTCAGATTCATGGATACCTCAAATCATTTTTGGGTTGGAATATGAAGGGGTTTTAGGAGACAAAGAGGAACCACCATTTTGACAAGTATCACATTCAGCCACATATTTCTGGATATCGGTCTTCATCCCCTTCCAAAAGAAAGATTGGTAGGTATTGTGGTATGTTTTAAAGAAACCAACATGGCCCATTGTTGAGGAGTCATGGTTCTCTTTTAAGACTTGAGTTTTGAAATTTGATGAATTGGGTAAATATATTCTTTGTTTCTACCATAGTATGTATTTTTCCCACAAATATTTGGAGTTTGTTTCTTTGTTGTTTTCAACTTCCTCAATTATCTTCCTTATCTTTGGGTCTTTCACATACTCACTTTGGACTTCTGAAATCCACTCAGCAACAACTATGGATATGGCACATAGTGAAGCATCACTCTCATTTTTTCTTGATAAGTTGTATGCCACCCTATTCTCCTTACCCTTTTTCTACAAAATGCCAAAATCAAATACTTGGATATTGATTACCCATTTATCTTGTTCAGCGGAGAGATTTTTTGAGTGATAAAATACTTCAGGTTGCTGTGGCTTGTTTTAACGAGAAATTTTTCCTTGAAAAAATATTGTTTCCATTTAACAAGGGCATGCATTATTGTCAACATTTCCTTGTCGTATGTGGATTTTGTTTGCTCACTTGGTTTTAATTTTCAGCTTTCAAAGGCAATGGGATGTTTATCTTGCATGAGAATAGATCTCAATCCCATCCTTGAAGCGTCGCGTTCTAGGATGATTGTTTTCATAAAATTGGTATGTTCTAACACTAGTGTGAATTTTATAAGGGATTTCTATTGTGGAAAACAAGTTTATGCATCTTTATCCCATCTGAAAGCATCCCTTTTAATAGTGATGTTAGGGGTGCTACAATTTGGGTGTAGTTGCATAAACATCTTCTATAATATCCTGTTATACCCATAAATCCTCTTAATGTTGTAATTAAAGTGGGGGACGACCACTCTGTGATCGCCATAATTTTTCTGGGATCGAACTTAATGTCGTCGGTTGAAACAAGGTGCCCCAAAAATTCTAATTTTTTTTTTCTGAAACTACATTTTGATTTGTTAGCATAAAATTTGTTTTCTTCTAGAAGCTTCAATATTGTTTCTACATGCTTGAGGTGCAAGTACCAATTTTTACTATAAATAAGGATATCATCAAAAAACACTAGCACAAACTTCCTTAGGTATGGGAAAAACAATTCATTCATTATTTCTTGAAATGTTGTCGGAGCATTGGATAATCCAAATGACATCACTCGAAATTCATCTAAACCTTTGCGGGTATAGAAAGTTGTTTTCGGGAAATCTTCTTCTTGAATACAGATTTGGTAATATCTTGACTTTAATTCTAGTTTAAAAAAATATTTTGCACGATGTAGCTCATCGATCAATTCGTCAACAAAGGGAATGGAGAATTTATCTTTTTTGGTGACTTTTTTTAACTCTCTATAATCAATGAAAAGGCTATACAATCCATCTTTTTTTATCACGAGTATGATTGGTGTAGAGAAAGGAATCTTACTACATGTGATTATTCTAGTGTCTAATAGTTCCTATACCAAACGTTCCATCTCTTATTTGTTCCTATGAGATTATTTTTATGACTTTTTAATGATTGAAGTTGGTCCTAGCATCAAATTGATGATGTGATCCCTAGAACGTGGGGGAGGGATACCATGCAGAGGGTTTTGAAATATGTTATTGTGTTCCCCTACGAGTTTTTATAATTCACATGGATCAATATTTTTGTCTTTTGTCGGTTGTTTGTTCCATAGCATAGCAATGTAAAAAGAAGGCTTGAGCTCATGTTTTTTTCATCATTTCCATTTTATTGGATGAGACAATTTGGGGAGAGGGGAATTAATGCTGTAAATACTATATTTCTTCCCATTTTCATAGAATTTTATAAATTGCTATCATAAGTTTAATCTGATTGTCCCCGGTGTTTCCAACCATTGTGCACCTAAAACAATGCCAACCCCTCCTATTTCCATAGCATACATTGGCGATATTAGCTTGTAGTACTTTATATCTAGTTATACTTTATGGAATTTACCATCGCATGGTGTGGTTTTGTTTCCTAGTGTCGATAGTTGGAAGCTGGCGATAGGGTAGAAGAATATGTTTAACTATTTTGCTACCCTAGAGTCTATGAAGTTGTGTGTACTCCCACTATCGAAAAACACTGTCACCTTAGTGTTTTTTATATGGCCAAACAATTTAAGGCTTTGGGATTGAGAGATACTTTTCATTGCATCCACTGAGAGTGTTGGTGTGATGTTAGGCTCATCTTTTCTAGTATCATTGCTATTTGACTCTATGTCAGAGGAAGGTGTGTCGCTTGATTCTTCATCATTATTGTCACCCGTATTACTTTTTCCGCACAAGAATAGATTCTTCTTTTTGCAATTATTCCATGGATTCCAATTAGGGGCATTACACCTATGGCATGGATTGTCATCCTTTTTACCATTAGCTCTTAGGTGGGGTGGTATATAAATTGAAAAACATTGTGTTTTTTGTTTCCATTCAATTAATTTGGATTTTTTGTGGGCTTGTTCCATGTCTAATAATTTTATCTTGCTTTAGATACTTTGTTTTATCCCAATGATGGAAATTTGGAGGATTCATTCTTCAGTTATATCTTGACATGAGTGGTCAGGACTAGTACATTGCTAAAATATTCATCTGCAATTCCTTCTTGTTGTAGATTTTGACTTCTTCAATGTCTTGAAATCATTTAAAGATTTTTTTATTGAAGGTGTCTCATTTGTTAGAATAATAAACCCATAGTTAGCTACCTTAGACATTAATTAATCCAATTTTTGTCTTATTTGCCTAGTTTCCATATTCCACCTTATGCAAGTTGTCCTCCACACATCCAAAGCGGTCAAACCTGCTAAATGTGAGTCATGGAGCACTTGGGAAACAAATTGGAATCAAATCTTCTTTATTTCTAGCCTTCCTAGTGCATGTCTGCTTTTTCTGCTTTATTGCCTGCTTTTTCTGAGTTTTAAGGCAATTGGGAAAGTTTGACTAGGTGAAGTTAACTTGTTTTTTGTCCTCATCATCCTCCACTCTTTTCTCCTATGAAAATCATGTAAGATTTGTCCTTCCATAATATATTAGTGTGGCTAATTTATTTTTCTAATTCATGAGATCCTAGACAAATTTGGAAACTGCTTTATGCACCTATGGGGGATTTGCTTAGATTTAGTAAGCCTGCTTTTGACCAAATTCGAAAGGCATCCTTATGCATTTTAATCTCTCATGTAATTATTTATTTTGGCAGCCTATGACTTCACAATTTTGGCTATCATACACTTATTCAATATAGATTAGTGTTATGCTCCATATTCAATCTCCTTTGTGTGTAATTTGCATGTGTAATTGGCAATTTTTGTGAGTGTAATTGTTCTAACACCTAGGTTCAATTTCCACATGGTATCAGAGCCTTTGTATATTGTTTAATATCCTTCCAATTTTTTATTGCAGGTTCGACATCATTGACTGGGAGCATTTTGCTGACTAAAGGGGCAATTTATGAGTTATGGATCATTCTCAGAAGATCATCTTGACTCCATTTAACTTCTTTGAATGGAAAGAAGAGATGGAGATACTGTTGAGAGTGAAAGGCATATACAGAGTGAATATGGTAACAGAATCAGAGCCCAATGCAACTGCAGAGAAAATTAAATGGCACAATAGGAGGGATGAGGCCTATGGTCTCCTGTGTCTAAGCATATCCAGAGACCTCCTTTGCCATCTTGATGGATTGACATCACCAAATGAAGTATGGGAGAATCTTGTTGAGATTTTTGCTAATATAGATGAGATGAGGGGACATCAAATTGAAAATTAATTGATCTCCCTGAGTCCCAATAGATTTGAATCCTTGCAACTCTAATTTTCCAAGTTCAAAGCCCTTGTTTTGTAGCTAAAACAGTGTGGGATCAAAAAGAAGGATGAGAAACTGGTTTTGTCCATACTATCGAAGCTTGGCCCTAACTATTTAGTGTTTGTATCTACCTTCTATGCCACAAATTTGACAGCTCGATCCTGGAAAATGCACAGCCTTGCAGATCTCATGGAATCTCTCACACAAGAACAAGATAAACTGGTGATGAAACATTCCAAAGACCAAGATCTGGTTGCTGGAGATTCGAGGGTGGATTAAAAAGGAAAGAATAAATATAAGAAGCCACCTGAGCAAAAGAGAGACAAGAACAAGTCTCCAGAGGAGCCTCAAGGTTCCAAGAAGAACCCCCAGAAGAAGAAGAACAAAGGAGAAATGAGCAAGTGCGCATACTGCGGTAAGGGAAATCATCCTAAAATATCCTGCATGAAGAAGCAAATTGACACGATGACCCAACTCCTGGAAAAGAATGGAATCTCCCTTCTTGAAAGCTCAAAGAAGAGAGAAGGAGGATCAAATTCAAAAGACAGAGAGAGCGTTCATGCATTGGTTGTTGGCACATCAAGCTCACCTAGTTTCATCATTGATTCTATAGCTTCAAGACATATCATTTCAACCAAGGAGGCATTCACCTCACTTGAAATGTCGAAAGGTCCACCAATAGTACTAGGAGATGAATCTCTCACTAAACGTTTGGGCAAAGGGAGGATTGATCTTGACCATGGTAAGTTCAACAATGTATTGTATGTTCCAGGTCTTGCCTCTAACCTCTTATCAGTGTATTAGATGACCCACACAGGGTCTCCAAAGAAGTTCATATTCTCTCATGATGAAGTTGAGATCACAGAGATATCAAGTGGTAAAGTCATTGCAAAAGGAGTTGCAAATCATACTTTGAAGGTATACATGTTCTCACACTTCCTACCCTACTCAAACCCCTCTGCTCTTCTGGTTCATGCTAATGAAGCAAGCAAGATTTGGCATGAAAGATTTGGCCACCTTAATTACAAGTATATTTCTGATCTTAGTGAAAAAGAAATGGTCATAGGGTTACCAAAGATTAAGTTTTCCAAAGAAGTCTGTCAAGGTTTCATCTTAGGAAAACACCCAGAGCATAAATTTGAGACAGCTTGTCATGAGAGAACCTCTGCACCTCTTGAGTTGATCCACAATGATATTGCTGGCCCATTTCATCATATGTTAATGATTCAAGCCAAATATGCATTGACATTCATAGATGAATTTTCCAGGTACTGTTGGGTTTACTTCCTGAAAAACAAGTCTGAAGTTTTTGGCCTCTTCAAAGTCTTTAAGGCTTTGGTTGAAAACTAGTCTGGGAGGAAACTCAAGGTCCTCAGATCTGAAAATGGTGGTGAGTATGTCAAGTTTGAGTTCATTCAATATTGTGTAGATTCAGGTATTCATATGCAGCATTCTATCCCTTACACACCACAGCAAAATGGTGTTGCTGAGAGGAAGAACAGATCACTGAAAGAGATGGCAACATGCATGATGGAGGTTAACACTTTGCCACCAAAGTTTTGGGCCGAAGCTATAAACTGTGAAGCCTATATATAGAATTGGGTTCCTCATAAACAACTTGATGGTATGACTCCTTTCGAATCATGGAGTGGGAAAAAGCGAGATGTGACCCATTTCAGGATTTTTGGCTCAAGGGCTTGGGCTAGAATTCCAACAGAAAAGAGGAAGGCTTTGCAACCCCAAATAAAAGAGTGCCTATTTGTTGGGTACTTTGACTATTCAAAAGGGTACAAGCTGATCAATTTGAGCACAAAAAAATCCTTCATTGAAAGGTGTGTTCATTTCCAAGAAGAGCCCCTAGCAGCAGTGGAAGTTGGAGAATCCTCTTCACCACCAGAACCACTAAATGTAAGTGAAGAGATGGTTGAACTTGTTTATTATGGTATGTATAATAATGATGATTTAACTGCAGATACTAACAGTCCTACAAAACCAAAATGGGAAGCAAATACCATTCATGCAGCTGGAGAACTAGCTGGAAATCCTAATGATCCTAGGAGGACTAGATCCCAATTTGAGAGTGCTCTGTGCATGAAAGATCCTATGCTTGCAAAGAAATGATATATGATGGTTGAATCAGACCCACAGACATATGAATATGTAGCAAATTATCAGAGATGGAAAACAGCCATGAAAGAAGAGTTCAGCTCACTCCAGAAGAACAACACTTGGGAGCTGGTTGATCTTCCCCTAGGGAGGAAGCTAGTTTAGTGTAAGTGGGTTTACAAAACCAAATTTTCTGCTGATGGTTCACCTTTGAAATAAAAGGATAAATTGGTAGCCAAGGGATACTCACAAGTACATGGAATATACTACAATGAGACTTTTGCACCAGTGGCAAAGATGGACTCCATCAGGCTAGCCTTATCCATTGCAGCTTCGAAGCAGTGGGAGGTACATCACATGGATGTGAAGTGTGCTTTCCTGAATGGAGATCTCACTAAATATATTTACATGCAGAATCCTCAAGGATTTGCTACTAATCCATCTCTTATGTTCATGCTAAGGAATTCAATGTATGGGCTTAAGCAAGCCCCCAGGGCTTAGTATGCCAAGATTGATAGCTTTCTGCTATCAATAAATTTTGTTCGATGAAAGTCAGATACAAATGTATATTTGAAGCTGATTCATGGTTCATTAATGATCATTTTTTTGTATGTTTATGACCTTCTCATTATAGGAATCTTAAAGGATGAAATTTCCTCCTTGAAAGATGCAATGAACCATGTATTCTCAATGACAGACTTGGGGTTATTGAGCCAGTTTTTGGGTCTTGAGATTGCTCAAACCAAAAATGGGATAAAAGTACATCAGTCCAGGTATGCCTTGGATTTTTTGAACAAATTCAACATGAAGGATTGCAAGCCAAGCAAGACTCCCTTCCTTTCAGGAGTTAAGCTTGAAGAAGCTGATTCTTCACCTATGGCAAACAATACACTGTATAGGAAATTTATTGGATGTTTGTTGTATCTTACACATAATCGACCTGATATTTATTATGTAGTAAGTGTGGCTTCAATGTACATGGATCAGCCTCATGAGATCCATTGGAGAGCAGCCAAAAGGATCCTTAACTTTGTTCAGGGAACAAGGACTCATGGGATCTTCTACAAAGCTAAATCTGATCTTGATTTGATTGGGTTTACTAATAGTGATTGGGTAGGTGACAACATAGATTGAAAGTCAACATCAGGATATTTGTTCATGCTTTCTAAAGGACCAATCAGTTGGTCAATCAAGAAACAGAGTGCCATTGCACTCTCATCTACAGAAGCAAAGTACATAGGAGTTGTAAATGCAGCAACTCAATGTTTATGGTTGCAGGGGTTACTTGGTGAGTGTGGCTTCGAATAAAAATACTCAACTAATATCTATTGTGATAATTAGAGTACCATTTGAATCTGCAATGATCCAGTTCAGAGATAGAGAACCAAACACATTGAGATCCATATGCACTACATCAGACAGCTTGTGCATGATGGCACCATTCACCTACTCTTCTATTCATATTCAGAACAAGTAGCAGATATCTTCACCAAATTTTTTTGTGAGAAGAAATTCAGCAATCTCAAATCACTGCTGGGGATTGCTGATCATGCTGTGAGGCATGAGTGATGATAATATTTTCAAATTTTGTTTTATTGTCCATGTTTAAGGGGGGATTTTTCCCACTGGGTTTTTGCATCTTTCCTTGGTTAAATGGACATGTAGTATGTAAAGGGTGACTACGTGTTGTTTCTAGGCCCTATAATTTTTTGATATTTTAATCATAAGTTAGGCTTAAGGGGGGGTGTTAGAATAATCAACCCATAGTTAGCTACCTTAGACATTAATTAATCCAATTTTTGTCTTATTTGCCTATTTTCCATATTCCACCTTATGCAAGTTGTCCTCCACACATTCAAAGTGGTAAAAATTGCTAAACTTGAGTCATGGAGCACTTGGGAAACCACTTGGAATCAAATCTGCTTTGGTCCTGGCTTTCCTAGCGCATGTCTACTTTTTCTGAGTTTTAAGGCAATTGGGAATGTTTGACTAGGTGAAGTTAACTTGTTTTTTGTCCTCATCATCATCCACTCTTTTCTCCTATGAAAAGCATGTATGAGTTTTTCTTCCATCATCTATTAGCTTGCCTAATTGATTTTTCCAATTCGTGAGCTCAGAGACTGATTTGGAAACTGCTTTATACATCTATGGGGGATTTTCTTAGATTTAGTAAGCCTACTTTTGACCAAATTCGAATGGAATCCTTATGCATTCGCATATCTCATGTAATTATTTATTGTGACAGCCTGTGACTTCATAGGGTTGGCTATTGTACACTTATTCAATACAGATTAGTGTTTTGCTCCATATTCAGTCTCCTTTGTGTGTAATTTGCATGTGTAATTGGCAATTTTTGTGAGTGTAATTGTTCTAACACCTGGGTTCAATTTCCACATCAGTCTCTAACTAGTCATCCTCCCTTCACTATTGAGTCCCACCTTAAGAACTAGTCACAAGCGGTTTTATCCATGTACGTTACTGCAACATTGAGTTTCTCGTCGTTGCAATAGATAGTGTACATTTAAAAATATTTTTTGATTTTGTTGAGCCATCGAATACCCTCTTAATTATTTTCACCTTCGAACCTTGGAAAGTCTCTATTGACCCTGTGAACGACGTTGTGGGTTGGGCCTGTACATGAGTTATTGCCTCCTTTAACTTGGTCTCTTAGTGAGAGGATTTCAAGTCTTAGGTCGTGAATGCCCTCATCTTTTTGCTCAATCTTTTCTAGTAACTTTTGAAATGGATCATATTCTTACTTTATGGATGCATCGTTGTTCTCCTGAGGGTTTCTCTCTATATTTCGTGTATTCATATTTCTTATTTTTGGATTGGGGATAGGATAAAAAAAACTACAATAATAATTATTATTAATAAATTAGTAATAATGTTATTATATGCAATAAAAAAACAGATTTTTTTTATGTTTTGAAAAGTATTAATATTAAAATAAATAAATATTTATTTTAATATTATAAAAAGAAAAATATTGGGATATATAGAAGGGCGCAGGTTGGAGGTGGTGTAGTGGATGGTGGGCAGTGATGGAAGGAGCAAGTAGTGCATGGAAGGATAGGATGAAGGAGATGGGGGCATTAAGAAGAGATCATCGTGGAGTGAGAAGCATGGAGGGAGAAGTGATTAGGTGGAAGTGGACGATAGTGCATGAGAGTACTGGAGATGTGGAAGTGAAGGATGATAGAAGGAATGTACAGGAGTGTAGGGAGCAGTTCATAGGAGTGAGGGGTCTTGTTGGGCCTAGGAAAAGAGCACAAGAAATAAGCGCAAATGAAGAAACGTGCAAGAATCAATCCACTATGCAAGAACAAACAAGGAAAAGGAAGCACGCGGTAGGAATAGAAGAAATCTGCTAAGAAGAGAAAATATGCACAGAAGAAGGGATATACGCAAATGATGGCACCTGCATGGAAAAGGAAAACTGCGTGAAAGGAAGATGTTATAGGGTAAAATAGTAGCACAAGTGCAGAGTAACGACTGAAAGCAATAGGACGATCGCGAGTGCTGAAGTTGGCTTAATTCGACGGATGCCACACAAGTGAACACATGTTGTAAGTAAGGCCATTAGTGCCTCATGTCAAGTAATTATAACCACAATTGTAGCTTGGGGGGTGGCCGATGGTGATAGTTAATAGACTTCCTGTATGTATTCGACCCTGCGTGGTATTGTAAAATAGTATAAATAGGAGGGATTCAATAGTTAGAGGGATGATTTTATGTTGGTTTCTATTATTTTACTCTTTTATGTCTTTTTAGATCAATGTTAGTTGATTTTGATGGGTTAGTAGAGGGAAGTTATGAAATATGAGTGGTAGATTAGTTGAAAGTATTAAGGATTTAGTTGAAGGAAGTGCAGTAGAAGAGAAGCTCTGCTAGAGAGGTGCAGATGCTAGAGTAGTCGATCTAGGCCATGTGCGGATCAGTAAATGGTAGCAGTATATTATTAGGAGAAATAAGGCAGAGAGCATGAGATAAAGAGAGATTCTGAACAAAAATCTAGATCTAAGACAGTCTACAGTCAAATGCAGGCTGAAGGCACCATATATTTCTCATGCCAAATGAAGAGGGCCTTATGGTTTTTCCCGGATGGGTTTCCACATGAACTCTTCTATGTGTTGATGATTGACTGTGTATGTTTGTTTATGTTTATGATGCTATTCCTGTCATGGTTAAACGAATGGTGTACTATCTATTGAAGTTCAAATGCATGAATAGATTATTATGCACAGATTTTGAGTATTAGTTTATGTTTACAGCACAATTACTATGGCACATCTGTTATATTGCACCTATCTGTTAGCTCGCTATTATATTCCTTTCTGTTTAAAATACTAAGGCTGAATCTGTTTCATGCCATTAGTAGTTAGGAAAGTATATGCACAGTGTGCACTACAGTTTGGTGTAAATGAATCCATCCTTGCGACTTGGTCGAGATCCTTGGTCGTGCACCAAGGGACTATAATCCCTTGACGAGCCACAGAAACATGGTTCTGGTGGTTACCCATTGAAGACATATCTTGAGTGAGATTGTGCATGCTTTTTGGGTGTTGTTGACTAGGATTTCTCTATCGTTCCCGTATCTCGAGTGTTTGTTGCATTTAGAGGATGCGTAAAACTTGGGTCACGTAAGTTAGGAAAAGTGGCCAACAAATGGTTCTGTTGCCGAGACCTATTGATCAAAATGAGGGAAATGTTGTGGCACCTGACTAAGAGTGAAGTTGAGGATTGGTTGGAGTCGAAGGCATTGATATTCACACAGAAGGAAAGCGAGGGTTCATGGCTGATCCTTGAGAACTAGTTACAATCATATCTATATTCGGATATCCATGAAATTTTCTTCACAAAATTTCCCATTATATTGCAAGAATGGTTGTTGGAGTTAGCAACCCGGTAGGCTAACGTCCAGAGAAGAGGAGTAGCTGAGTGGACCGACCATTTAACACAAGAAGTAGTGCAAGTAACCCTATTTCCATAGTTGTTGATTTTTGGATTAATATCATATTAGATGGATATGTTACTGAGTTCATCGTTGAGGTGATAACCTTGTATAGTGAGGCAGAGAGACCATTTTTCCAAGGACCCCGGGGAAGGTACCTTATGGCTATAAACCTATGGATTAAATTTCTCCTTTATGAAAAGGGTATTTTACCACTCAGTGATTGAGTCACGTAGTCCATGAAGGGGATATGTTGTGTAAAATTTAGGATTAATGTGGAAGGTAGGAAGAATAAATTTTCCCAAGAAGCTCAGAGGACGAGTTGGACATCGGATTCTTAAGAAGTGGAAGGAGGTTTCGTTTAGGGAAGAGGAGGAAGGTAGCAAGAGGCAAGAGGGCTTATAGCTACCCAGGGAAGGTGAATATGGATGTGATTCACACCTAGACATGTTATAATAATCAACCCATAGTTACCTACCTTAGACATTAATTAATCCATTTTTGTCTTATTTTCCTAGTTTCCTATATTCCACTCTATGCAAGTCGTCTTCCACATGCCATAGAAGTCAAACTTGCTAAAAATGAGTCATGGAGCACTTGGGAAACCTCTTGGAAACCATATTTAGCATATCTACATTATTCCGGATCCTCCAAAGAGAATATCTACTTTTTCTTCTAAGTTGCATGTTTTATTGAGAAATAAGGAAAAAGGGAAAGTAAGACTACCTGTAGTTGACTTGTTTTTTTCCCTGATCACCCTCCATCATTTTCTCCTAATAAAAGAATTTATTAAATGTATTTCCATCCCTTATTATATTTCCTTCATGAATTTTCCAATTCGTGAACCTCTAAGTGGATTTGGAAACTGCTTTATGCACCTATGGGGGATTTGACTAGATTTAGTAAGCCTACTTTTTGACTATTTCCAATGGAATCCTTATGCATTCAAATATCTCTTGTAATTATATATTGCAGCATCCTATGACTTCATAAGTTTGGATATTGTACACTTATTCAATATAGAATAGTGTTATGCTCCAATTTCAGTTTCCTTTGTTTGTAAATTTGCATGGTTGATTAGCAATTTTGTGAGTGTAATTTTTCTATCACTTGGGTTCAATATCCACATGGTATCAAAGCCTTTGTAGATCAATTATCTCCTTCCATATTTCTATTGCACTTTTGACATCTTTACTGGGAGCATATTTTGCTGACTGAAGGGCACAATTTCTGAGATATGGATCAATCTCAGAAGATCATCTTCACTCCATTTAATTTCTTTGAATGGAAAGTAGAGATGGAGATACTATTGAGAGAGAAATGTCTCTACAGGGTGACTATGGAAACTTAGGTAGATCCCAATGCAGCTGCAGAGAAAATTAAATGGCACAACAGGAGGGATGAGGCCTATGGTCTTTTGTGTCTGAGCATTTCAAGAGACCTCCTCTTCCATCTTGATGGATTGAAATAACCTAATGAAGTGTGGGAGAATCTTGTAGATATTTTTGGTAAGACAAATGATATGAGAGGAAATCAAATCAAGAATGAATTGATCTCCTTGAGTCCTAGTAGCTTCGAATGCTTGCAACTCTATTTTTCCAAGTTTAAAGCCCTTGTTCTACAGCTAAAACAATGTAGAATTGAAAAGAAGGAACACAAACTAGTTTTGTCCATACTCTCAAATCTTGGCCCTGACTATTCAGTGTTTGTTTCAACCTTCCATGCCACAAAGTTGACAGCTTGAGCCTGGACAATGCCTAAGCTTGTAGAGTTCATGGAATCTCTCACACAAGAACAAGATAAACCGATGATGATGGGAACATGTTATAGTTTTGTTTTAAAGTCATTTATTACTCTAAAGCTATCAGTCATAATCCTTTAATTTCAGTTATTGTAGAGTTTAACACATGTTTCAAATTGTTGCAAGATAGAAGAGTGGTAGAAATAAAGTTTTGGGAGTTCATTTTTTACTTTTTTGTACTACCATAAAATGAAAAAAGTCTTTTGAGCATTTATTGTGACACTTTGGTCATGCTCTCGAAACTTAGCATCAAAGGCCTGAGTCCTTTTCTGATTCTTTTCAGGATCATAAAATCTCTCATTAAGAAAAGAGACCTAGTGGAGTCTTCTTTAAACTCTTTTCGGGATCCTTAAATACGAAAAGATTGTCAAGTGATCTTGTCTTATTCACAATCATTAAATCATTTGAAGAGTCATTCATCTGACAATAGGTTATCACTTTCTCAGTTTAGGTGAACTATATTACAAAAAAGGACCCTATGGAGTCTTCTTCTGTGGTCGTTCAGACTCTATAAACATGAATGATACTGAGTTTTCTTTCTTTGGACTCGTTAAATTAAACATTGAGAGACCCTCTTTTGGGAATGAACCCCTCCTCTCTCAGGTTCATAAAACATATGAGTCTGGACTTGTCTTTGGATGAGCTATAATGAGTGTTTGTTACCCTCTTTGAACTTGTAAAACCAAAAAGAGGCATTCATCAACCATGATGGGGAAAATGGGAAGGGAATCATTTTGCAAATAAATGGTAGTAGTTTTTTGTTACCTTTGAACATGGCACTTGTCTGCATATCATTTCAGTCAATTGGGTATTCCGCTGATCTCCATGACAATCCACTTTCATGAGTCATGTCACTCCTTTGAGTCTTTTAAAATAATGCATTGTCCATCGTCACACTATCTGTTTGTCTCGTCAAATCATGTTGCCAAGTCTTTTATCATGCCACCTGATGTTCAAAGGGAATATGAAGAAGTTTTACCTCTAAATTCAAAACAGTGTCTGTGTCAGTACTTTTGAGTCAATGTTATGGTTACTTCATTCACATCATTCTAGAACTATGTTCTGAGTTTCGTGTTGTCGATGTGGGACTCATCATGGACCTCCTTCAATGAGACTATTCCCGTCAACATCAGCTCATCATCCGGGAAATAGTCTTAGAAACAAAATTTAGTACCTTGATATCTATATGCCTCAATGATATATTCTCTCGCTCTCCACATAGGTTCACATCATTAAACTTTGACCGATAGAATTGACTGGGTGTTTGACATCAAGAAATCTATTCATGCTCAGTAGATTGTACTAGGGTACCTTGGGAATCATTGACATCAATGGTGATCTCCTTGCACTTGTTAATGGTTCACATCATTGGATGGTAATCAAGTGGTTTTTATCATGTTTGACTTCAGATCACTGTAATCACATGGATAGAATCATACTTTATGGAAGACAAGACGAAGACCTTGGGTATTTGTTTAGCGCTCATTGCTTTCCCCAGGCTGCATTGGAGTTTTGTATATCTAACATGGATCCACATTTGCATGGTCATGGCTATGCTCAAATTTACATCTGTATGACATAGATCTATGTTGTATGTCTGGTAGCTATGTCCAAGTTTGAGTCCTCTATCACATGGATCTACAATGTATTCTAGTATCCATGCTTATTTATTCCTCTCATGGATCTTCATTGTATTGGTCCGCAGTCATGAGTTGGTTACATTTGTCTATGAGTCAAAAGTACTGATGTACTATAGATGCCTACTTGACAACATTATCCAACCAAGCTGACATTTTCACCTCGAAGTGACAACTTTTTCTCTCAAATCTCTCACTTATCGTATCCCTCTAAGCCTCATGCTTTGGGGGGGAATTATGTTATACCTAAACCCTATCACCATCATGTGATGAGATCCTTAAAAGCTATGTTTTCCCTTAATCCCAACACTTGGAGTGGAAAATTTCTTTGTTTGTCAATTCTACTTGAAAAAATCGAGCACCGTGCTTACCCTGTGGCTAATGAGCAGTACCTTGTTTGGCATCGCTTGTATATTGTTATATAGAAGTGGTGCCACCACCTATAGGCTTTGTTCTTAAATCATTTATCACCTAAACCGCTCTATCATAAGGGGACAAAAGAGGTACCCTGAGTAAAATGGGAAAAAGAGAAGTTTCTCGAGGCTTCCAGAACTTGAGCCTCATGCCCTCCCTTATCCCTATCATTATGGGTTAGTTTGAGATCAAGATCCCCCTTGATAGGATCTTGGATCCACCTCACCCACCATTCTCTCAACTATCTCTATCCATTGAGCCTTATAAATACAAGGTCATATCCATAGTTGAGGGGGAGAACTGAATCGTAATATTATGCTGTTGAATTGATTATCTAGTCCAATCCATTGGAGAGCACAAGAGAGAAAGTTGTAGCTATCAGGGATGTGGTGTTTGTCTTGTGGAGGAGTTTGTCAACACTAAGGCAATGGTTGTAAGCTTCTTCATTCATTTCCTAATGCAAATTTGATTTCTATCCCACATATCTGTTGTATTAATCTCACATGTATATGTTACTGGATTACTTAGTCACTGGTATGGATGTGTGAATAATGTTCTAGTAGATTTGATGTTCTTATTTGTTTAACATGTTCTACAGGTACACAGGTTCATCATCGAAGCATTATTCCAGGTGTTTAAAACATTCAAGGAAGGTCTTCATCCTTTGTTGTTCACTTATTTGTTCTAGATATAAACCATTCAGACCAAAGGAACAACTTCTATCTACAGAAGGTGCAATATTCCTGACTAATTTAGTCTTAACACTCTCTGATGAAAGAGCGGGATTAGGTGGAAATGACATTGACTTGACCACTTCACTCTATGAAGGAAGAGTTGGATCAATTATAGATGAAACTGAATTGATCACTTGGTCAACCGGTGAGTAATCAAGGGATAACTTAATATCACTTGTTAGAATCACCTGTTGATGATTAGTAATATTTTCTAACCAATGCAAAGCTTCATCCATGCTTGGAAAAATAAAAATACGATGCATAGCCTTGCATATCAAACAAGGATACAAGACTTTACCCTTATGACCTTTTACCAATGGGTCACTGGTTGAGGGATTATCGTCAACATGATGATTAGAGGTTGATGACACAGATGATTTGGACCTTTTAGACCACTCTTCTTGTACACGGGAGAGACCGGGACACTCCTTAAGAAGGTGGTCCCACTTGCAAAGATTACAAGGGAACTTGGGTTTTCTGGGCATTCTCTTAGAATGAGCACCATCAAGATCAGATAGTTGCTTTTAATCGCAGACCTACTGCACCTTTAGGGACCCTTCCTTATTTTCCTATTACATTAGGAGGGAAACTATCTGTATTGATGTTATGGTGGTCCAAGGTCCTTTAGATTTCAATCTTCTCCTTGGACATGATTATGTTTATGCCATGAAAGCCATGGTGTCCACACTCTTTAGAGCTATGCTTTCTTCCGATGATGGAAAGATTGTGACCATTGATAATCTTTCTTTTGTTACACCTAACCATCACATTACTCCTAGTAATCAGACTTCCCTGAATGTGTCACATGTTATTGTGGTTCCTTACCCTTCTTATAGTTAGCTTCTTCCCATCATAGGTAAAATGGGGGGCATGGCTCTAGTCTATGGACATCATAATGGATCTAAGACACTATATTTTATGAAATGGGGGCAACCTACCAACCTCTGGATATCATGTTGGGTAGGAGAAACTTAGAGAGCATAGTTTACTTTTGGTTTCAAGCTCATTAAAAAATAAAACCACTCCTTAAGAATAGTTTACCCTTTTGGTTTCAAGCTTGCATAAAAATGAAATCATGAGGTGAGCATAGTTTCGATTCTATGTCAAGCTCGTTAAAAAATGAAACAAATTCCTTTGAGAAAAGTTCCCATTCTATGTCAAGCTCGTTAAAAAATGAAATGGATATCCTCAAGCATAGTTTACCTTTTGGTTTCAAGCTTGCATAAAATTGAAATCATTCCTAAGCATAGTTCATTTTATATTTTGAGCTCTTTAAAAAATGAAGTAGGATTCCTTAAGCATAGTTTACCTTTTGGTTTCAAGCTTGCATAAAAATGAAACCATGTTCCAAGCATAGTTACCTTCTGTTTCAAGCTTGTGTAAAAATAAAACAGATCCCCTTCCGTTGAGTCGATTCTTCCCTTTAGTGTTAGAACTTGAACCTTCTTTTCACCTGCCTCATTCTCATTCTTCCTACCCCCCTGGTGAACATTTTCACATTAGTAACCAAGTTTTTTAGGTTGGATATGGAAGAATAATCGTCAGATGAAATAAATCTTGAGGGGCATGTGGAGCCCCTAACAACCATGCTAGGGGTAAGCTTTGCTAGAAATCATGCTGGAGGAAACATTCCAACCTCTGTATATCATGTTAGTCGGATTTTTCAAGCATAGTTTACCCATTGGTTTTGAGCTTGGGTAAAAATGAAACCAATATTTGAGCATTCTTCCAACTGATATTAGAGCTCGTTAAAAATAGTAAGATGGTGTTGAGCTTACTTTTCATTTTTCATGCTCTGGTTAAAACATGAGAAGTGGTTTGAGCTTAGTTTATTACTTTTTCATGCTATGGATTCAAACATGAAAAAGGTTAATAGAGTCCTCTTTAATCTCTTTTTGGACTCTTAAAATGTGAAAATATAGTCGAGTGCTTGTCTTCTTCATACTCATAAAAGTATTCGAAGAGTCGTCTCTCCAACGGTAGGTTATCTCTTTTTCGATTTGGATGGACTATTTATGAAAAAGGAACACTACATCCAATCATGACTGGAAGAGTTCTCTAAGGTATTATTATATACTTTTTTGGCCCGTAGGGACTAAATCATATGAAAAAGGACCCTTTGGAGTTTTCTTTAGTTTGTTTAGACTCTCTAAACATGAACTACGTCGAGTTTGCTTTCATTGGGATCATTAAGATAAACACTGAGAGACCTTTTTTTGGGGATCAAACCCCTCCTTTCTTAGGTTTGTGAAATATATGGTAATGGACTTGTCTTCAGAAAATCTCAAATGAGTGTTTGTTACCCTCTTTAAACTTGTAAAAATGAAAAGAGGCACTCATCAACCATGATGGGGAAATTAAGGGAAGGGAATAATTTTGCAAATAAATTGAAGTTTGTCATTACCTTTGATCGTGGCACTTGTCTGCATATCATTTCAGTCAATTTGGTATTCAACTGATTTCCAAGGAAATCCACTTTCATGAGTCATGTCACTCCTTTAAGTCTTTCAAAAGAATGCATTGTACACCATTGCACTGTGTGTTTGTCTGGTCTAGTCATGCTGCCAAGTGTTTTGTCGTGCCACCCGATGTTCAAACGGAAGTTGAAGAAGTTTTACCTCTGTAGTCAAAACAGTATTTATGTCAGTGCTTTTGAGTCAGTATTATGGTTACTTCATTCACATCATTCCAAAACTATGTTCCAAGTTTTGTGTCATCGATGTGGGACTCATCATGGCCCTCCTTCGATGAGACTATTCCCATCGACATCAGCTCATCATCCGGGAAATAGTCTTAGAAACAAGTTTAGTACCTTGAGATCTATATGCCTCAATGATAGATTCTCTTGCTCTCAACATAGGTTCACATCATTGACCTTTGATCGATAGAATCGACTGGGTCTTCGACATCAATAAATCTATTCACAGCCAGTAGATTGTACTAGGGTACCTTGGGAATCATTGACATGAATGATGATCTCCCTCGCACTTGTTAATGGTTCACATCATTGGCTGGTAATCAAGTGGTTTCTACCATGTTCCACTTCAGATCATTGTAATCACATGGATAGAATCGTACTTTTTGGAAGACGAGATGAAGACCCTGGGTATTTTTTTAGTGCTCATTTCTTTCCCAAGCTGTGATGGAGTTTTGTATATCTAGCATGGATCCACATTTGTATGGTCGTCGATATGGTCAAATTTGCATCTGTATGACATAGGTATATGTTGTATGTCCATTAGCTATGTCCAAGTTTGAGACCTCTTTCACATGGATCTACGTTGTATTCTAGTAGCCATGCTTGTTTATACCTCTCATGGATCTACCTTGTATTGGTCCGCAACCATGAGTTGCTTACATTTGTCTATGAGTCAAAAGTATTGATTTACTATAGATTCCTACTTGACAACATTCTCTGACCGAGCTGACATTTTCACCTCGAAGTGACAACTTGTTCTCTCAAAGCTCTCGCTTATGGTGTCCCTCTAAGCCTCATGCTTCGGGGGGGATTTTGTTATACCTAAATCCTATCACCATCATGTCATGAGATCCTTAACCCCTATGTTTTCCCCTAATCCCAACACTTGGAGTGGAAACTTGCTCTGTTTGTCAATTCTACTTGAAAAAACCCAGCACTGCGCTTACCCTATGGCCAATGAGCGGTACCTTGTTCAGCACTACCTGTATCTGGTTATATAGAAGTGGTGACACCTCCTATATTCTTTGTTATTAAAGCGTTTCTCACCTAAACTGCTTTGTCATAAGGGAACAAAAGTGGTACCTTGGGTAAAATGGGAAAAAGAGAAGTTTCTCAAGGCTTCTAGAACTTGAGCCTCGTGTCCTCCCTTATCCCTATCATTATGGGTTAGTTTGACCTCGATATCCCCCCTGATAGGATCTTGGAGCCACCTCACCCACCATTCTGTCAACTATCCCTATCCATTGAGCTTTATAAATACAAGCTCATAGCCATAGTTGAGGAGGAGAAGAATAGTAGAGTTATGATGTTGAATTGATACCTTGGCCTAATCCATCAGAGAGCAATTGTGGAGCAAGTTGGAGCTATCGGGGACAAGGTGTTAGTCTTGTGAAAGAGTGTCTTGAAACTAAGGCACATGGTTGTAAGCTCTTTCATTTATTTTCTAATGCAAAGTTGATTTCTTTCCCACGTGTTTGTTGTGTAAATCTCTCATATATGTTATTGGATTCCTTAGTCACTAATATGGACGTGTAGATGTTTTTCTGGTAGCTTTGATGTCTTTGTATGTTTGACATGTATTACAGGTATACAAGTCTTTAATTAGAGTTATATTCCAGGCTTCTATAACGTTCAGGGAAAGTCATCAACCAAGTTATTCACTCATTTGTTCTAGGTCTGAACCATTCAGACCAGAGGAACAGCTTTTGTCCACAGAAGGTGTAATATTTCTGACTATAAATCAAGAATATTACTGATTATCAATAGGTGATTCCAACAAGTGATAGCCATTTATCTCTCAATTCCTCATTGGTTGACCAAGTGATCTATTCAGTTTCATCTATAATTGATCCTACTCTTCCTTCATAGAGTGAAGTGGTCGAGTCGATGTCATTTCCACCCAATCCCACTCTTTCATCAGAGAGTGTTAAGACTGAAGTAGTCTCTTTGACCAAATCTTCATGTTAAAGGGTAAAATTCATGTTATAGAGAAGCAATACCACTGCCTATAGGATTTGTTAATAAAGTGGTTCTCACCTAAACCACTCTATCATAAGGGAACAAAAGTGATACCTTGGGTAAAATGGGAAAAAGAGAAGTTTCTCAAGGCTTCTAGAACATGAGACTCATGTCCTCCCTTATCCCTATCATTATGGGTTAGTTTGAGCTTGATATCCCCCTTGATAGGATCTTGGAGCCACCTCACCCACCATTTTCTCAACTATACCTATTCATTGAGCCTTATAAATACAAGCTCATATCCATAGTTGAGGGGGAGAACTTAATGGTAATGTTATGCCCTTGAATTAACTATCTAGTCCAATCCATTGGAGAGCACAAGAGAGCAATTTGGAGCTATCGAGGATGAGGTGTTTGTCTTGTGGAGGAGTTCGTCAACACTAAGGCAATGGTTGTAAGATTCTTCATTCATTTCTTAATGAAAATCTGATTTCCGTTCCACATGTCTGTTGTATTAATCTTGCATGTATATGTTACTAGATTCCTTAGTCACTAGTATGGATGTGTGAATAATGTTCTGGTAGATTTGATGTTCTTATTTGTTTGACATGTTATGTAGGTACATAGGTTCGTCATCAAAGCATTAGTCCAGGTGTTTACAACATTCAGGGAAGGTCTTCATCCTTTTTCGTTCACTTATTTGTTTTAGATCTGAACCATTCAGACCAGAGGAACAACTTTTGTACACAGAAGGTGTAATATTCATGAATAAAAATCTTACGACTTTGATGGGGAACAAAGAAAATTTTAGTTCATCTAATCTTCCTTAGTCCTTGAACCTTTGTCCAAATACAAGCTCTAGTTTCTAACTCTCTTCAGTCAGATCTACCATCTGACTTAGTGAATTTTGATTTGAAACTTTCAAATCTGTTTAGATCTGGACTATTTGACCTTATATGCTCCGTTTTATTGTCAATTCATCAGTCTTTTCCTTGATTTGATCAATTTTTAACTTTAAATATCATTCTCATTGTGTTTTGGATTTATTCAAGGAATCACACATGTGATGTTGGCAATAAGTGGTGCCACCGCCTGAACCCTATTAGCTAGAAGTGGTGCCACCACCTAAGTGTGGTGATCCAGAAGCGGTTCTCATCTAGAACTACTCTGTCAAAGACCCCGTCAGTGTGGTGCCAAGTAGGCCCTGTTCCAAACTTTGTATTTTGATTTCTGTGTGTTTTTGGCTTACTTTTTGATGAAAATGAAGTGTATTTTTCTGCAGTCACTTTGATTGTTATATTATTTCTGCATTCAAGAGATTTTATGTTTCTTGCATTGGAGTTTACATTATTTTCTTTGCTTGAAACCTCTTGCTCCTTTTTGTAGATATTATTCATTGGAATTGGAAAAAATAAATTTCATTTTCATGTGTAGGTTTTGGTTTTTTTGGACTTGGAATGCATGAGTGATCCATGTTGTTTTGAGTCTTTCTTTGCTTGGGTGATTCTTGTTTCCTTTTGCATGCTTATTTTTTCAGTACTTGCTAGGAAAGATTGGTTCTTCGTTTCCCTATCTGTTTCAAAGAGAAGTTTTAGTTTTCTCTCTCTTTTGCCTTATTTTCAAGTTTTTTGAATGATTTTCTTCTTGTATTATGCATGATTGTTTGAAATTCTAGATCTTACTTTCATTAAGAAGAAATATTTTTTTTTAGCTTTACGTCCATTAGAGTTATTTTTGTTTGGAAACGTTAGTGAAATCATTTTTCCATTAAGTTTTTATGCATCTTTTTCAAGCATGAAAAGATAGGAAACATTTTTCATTTATTTATGTTTGATGTTCTCTAGATCTCTTTTTTATCTGCCTTGAATATTGTTGGGGTGCATTGACATTTCCCTTTTCGTTTGAAAAGATAGAATTGCATTTGCATTTGGGTGTGCATTTTGTGGAAGAAAAGTAAATCTCTCTCCCTCTCTTAGGTATAATTTCATTCAAGAGGAAAACTTGCTTTATCATATATACCAGTGTGCATATTTTTTAAATTCAAGTTTTCACTCCATGGTTCCACCTAAACGCACAAGATAAAATTAACAGTAGTACTAGGTTAAAACTTTTAGCAATTTGAGTGTTAAGTTCGAGATGTTTTCGGGCGTCATTAAACGTAGGAGCTGTCATTACCTTGTCCGCACTAGATCCAAGGACTCACGCATTTCTTCCACATACAGTCGGTATATCAAACAGCCTTTCACGTACCCCTGAGTTATATAGAAAGGTACTCCTCATACTCGATTGTATATAGGAATACCCCTTGTGAACGGTTGTGCATTAGACAACACTACTACTGATTTGAGCTCCCACGTACCTTATGTATATCGGGAGACCCTTTTAGGAATCCTTCGACCATCTGAGTTAACCTTTTGGTCGTCTTGGCTTTACGGGCAAAGCTTGTAAAGTCTTGATAATCCTGTGAGTTTCCTAACTCTTATCCACTCCTTTCACATGTTTTCTTGTTTCTTTTATTTTGAGTAGTACTTGCTTGTGCATGGTAGTTAGGGGGTTTCTAGAGAGTTTAGAGATGGCATCCCAATCTAGGACTACCACTCAAGAGGTCCCTTTCTAAGGTGTACCTTTTGTATTCCCTCCAAGTGAAGGTATTGGTATTTCCTTTATTGCCACTCTAAATCTTCCTGGATTAACTATAGGATTACTGGTCTGGCTATTTAATCTGGTAATTCTTGTTACACCTAATGTCTCAAATGCCACCTCTCCTCTAGGAGATGATCGACCTCAACCTAATTCCTCTCCTTCTTCCCTGGTTGTGGCTTCATCTCTTTCTTCTTCTTTGCTTGACCAAAGATCTATGGTTAGTAGTCATGGTCATAAGAAGAAAAAAGGGAAGGGTAAAAAGAAGAAGGATAAGAAAGAGAAAAAGAAGGAACTATCTGCTCTTGATGGTGCTCACTCTAAGAGAATGCCCGAAAAACCCAAGTTCCCTTGTAAGCTTTGCAAGGGGGACCACCTTCTTAAGGAGTGTCCTAGTCTCTCCCGTGTACAAGAAGAGTGCTCTAAAAGGTCCAAACCATCTGTCTCATCAACCTATGATCATCATGTTGACAATACTCCCTCAACCAGTGACCCATTAGTAAAAGTCCATAAGGGTAAAGTATTGTATCATTGTTTGATATGCAAGGCTATGCATCATAATTTTCTTTGTCCAAGCATGGATGAAGCTTTGCATTGGTTGGAAAATTTTACTAATCAATAACAGGTGATTACAACAAGTGATAGTTAGTTATCCCTCGATTCCTCGCTGGTTGACCAAGTGATCAATTCAGTTTCATCTATAATTGGTCCCACTCTTCCTTCAAAGAGTGAAGGGGTCGAGTCGATGTCATTTCCACCTGATCCTGCTCTTTCATCAGAGAGTGTTAAGGCCGAAGTAGACTCTTTCACCAAATCTTCATCTTGTTCTTCTCTTCTAGTAGAGAATGAACTAAATTTTGCTAAATTTTTTATGCTTCATTCTGATTGTTCTCGACAAGAGGAAATTTTGTCTATTTTGACAGAACCCTCTCTGAGTACTAAGGTTATTTCCTTTGACTGGAGAAACTTAACAGAGTCTCGTCTTCATTCGAGTGTTCCTTTCCAGATAGTTTTCAATGTTACTGCTAGGCAGATACTTCACACTATTGTTGATGAAGGGGCTTCTGTTAGTATTCTATCCTCAACTGCTTGGAAAGCTTTAGGTTCTCCTTAGCTTGTGCCAGCCACCGATCAGATATTGTCTTTTAATCACATACCTACTACACCTTTAGGGACCCTTCCTTATTTTCCTATTACATTAGGAGGGAAAACTGTCTCTATTGATGTTATGGTGGTCCAAGGTCCTTTAGATTTCAATTTGATCCTTGGACGTGATTATTTTTATGCCATGAAATTTGTAGTGTCCACACTCTTTAGAGTTATGCATTTTCTCCATGATGGGAAGATTGTGACCATTGATCAACTTTCTTTTGTTACACCTGACCATTGCATTACTACTATTAATTAGACTGCCTTGAATGTGTTGCATGTTCTTGTGGTTCCTTCCGCTTCTTCTAGTTAGCTTCTTCTCATCATAGGTAAAATGGGGGGCATGGCTCTAGTCTATGGACATCATAATGGAGCTAAGCCACTATATTTTATGAAATGGGGGCAACCTACCAACCTTTGGATATCATTTTGGGTAGAAGCAGGTTAGAGAGCATAGTTTACCCTTTTGGTTTCAAGCTTGCATAAAAATGAAATCATGAGGCGAGCATAGTTCCCATTCTGTTTCAAGCTCATTAAAAAATGAAATAGATTCCTTTGAGCAAAGTTCCCATTCTATGTCAAGCTCGTTAAAAACTAAAATAGATCTCCTCAAGCATAGTTTACCTTTTGGTTTCAAGCTTGCATAAAAATGAATTCATTCCTGATAATAGTTCATTTTCTATGTCAAGCTCGTTAAAAAATGAAATAGATATCCTCAAGCATAATTTACCTTTTCGTTTCAAGCTTGTATAAAAATGAAACCATTCCTGAGCATAGTTCATTTTCTATGCCAAGCTCGTTAAAAAATGAAATAGATCTCCTCAAGCATAGTTTACATTTTGGTTTCAAGCTTGCATAAAAATGAAACCATTCTTGAGCATACTTGATTTTCTATTTCAAGCTTGTTAAAAAATTAAGTAGATGTCCTTAAGCATAGTTTACCTTTTGGTTTCAATATTGCATAAAAATGAAACCATGTTCCAAGCATAGATACCTTCCATTTCAAGCTTGTGTAAAAATGAAACAGATCCCCTTCCCTTGAATCGATTCTTCCCTTTAGTGTTAGAACTTGAACATTCTTTTCACCTGCCCGATTCTTGTTCTTCCTACCCCCATGGTGAACATTTTCACATTAGTAACCATGTTTTTAGGTTGGGTATGGAAGAATAATCATGAAATGAAATGAGGATTGGGGGCATGTCGAGCCACTAGCATCCATGCTAGGGGTAAGCTTTGCTAGTAATCATGCTGGGGGCAAGCTTCCAACCTCTGTATATCATGTTAATGGGATATTTTCAAACATAGTTTACCCATTGGTTTCGATCTTGCATAAAAATGAAACCAATATTTGAGCATTCTTTCAACTGATCTTCCATATCGTTAAAAATAGTAAGATGGTGTTGAGCTTACTTTTCATTTTTCGTGCTCTAGTTAAAACATGAAATTTGGTTTCAGCTTAGTTTATTACTTTTTTGTGCTCTGGATTTGAACATGAAAAAGTCTAATAGAGTCTTCTTTAAGCTCTTTTCGGACTCTTGAAATGTGAAAAGATATTCGACTACTTGTCTTCTTCATACTCGTAAAAGTATTTGAAGAGCCATCTCTCTGATGGTAGGTTATCTGTTTTTTTGGATCGGATGGACTATTTACGAAAAAGGAACACTCCAACCAATCATGACTAGAATAGTTCTCTAAGGTATTATTTTATAATTTTTCGGGCCTTAGGGACTAAATCATATGAAAAAGGACCCTTTGGTGTTTTCTTTAGTTTGTTCAAACTCTACAAAAATGAACTACACCGAGTTAACTTTCATTGGACTCATTAAATTAAAACTTGAGAGACCCTTTTTTGGGAATGAACCCCTCCTCTCTCAGGTTTGTAAAACATATGAGTTTCAAACTGTCTTCGAACGATCTACAACGAGTGTTTGTTACCCTCTTTGAACTCGAAAAAATGAAAAAGAGGCACTCATCAACCATAATGGGGAATTAAGGGAAGGGAATCATTTTTCAAATAAATGGCATTTTGTCGTTACCTTTGAACATGGCACTTGTCTACATATCATTTTAGTTGATTGGGTATTCAGTTGATTTATGTGATGATCCACTTTCATGAGTCATGTCACTTCTTTGAGTCTTTCAAAAGAATGCATTGTCCACCCTCGCACCGTGTGTTTTTCTGGTCTAGTCATGTTGCCAAGTCTTTTCTCGTGCCACCTAATGTTTAAAGGGAAGTTGAAAAAGTTTACCTCTGCAGTCAAAACAGTCTCTGTGTCAGTACTTTTGAGTCAGTCTTATGGTTACCTCATTCACCTCATTCCAAAACTTTGTTTTGAGTTTTGTGTCATCGATGTGGGATTCATCATGTCCCTCCTTCGACGAGACTATTCCTGTCGACATCATCTCATCATCCAGGAAATAGTATTAGAAACAAATTTAGTACCTTGAGATCTGTATGCCTCAATGACAAATTCTCTCTCTCTCGACATAGGTTCACATCATTGACCTTTGATCGATATAATCGACTGGGTGTTTGACATCAAGACATCTATTCACACCCAGTAGATTGCACTAGGGTATGTTGGGAATCATTGACATCAATGGTGATCTCCCTTGCACTTGTTGACGGTTCACATCATTGGCCAGTAATCAAGTGATTTCTGCCATGTTCGAATTCAAAACATTGCAATCACATGGATAGAATTGTACTTTGTGGAAATGAGACGAAGACCATGGGTACTTGTTTAGCACTCATTGCTCTCATGAGGTTGCGATGGATTTTTGTATATCAAGCATGGATCCACATGTGTATGGTCGTTGCTATGCTCAAATTTGCATCTGTATGACATAGATCTACGTTGTATGTCTGGTAGCTATGTCCAACTTTGAGACCTCTATCACATGGATCTACACTGTATTCTAGTAGCCATGGTTATTTATTCCTCTCATGGATTTTTCTTGTATTGGTCTGTAGCCATGAGTTGGTTACATTTGTCTATGAGTCAAAAGTGTTGATGTACTATAGATGCCTACTCAATGACACTCTTCGATCAAGCTGACCCTCACCTCGAAGTGAAAAATTGTTCTCTCAAAGCTCTCGCTCATTGTATCCCTCTAAGCCTCATGCTTTGGGGGGCATTCTGTTATACCCAAATCTTGTCACCAACATGTGATGAGATCCTTAACCCATATTTTCTCCCTAAATCCCAAACTTGCAGTGGAAACTTGCTTTGGATATCAATTATACTTGTAAAAACCTAGCACCGCACTTTCCCTTTGGCTGATGAGTGGTACCTTGTTTAGCACTACCTGTGTTTTGTTATAGAAAAGCGATGCCACCACGCTTCTGGTTTGTTCTTGAAGTGGTTCTCACCTAAATTGCTCTATCTTAAGAAAAAAAAAGTGGTACCCTTAGTAAAAATGGAAAAAGAGAAGATTCTCAAGGCTTCTAGATCATGAGCCTCATGTCCTCCCTTATCCCTATCAATATGGGTTAGTTGGAGTTGAGATCCCTCTTGGTAGGATCTTAGAGCCACCTCACCCACAATTCTCTCAACTATCCCTATTCATTGAGCATTATAAATACAAGATCATATCCATAGTTGAGGAGAGGAGAATAATAGTAGAGTGATGTTGTTGAATTGATGCCCTGGCCTAATCTATCAGAGAGCAATTGTGGAGCAAGTTCGAGCTATAAGGGACAAGGTGTTAGTCTTGTGAAGGAGTGTCTTGAAACTAAGGCACATGGTTGTAAGATCTTTCATTTATTTTATAATGCAAAGTTGATTTCGTTTCGAAATGTTTGTTGTGTAAATCTCACATATATGTTATTGGATTCCTTAGTCACTAATATGGACGTGTAGATGTTTTTATCTACATCTACACTATGGGTAATCTGGTTAATCACTTGAATGGAATGCCATGATGCTTCTCTCAAATTTTTTCCTCGCTATCCTCATAGAAGAACCTATAAAAGATGGAAGACAACAAAGAAAACATGATAGCATACAATATAATCAACTAGATCTATGCTTGTGACCAAGGAATCAAGCAATATAAAGACATGAAACAATAAATATGGGAAATAAAAGACATTCTTTATTAATAAATGATTGGAGAGACTACAAACTTCATGCATTGGTGTTGAGAGTTCCTTCCAATGGCTCCTTGCCTTTAACTTCGCCTTTCATCCAAAGACTCAAGAATGATTTCGACAGAGTTTGGGTATGAAACACAATTATTCCTCCTCCTATCCCTTGGGGGATGAGCTAGTATTTTAAATCATGGGAGGATAGGTATCATTGAGGATATCATGGGTGAGGTGGAGATTAGATCCTAAAAGGGAGGATCTCGATCTCCAACTGGTCCTAAACCATAGGGATGAGGCTCCACATAGGCAAGCTTTGAGAATCCTCTTGAAGCTTCTCTTTTTTCCTTCAAAACTCGAGCACCGCTTTTCCAAAGAAGAAAACAGGTAGTGATAAGGGGGAACCACATTTGGCAGTAAGGGAAAGAGAAGTGGCACCTCCCTTTTCTCATGTATCATGAGTAGTTCTGGATCTTTGCTTCTTGGGTAACACTTTTGGTCAATGGGGAAAGAGTGTTACCAGCTCAAAAGAGGGAAAAATTGCAAGGGGTTAATTTATTCCTTCATTTCTGTAGGGAAACTCTGAGGGATTGGAGCAGTCAATGGGATACCTATCTCATAACATGAGGGTGATGAGATTTATGTATAACATATGACTCAGAAATTTTGTTCTGATATTATGCATTCCAAAATCTTACCTGGTATCAAAGCTAGTCAGATGCAAAACAATTTCCATTGTTGCTTCCAATTATCACCTTTAGCCATTTGGTTTTTCCTTTTGGCCTTTCTCAAGCATGTTGTCAAAATAAGGAATTTCAAAGAGTGTTGTTTGTAGGTACATGAATGTTGGCCACTTTTCCCCACTCCACGCGGCCTGTCAATCCAACAACTACCCAAGATACCAGCCCAGTAGAGAAAGCCCCATTGGCAACACCTACGAAGTAGGCGCAGTCTCACCCGAGATATCTCATAGATGGGTAACCACCGGAACCAAGCTTCTACTATTTTCGAGGGAGTATATTCCTTTGGCTCACAACCAAGGAGCTCAATGAATGTAGTAAGATGGATGGACAGAGGAGTTAGTTATGCACGACTGAGCACAACCATATGTCATTGTACATGATATAACCTACCTTTTCACCTCACAACTCGTGCAACTCATGCAATGCAGCTGATTCGCATCAATCGGCTCTATGACTTAAGTCAGGATTCATAAAAGGAATCATACAAATTAATATATATACAGATTTAACTCAACAATGCATTTTGTTCATTCATTTACCAATTGTAAGAAATAACAGAGACTTAAGCACATTTAAAATTATATGGAAGCAACTATAAATCAATCACATAAACATTCACCACATCACCCATTCACTTAGACACAAGAAATAATGTGGAAACCCATCTGGGAAAAACCACCAAGGTGCTCTTCATCTGGCATGAGAAAGGATATAGCACCTTGCAGTTTGTGGGATGTAGAATGATCTTGAGATATGTCTTTAAGTTCAAACTTATTTTTCTCATGCTCTCTGGTTCGCTCTTCTATTCTTCTCCTAATCCTAGAGGACTGCTCCCTCAGCAACCCAATCCTCAACTCAACAACCCTTCTAATGCTATCATACTATTTCTGAGTCTATTCCACTTTTGATCACTATGATATTACAAAAAATCCACATCCCCCTCCATGGATTACCACTAAATAGAAAACTACTACTGAAAACTGAACAGGGATCAACAAAAACCTTACATACCAACCCTCTAACCATTGCATCCCTCCTATTTATAGTAATTTACGTGGCCACGCAGGGCCGACTGCATACTGGTAGTTCATTAGCTGTCACCATTAGCCACCCCCCTAGTTACAGATGTGGTGATCATGGCTTAACAGAAGGCACTATCAGACTGACTTACAGTATCTTCTCATACATACATAACTGTGGGCTTACAGTGCCCCATGTGGCCATGATCTGGATTCTGCATCCATCACTTTCTGGCTGTTTCCCCCCTTTGCACTTCTGCACTTGACTTTCCTTTGTTGCATGCTCTTCTGCTCTGCCTTCATAGGTCCTTTGTGTCCTTCGCAAGCTTCCTTTGCTTCTATCGCATGCATGGTGCATTTTCCTTGGTTGCGCACATGAAATTAATCATTATTCCCCTTTCCTAAGCCAATAGGCCCTCAACACTTAGCTATGGCTTGTCCTAAGCCATGAAGCAAGGGACATATGAAGCGGGATGACCTATGCAGCCTCTTTTTTTTTGGGTGGCTTCTATTGTGTCTTAGATTGCGTAGCCTACTCCTTGCTCTTTTTTTTAGGGTTCTTCAAGGAAACCTTTTTAACAGACTTAGGTGCGTCGCGGGGTTATTAAACCTATATAACTTGTTTCTTGGTTCCATTTGGCAGATTTGTAATGGTGGATTCAAGTTCAGAGTTCACTTGAGGTGACAATGTAATCATATGCACTTCTTATTGAGGCCAATATCCTTGCAAACATGAATGTTGTCTTTGCTCTGGGACTCTCTCATCATCTTATCATAGTTTTCCTCGAATTCCAGCAATGGTGGTTAGTGTTCCATTCCGACATAGCAATCCAAGTGGCCCTGGCTCTTCCTCTATTCTCAGGATCCTAGGGTTTGGTGCGTGGTTGTTGTACGTTGTTTTGGCTTGTCCTCTTGCTCTTGCTCCTTGGGTTCATCACTTCTGCTACTTGTTCTTCACCACCCTTTTTACCATAGATATGAACTTTGAAGACTTATCCATATTGAAAACTAGACAATCCCTACTATCTAGGGTGGTGGAGGTGAGTGATTTTCCCTCCTATGAAAAATATCACTCGAGCAGCATAGAGTACAATCTGCCATTTGCTCACTGTCCCTCCCGTAGTCTGCTAAGATCTAGACAGTCCATCTGGAGGGCTGGAAGATGAGGCCACCTTCCAAGCTTGTAGACTTTTTGAAATATGGTAGGGACTCTGGTTCAGACCCTATAGAGTATGTCAAAATGGGCTAGATATCTGGGATTTACTAGATTCTGCTCTGGTTGCACTGGAAGGAACACCAATATACCGATCTATTAATAGCCAAGGATGACTTCACCAAATTATTTTCAATGAGTTGAAGTAATTGGGAGACTATCATCATCTTCCTTCTTGTTGTCTCTGGATACACCTGACATGCTAAAAGTTGCAGCAACATCTTTGGCCCTCAAGGCTGCTTGGTAAGACCCTCCCCAACTCATTTGTAACTGTAGCTAGTAGTTGATCAGCATAACTCAGTGATGCATACTTGGTGCAGGTGAACCCCGATCTTATAGGAGGAGGATCGAGTCATCGTTCATGCAAGATTATCTAGGTGCATTAATAGGACAAGACCCTCACCTTGTGTACTGTATTTCCTTCATAGATATTCTATTATTATTGGTGTTGCCAATTTTGGGTATTAATAGTCGTGATCATGTGGTGACAAGATAGACATGCATCGTTACAGAATTACCCACGCTTGATATTCCTATCGTGTTGTCTTGTGTCAAGAGCCAAATCTCCATTGAATCTTGATGCATTTAACAGTGTGTCAGTACTTTACAGCTGCTTTGGACTTGTCATCATTCGTTTCATAATCGGTTTGATGTTGGCTTTAATGTGCATCATCTTTTCCACACAACTTCGACTTCAGGTTCCACATCCTTGTTATGCACACACGGCGCTATGGTTGTTTCCAAAATTCAAAATTCAAAATTTCATTTTTTTTTTTGCACTATTTTGAACTTGTTGGTTCCAAGTCTGGTTGTGCAGCAACATAGACCTTTCCTTGGAATGCCTGCACCATTACTTCTACCTTGGAAAATTCCACCACAACTTCCTTTGCTTGCATAGCCAATTGCTCCAAACGGTCGGACTGTACATGATCCAACAAGTCCTTCTCTATCGATTGCAGCATGCTTTGAAGTTTCTGCTACATTGGATGAATATGTTCTATGAGTTTTTCTGCTTCTGACTAGAATCCCTCAACCTCAATTTCCCTAGATTTCTCCCACTCATGAAGGGTCTACACTTCCTGCTGGAGACTTGTGATCTCTGCAATCTTAATGACCTTTTGCTGGAGGGGCAGTTTCCGCATTTTCACCTTCGAAGCACTAATGCGCTCATTTGTCTCTCGTATATGTTATATTATTATTTAAGTTGCATCATCCTCTAGAAATTTTTCCCAAATAGTTGCAACAACATCTACGGTCTTTGTGTAGAGTGCCTCTCCATCTTTGATTTTTCTAGCAGCTTCATATACTGCGGTTCTTCTTTCTACCAACACCTCCAGGGGTTTTCTTGGTAACTGTTGGGCTTGCAGATCTTCTACTTGGTGCTAAATATCCTCTGTGATATTTGCAAGCCTGGTAACTTTATCCAAGGAGTCTTCATCTTCTTGGCCAGCCCCTGTTGGGAATGCTACAATGGGATTCTTAATAGAATCCACCAGCTTGATATAGCTTTTCTCCTGGGCTAATATTTCCTGTTCCTTCTCAGCCAGGAGGTTGATGTGCTACTGTAATTCCTTATCTTTTCTTTCTAGCAGGACCTTGCGCATCTTGGCATTCTTTTGCTACTTTGCTTCTTGGTAAGAAATGATGTTTTTCCTTAGTCGAAGTTTAGTTGCGAATTCCTGCTGGATGCTGTAGATCTCCTCCAATAGCAACTTGGAGAAGTCTATCTCGGTGTGGTTATCAGCAGTACCTATACTTGTCTCTTCATTTGCTTCAAGTGCCTACTTCTGAATGAGCACTTTGATCAGTGGTACTAATATCGGTGTGACTAGTGGCATGTTAGGATCAAATCCATATGTTTTGTCCTTCACAGTGTCCTTGAGATCGTTGATAGCTGCTATCAGCTTATTGAGGTGGTCCTGGACTTGGGTAGCAATGCTCACTTGTTGGGCCCTTATCTCACCGAGGTTATCTTGTGCAACTTTCGCCACAGTGTTGGCAAGTTCTTGTAACTCATATTCCGTTAATGTAGTTGTGTTCATCATTTTGTCCACTTTTTGCTTCTTCCAAAATTATTGGGCTTCCTCAGGCTGCACACGAGTCTGCTTTTGATCACCATCGGTTGGATTCTCTAATGGATGTTGGTCTAAGTCCTCCATATCATCATCATCCTCCATATTTTCTTACAATATACCCCCTTGGTCATCGCCTCCTTGCTCTTCACCATGAACTTGATGAATTAGCAGTTCTTCTGTGTTCTACTCTGCTGGTAGTGGCTCTGTGAGTGGGCCGCGCCATTCCTCAAGCCACAGATTGATAATTGCATCCACATCCTTTTCGGTCACTATAAATATTTCTTGATGTATTTGCCAAAGTGGATGTTTTGTAGGCAGTATATTTATATTATGCACATCAACTTCAAACTTGACAAAAGCAACTTACCTGTGCACAGTTGTGGCATGGATCCTATGAATTTGTTGGATAACTTGTCGTAGGGCCTCTGCATGCATGAAGAATACAATATTGTTATCCTGTTGGTGGTTGATGTCCACCCTATCTTCCCACAGATTCTGGTATCTTTTCCCCAAGCAAGATATTAGAACATCCACGTGTACATAGTCCGGAGGATCAGCCCAGACAATGAAGGAAATCAAAATTAGTAACCAGAATAGCATAATTTGTGATCTTCCTTGTGCTGAGCTAACATCACATCTTTGCATAGTGCATTTAGCAAGTACCATGACCAATTGAACTTCTCTCCTTGTGCACATAAATCTATAATTTCTACTACCGCTACTGAACACTGTGTTGTTATCATCTTATCAAATAGTTTACAGGATAAGATTTTTGTAGCAACACAAACACTTTTGTCATGGATGGGCCCAAGTAAGTAGCCCCATCCTGCTCACTTAAGGTTGTGCTTCTGCTTGATGGGTTTAGTATTGCGCTTAGCTAGGTAAGGTAGAGGATCTTTTCCTTCAGTCAGGAGTCTTTTTATTCTCACTATTAATTCAGCATTAACTAGATATGGATGATCCAGCCATAAGTATCCTCTATGAAACCAGACCAATAACTTCTTTACATATGTATTGACTTGTAAGCTAAGGCCAAAGTGAGGCATGAAGAGCATGCTGGTTAGCCCTATAGTGACCAGTCCATTGGCCCACTTATGTGGGTTGAGTACCTTTACATTACATGTAGCATCCTGAGTTATGTCCATGCAATATTTTATCTGCAACCCCTCTTGTTGCCATTTGTCGTAGCCTTGAAACTTCAATACAGCCAACCTAGGGAGGATATTGTGTAGCAGAGTCATGCTGACAGGGATCCATGGTGCAATCAAAGTGGTCACTACCTTCATTGGAAGATCTGTATTAGCTGCACTAGGTCTTCTTGGTCGAATGTAACATGGAAAGTTTGGGTCAGCTCGCTCTTCCTTTCGGGATGTCTACGGTTTCCAGGCTTCATCACCACCATTCTTTTCTTGTTTGACAGTATGTGCCTTTCATCAGACATCTAGAGAAGCTGGGGCCTTATGTTTTCTTTGTCTCAGTGGTGTTCATGCAGATGGATCACCTGGGATAACTGGTATCCCTTCAACTGGGTTCGGCACTGGATGCGAACTAGGGGTTGGAATTTTTTGTGGCTTCCTTGTTCTTTCCATTGTGTCGATCTCTAGTGGTTGTTGCGAATATGACTCTTTGGATGGCTGGATTTCTATTTCCTCATCAATGAGGCAGCCAAAGATGACAATTGCATATTATTCCTCACTCTGACTGGGAATTTTAATAACCACGGGCTTGAGCAGGATGGAAGATAGGTAACAGGATGCAGTTTTGCACTGGCTTGGCTCCTATGCTCACTGTGTGTAAAAGAAAGATGCTTGACGGGGAAGCTGAATATTTACCTATGCCATAATTCCTTTTAATCATCATTTATTAGGATTTTTAGGTCTAATCAATCTCTCGGGTTGCCTTTTCCAATGTTTTCTTCATTAATTTTTGTAGCTAGCCTTTCGGGTTGTACCTGTCAGACCAATTATGGTAATTAGTGCTAAGATAGTTGATAATATCTAAACATATGCCACCCTGATCCTCATACTACATTTATTTAATGCCATGCAGGTGCCCCAGTCGTACAAATATTTATCATGGATCCATTGGTTAATGCTAGCCATCCTGTCATTCCTTCTTTTTGCATCCTTTGGTGCCTTCTTTCCTTTCTCATTGTATAGTTCAGTTCACCCACTTTGGTTTATGTGATGAGGTGACTATTAGGAATTTTATTTCTCATGCTTTCTATTGGCTCTGTCACAATCCTGCAACATAATTTTTTTTTCTATGCATATCATAGTAAGGTTTCAGGAAACTGCCATCCACCAAACTCACGACGTGGGTACCATCGACTTTTCTGGGGTTGTAATGTACCCATATCCCTAGCCTGTGTGATCATATATGGCCTTATCCAATTTGTATTAACTTTGCAAGGTTGCTTGAATACTCTACCATCGTAGTGTAGCATAATTCTTCCTTCTGTAGATGGCTTCACCCTGATATATTGCTCATGTCATTCCGGCAGCTGTTGCTGACTCAGCCTAGTCTGTAATTGCAAGGGTATATTCATCCCCCCCAAATATTCCACCACTCCCCTTTCTTTTGTGCTGGTGAGAGAGAAGAAGGTCTAGTATTCTTGTAGGAAATCTGTGATTTGTACCACTGCTTCATCCTATGAGCAGTTTTGTACTATTCTATTATCTATATTTGTTTCACCTATTTTCAGCCTGCTGAAGTTAATTAGATTATCTTCTACATCCCTTGGTATAATTTCTTGCTAAGTAGCTGTGCAGTGCTGGTGAGCATTAGCATTGTTGATCTTATTGACTATACCCCCCTTTTCTCTTTGGATTGTATCATGAAGCATAGGGTGTTTGTCAGCACCTGGAACTATATGTGTAACCTGTTGGGTTCCTTGTCACAGATGCTCAGACTTATCACAGATCTTGGGCTCCACATCCAAAGTGTATATGAAACTCTCATAGGTGGGAAATTCCCTTGACTTAGTCTCCACCCATTGCACAGACCTTTTAACTCTTGCACACCTTCTCATGGAGACTTCATGTAATATATTTTTCCAATTCTCTAGAGCCTCCCCTGAATCAGACATACATGAAATCGTGCACTGCTAGCTTAGGTTCCCATCTATGTCATACTGATATGATCTTCTTACATAGCTGTGACATTGTATATTTGATCAAGATTTTCAGCCTTCCTCTCATTATAAACATGCTCAATGTATCTTTTCCCCTCAAATGGATCAATGGGTGAGACTAATCTCATTTCCTCATCTTCAAAGGAGAGTATCTAGTTTTTGAAATTTATGATTGTTTGATTGTCTATAGCCCAATCTATCCCTAGAAGTGTCGGGTAAGGATTTGTGTCATCCACAATGTTGATGACCTCAAATTCTGCATATGTGCACAATCCTTCAACATCGAAAATGACATTACTCAATCGTCCAATGGGTAGTACCTTCTCCTGATTAGCAAGATGCAACTGGATAGGATACCAATCTAAGCATAGCTTGCATGCTTTCCCATGTCTGGCATGTTAGGATATTGACATATGAACCCAGATCTAAGAAGATATAGTCCATGTCATAATCACCTATATGTGCATTCATCCTTAGTTCACAGCCAGTTTTACATTTCTGTCAGACCTATTTAACCTTCTTCTTGATTCGTGGTTCTACAGGGATTTCATCTGTCATTACTCGCAGTTCTGCGATAGCATCTTTATCTTGAATTAGCATTGATAATTTAATAGAAAGGTTTTTATCTCACTAACCTTAGGTGAAGCCTCCTTCTGGAATATGTGTTGGAATCGTTCAAGCATGTCTCTGACTTCTGTGGATATCAATGGTACATCTATGCTTATGAAGTTTGATTGTACATCCTAGAATACTTCCTTTTGTTTTTAGCGAGTTGATAGCTCCTTTTTCTTCTTTGTTGGCCTCACTTATGGCTATAGTTGTTCTTGTGAGTTATCTTGTTCTACTCCAGTCATCGCACCTCCTTTAGTTATGACGGCAATGTTTAGGTCTCGCGGTTCAACCATGATCATCTAAACATTCGCATTTGCGTTGGGGTTCGAGTTCGGTGAAGGTTTTGGTGGAGCAATGGTCCTTGATTGCCACTTTGCGATCAGTTGGGGACATTGTTCAACATTATAATATTATCCATTGCAATATGAACATGTTATTGCAGGCTCTAAACAATATTTGGAAAAGTGACCCAATTGTCCATAGTTATAGCATGTAATTCAACCTATTTTCCTACCAAATCCTCTTCCACCACCTCGTCCTCTAAATTTTCCTCCACCCCTTCCTTGAGGGTGTAGTTGTTGGGGGGGGGGGGGGTACAGGTTCTATTGGTAGTTTTTTTGATAGGGTTTTTCTTGTGCATACACCTGCTGAAGCACATATGGCTGTTGGTACTAATTAATTGGGAACTGTGCAGGTTGATACGAGGCTTGCGCATATTCAACCTGAGGGAGCCCCTCATTTTTCATTAACTACGTATCAAATTTTTTTTTCTTTCAAGATTTGATATGCTCTATAGTCTTTTTCCTCGTGTCCTACAAATATACAAAATTTACAAAATAAATTTGTAGGGGTACTTACAATTTTTTGCAAGTATATACATTCTTTGTTGTGGTGGCCTCTCGATTGGCATATACGGCACCATGGTATCCATTGGCCATTTAATGGGTTAGGTGCACCTGATGCTACATAGTTCATGAAGGTTGAATAGTTATCCTTGGTGTGTCCATCCGTTCTACATTTTGTGCACCCCAAATCCTCTTGTGCCTCTTTTCCCTTCTTAATATCTTGAAGTTGTATTGTGAGGTTGGCTAACTGCGGTTGAATCTATACCAATCCTGCAGCACCATCACCAATGGGTGAGCCCTCTAGATTCATTTCTAGCTCCAGTGCTTTTGTATGGGATTCAATCTTCTGTTGCATCAATGGCCCATGGATGCATGGTAGCAAATCAGTAATAAACCACTCGTTATGCTATACATCAGAAATTTGGAAGCTTACTTTGTCCATCAGCGTCTTGAATCGCTGATCAAAGTCCCACAAATTTTCTGCTAGAGCCTATTTAATATCCTTAATCTCAGTAATACATTGTGACTTTGATTTAAGTTTCTTGAACTCAGAGGTAATGGCAGCTCAGATATCCTCAACGGTCTTTTGTGGTGTTCTAGCTGGTGCGGCACAAAATTTCATGAACTAGTCTAGGGCACTACCCCTTAAGGTCTTAATCATCTGTGTTTTCTTGACATCTACGCCATGGACTAAACGTACCATACACATAGCTTCACAGAGGAACCAATGTTGTTAAGGGGTCCTCTGTCCCATTTCCATTAAAGGTGGGTAACCGGGCATCCATCACAACCATTGAGCTAACGTGAGGATCTCCTAGGATAGGATTCAATGGGGGATTATTCTCTTGCACACTAATTCTAGGGCTAGTGCTATTCATAGTAGTGGTCCTTTCTTGGGATGAGGCCCTAGATCTTTCCTCATGAGAGATTCTTTGTGTTATGTAATAGTGCTCTGATCTCAATGTCTCCTCAGGGTCAGAATATTCAGGTGTTACAGAGAGAAATTCCTATGGCTTGGGGTACCACAACAGACAACTTGACTCCAGAAATCAATCCTTTCCAATATGCAATAAAAATTAAATGTCTAACACTAAAGGATCAGACCTCGTACCTTATTCCGGATGGTTGAAGCAGATCCCTGTTGAGCTTTTCAACTTTAGCTTGAATTGATAGATTACTTCCTCAACAACAAGTAAACAATACAAGCATTCTATATATCATGGTGTTAGATCTATTCTAGCATATATAATCAATAATGTATAAGCATTTGACATAATCCCATGGATAAAATATTCATTCAAACACATATTATTGGTCAGGAAAAGATATTTCTATTAATATAAATCAGAGATTACAAGATACAACCTCTAACGGCATGTTTGCGAACCAGAGAAACTGAATCCCCCACTTGGGCCTCCACCACCTCAATCCTCCATCTCTCGATAGCAAGCTCAAAAGCAAAAGGCAAGCTTGGGAAGAACACACTAGTGATCCAAGGGACAAAGGGATGGAGACTCAAGCATAAGTTCTGGCAACAATGGACTATAGTTTCTTTGCTCTCAATTCTCTCGTCTTTCCTTCAATGTACCAAGGGGTTCCTTATATAGCTTCCAAAGGGGTAATGAAAGGTTGAATCTGAACGATCTCAAGGCATAGGGAAGGCCAGGAGTCAAATGAGTTGGATCCATGTCAAGGAAAACTCCAAAAGGATTTGGATTATGCACACATCCTGATGTATGTGGTTTTAGTGGTCAAACCCACGTATATACACACTTATAGGTTTAAAAGTCACGTGTATCATTTTTCACATGTTTTTAGGGATGATCGAGGAAACATCAAAGGACAAAAAATGTTCCATAGGGTCTAAGGAGTTTGAAGCGGGATAGGGGAAGGCCATACAAAGTGTGATTCACCTGGAGTGGTGAAATCAGCTATAACATTAGGTTTTTCTGATATTGGGTAGTAGCCCTCCTCTTTGTCACAAGACCCTTCATCTTTGCACCACCAAAGTTTGTGTTCGCTTCCTTCGAACAAACTAGGATCCTGCCAGCCCCTTTTGGTTTTCCTTATCTTTCCTGATCTGAATATTCTCCCACTCCTTAAGACTCCAACCTCAAGTTCAGGTTTTGTTCTTTTGGGGAACATATCCATGCACTCTTCCCCATGTTCTTACTTATTTGTCAGCAAAGTAGCCCCCTCCTAGATACACGGCTCAACTATCTAAGTGCAAAAGACCCTTATCATAAGCAAGTAATTTTATCCATGTACTTATACTCAATAAGTATCTCCTTCGTGGTCCTTGGAAGAAATTTCTTTCAGCTTCACTATATGAAGTTATATTATCTATTGCAAACTCAGTAATATACCCTTGCAATATACTATTAACCCAAAAATCAACAACCCTACAAACAGAGTTACTTACACTGGTTACCTCCTGAATCAATTGGTCACTCCACTCACTAATTTCCCTTGTCTAAAAATTGGTCCACCTAGATGCCAATCCTACTAACCATTCATGTAGTAGAAAAGGGAACTCAGCAAAGAATATATCATGAATATTAGAGTATGTATATTCATCTAACCATCTTTTTGCACTTAACCATGTCCCTATTGTCTCCTCTTGCGTGAACACCAGCGTTTTAGCATCCAACCAGTCTTCTATATCCTCCTTCGTTGGGTGCCACAACATCTCCCCGATTCAATCAAATAGGTCCCATCAATAGAACCATTTGTTGGCCACTTTTCCCTACTTCACGCAACCCAGGTTCTGTGCGGCCCACCGATCCAACAACTACCCAAGATACCAGCCCAATAGAGAAAGCCGCATTGGCAACACCTGCGAAGAAGTTGCAATCTGAATCGAGATATCTCATAGATGGGTAACTACCAAAACCAAGTTTCCACAATTTCAGAGGGAGTATAGTCCCTTGGTTTGCAACTAAGGAGCTCAACGAAGGCATCAGGATGGCTGGACAGAGAAGTTAGTTCTACATGACCGATCAAAACCATATGTCTTGTGCATGACTTGACATTCCTTTGCACCTCGCAGTTGGCTCAACTCATGCCGCACAGCTGATTCGCATCAATCAGCTCTACAACTTAAGTTGAGATTCATAAGAGGAATCGTACCAATTAAGATATATACATATTTAATTCAACAATGCATTATGTTCATTCATTTACCAATTGCAAGAAATAACATATACTTAAGCAAATTTAACATTATATGGAAGCAACTATAAATCAATCACATAAACATTCACCACATCACCCATTCACTTAGACACAAGAAACAATGTGGAAACCCATCTGGGAAAAACCACCAAGGTGCTCTTTATCTGGAATGAGAATGAATATAGCACCTTGCATTCTGTGGGATGTAGACTGATCTTGAGATATGTCTTTAAGTTCAGACTTATGGTTCTCATGCTCTCTGGTTCGCTCTTTTATTCTACTCCCACTCCTAGCAGACTGCTCCGTCAACAGCCCAATCCTCAAATCAACAACCCTTCTAATGCTATCATACTCTTCCTGATTCTATTCCTCTTCTGATAGCTATGATATTACAACAAAGCTGACATCCCCCTCCATGGATTATCGCTGAATAGAAAACTACTACTAAAAACTGAACATGGATCAATTAAAACCTTATAGACCAACCCTATAACCATCACATCCCTCCTATTTATACTAATTTACATGGCCATGTAGGGTCAATTACATACCGACAGTTCGTTAGCCATCACCATCAGCCACCCCCCTAGTTATAGTTGTGGTGATCATGACTTGACATGAGGCACTATTGGCCTGAATTACAATATCTTCTCATATGTGCATAACTGTAGGCTTACACCGCCCCATGTGGCCATGATCTGGATTTTGCATCCGTCGCTTTCTAGCCATTTTCCCCCTTCGCACTTCCACATTTTCCTCTCCTTTGCCACACGCTCCTTTGGTCTGCCTTCATAGGTCCTTTTCATCCTTCATGAGTTTCCTTTGCTTCTATTGCATGTGTGATGCAATTTCCTTGGTTGCACATGTGAACTTCCTCCTTATGCCCCTTTCCCAAACCAAAAATGAAGAAACAGTAGAAGATTCAACAAATGTTCCAATTCAAACTTATTCTTACATGGTTTCCTCTATTTTTCATGAAGTTGTTTTTCATGAAGATAACATACGAGTGTTTTAACCCAAAAAAATCCCTCAATAAGCTCTCCATGACCTACACCACCCAAGGACACGACTTCATGACCCTCCATTTGACCCCCACACCCTAAAAAATGCTTAAGGATGAAGAAAAGGGCTTAAATTCCCCAAAAAGGAGCCTAAAATACTCTCCTAGGAGCTAAAGCCACCAAAAAGTGGCTAAAACCCTAAAAGGAGCTAAAATTAGGGTGAAAGGGGATAAAATCCCAAAAAAGGGGCTAAACCTCGGTCCAAGGGCTTAAAACCCTAAAACCCCAAAAGTGCTATAAAAGGAGGATGGGGGGTCACTCTCAAAACACTTCTCCCTTCCATAATGTTATGCGACCCATGGATGCCTTGTGACCCTTTGTCTCTCAAGCCACCCACACTCCCTCTCCTCCATCTTCATTGAGCCAGAGCTCCTCCATCCAAGAGAGGTGCTTCCACAAGCTAGGGCATGGTGGCCCATCTCCACCCAAAGAGAAGATATAACTATGTTTTCTTGTTTTATTTATTTGCTTAGTAGTTTCTTTGTTTTCTAGCCCATGATTTCATTTGCAGGTTTATTTCCTAACTTTTTTTGCATGTATCTTGGTTTACTGTAGCTTAATGATTTTTTGCATGTCATTGGAAGCGGATCCCTAACCTTTGTTTACAGAGGGGTTCTCCATCTTTGCTTTTATTTCTATTCTTTATATTTTGTTTTTCCTTTCAACCTTTTTCCAAGAAGGAAACTACCCTTCTGTCCTATAGATAGAAGGGAGCCATTCCTGCCCCTCTAGCAAGGAGAAATCCCTGCTACAGAACTAGCGACCATACCAGATCGATCCCACAGGATGCTTGGTCCAGATTTTTAAAATTTTAAGTTTTTTAAGTTTTGCCCTAGTTTTTAAAATTTCTTGTCAAATTCAGTTTAGATCTTGTTTATTTCCAGTTATTAGTCTTGTCGAAGCCTCTGCTAGGAAAATCTGAGTCAGTTTGGCCATAGTACAGGTTACTGTTGACCAAATCTGACTTTGGATAAGAAAAAAAACAAAACCCGAGGTAGATCACACTTATCGGTCCTGAACAGTGGATGAGGGTGAAATTAATGGCCTAACAGGCACACCCATGATGCACTTAATCCCCCGAAAGGTGCGACTTCACTCAGAAACATAGAATGTGACTCTCTGTTAAATCTGTGTGACCGCCTCGCCTGTTTCTGAAAATGTTTTGCGACCCCCTCGCCAAATTTGATCAGAAATGTGTATTTTGTCAATCAAAAGTTCAATTTCAGTTTAGTAGAGCTTAAATATTAGTTTTATAGTGACTGTCAGTGTAGCTTAGCTGCCTTTGTCTAGCACTGTAAGTCAATTTCAGTTTTTGTTTCAATTTCCTGCAATTTCTTTTACAAACAATGTGTAAATTCCAAGTAAATTTTAATGGCTTAATCAAATGAATGTAGCTTAACTAAAATCAACCTAAAACTAACTGTCTTTATTACCCTTCCTCCTCTACCCAGTCATCACCCTCTGGGGTGTTCTGGGATACGGCAACGGGTAACCTCATATAGATCTAGGTCCTTCACTAATATTGTTCCAAACCATTAAAACTGGATGACCTGGAAGGTAGAGGGGGTAGAGAAGGAGGGCTTCTCGTGATGCTAAGCGTCCTCCCTGTTGACCAACCTTGCATCTGGGAGGTTACCTGTTGATATACGAATGAGCTTAGTCCCATTGTGTTGAGAGCCCAACACCTTCTCTTGGTTGAAGAGGAATATAAGTGTGAGGTAGTCATCTAGTTAGGCCATAAAAATTCAGGTTTAAAAACTATATTTGTTTACAAATTTCTGGTTATTCATTGCATGCACAATAATATGATGAATTCATAAACCATTTGCAGCTACCAAATACTATAAATATGGACAAACACATACACCATACCAATTAATTAACCCAACTCGGTTCATGACATTGAGAGAGCCTTAAAATTTATCAATTTACACTAAGTACAAAAAAATCTGTAGTCTTTGAGGACATAAGTCCCTGACTACTTCAACTGTGGGAAGTACTTGGGCTCTACCTAGAAACTCATTGTGAGGAGTACCACAGGAACCCCAAAGTAGTTGGCCACTGAGAGGAATTGCCAAGCGAAATGGGCAACATCCCCTTCTAATTGAGTAGAAACACCTGTGAGGAAAAAGCCAAGCACTATCTTTTGGCAATCTTGGTGGTCGAGTGACCACCTACAGCCAATAGGAAGCCACTGAAACTGGGGTCCAAATATCATTCCCATCAATTTGATAAACATTTAACACAATTGATCCCTCATGCTCTTCCTCACGCCTAAGAGTCGAACCACCTAAATTTGGAACACTCAATTGACACCGTCGAAACCGTTCTCAACGATCTCCCACACCATCAGAAGGCCACACAACCTATGATTCTGATTTAGACCCATATTAGTATGAACCAGACCTCCATACTGCACCATCAAGCTGTCACGTCCCTGACCCTCTGACCGGCGAAGAGGACATTACTAACACCAAACATGCAGGCAAACAGCCCCATAAACATGAATAGGAATATAATGTTGAATTAAAAAAAAATCTTAAACATAATACATACTACAATGCATAATCCTTAAACATAACACATAGCGGAAGCAAACATACATTCATTCAAGCATGCCACATGTTCATCATATTCATTAATCAGTAAATATAGTTGCAGAAGTAAAATGGACAAGAATACTCATATGATAATAAATTGTCCCACAACCAGCTACGTCATTGCAACATTTCACCCAACCATAGGCCAACGTGCTCATCAATCTCTTAGCAACACTACCACCCTCGAGCTGGGCATGATTCCTCAAGGAGTAAGGGTCAAAGCAGGTTTACACATAACCAAGGTACACCAATCAGCCAAGCCCACACAGTAGGGTTTATTAGGCCTCCAAGGGGTTAGGAAAGGCTAAATGCTAAGTTGGTGGCCTCAAACACCAGTTTTATCAAGCATACCCAGCCTTTGATTCTACTTTCAACAATCCAAAGACCAACCACTACATGTTGCAGTAAAACAAACAGCTCACGGCTCTGTGAAGAAGGCAAAGACAACAGGGTGAGAACCCCAAACAAAAGGTGAAATACAGTTCAAGTCAAACCACACTCCAGAGTTGTTCTTGGCCCTAGCTTGGCCAAAACAACTCAGCAACCACCCCCAAAAGATGTCTGCAGCCTTAGCAACCAAGAAGCAACCCAAAACTAGGGTAAATTGACAGCCCAAACTCACAATGAAAACAATGGCAACCTTACACAATCCCAAAATAGGGGAGAAATCCGATCCTCAATCTTGGACCAAAAAAGGACATAAATGCATACCACAATCTGATGAGGAAAGGACAAGAACCTTAAATAGTCTTCAGTTGGGGAATAAGCAGAACTCCCAACATAGATAGAGGAGAACTCAACCAACGGATGTGGAAATCAATGGCTGTCCAACATCCAAATCCCACAGCACATAGTTCCTCAATGCAAACGTTGAAGAAAGTTACATAGACATAAATGGGAAAAGAACCAATTCTCAATCAATCTATGTATGAGGGGAAAGGGCGCAGCCAACAAAATATGGAAAACAACATCCCACGAACAAAAAAAGATCACCACAGCGATCCTTCACCATTTGGCAATGGTGGAGGAAAAAATGCAGACTCTAAGCATGATCAGGAGGAAATAACAAAACCCAATCGACTGGTAACCAGTGCGAGAGAGACAAAGGAGAACCCCCAAACAGAAATCGCACACCCCCTTAACTCAGCTCTGCATGAGGAAGATTAACTGCCCCCCTGTGTGATAGTGAACCCAACCCCTAAGAGAGTGGCATAGTGATGGTTCCTTACCCACGTGAAGGTGGAGAGATGGCTGGTGGAGTGAGCATGTGGCAAAGACTGACAGTCCTACCACCCTCCACTTACAACAATAACTGCCTCAACAACTCAGCAGAACATTAAAGTGGTGGTTGGATGAGACGAGGGAAGATGAGCAAAACAAACAGGGTGGTGACACATGGAAAACTCCCAATGACCCCCATGGGTTGGACAAACCCCCCCCTGCCTTAACCTTAGGAGTCGTACCCTTTTCATTCAATGTTGCACCGTCATAACTGGCTGTAGGTTTTTTTTAATTGATGTGCGTATTTACATTATGCCAAAACTATAATGTGTTGGATAGCATGATATACCATCAACAACTATCCCTATTGCCGAAACATACACAACCAAATCGATGGTGGGGATTTTTACTTTAGCTCCTCACCATGATTAATTACAATATATACATCATGTACCTTTTAATGTAACCAGGGTCAAAACCAGGGACATCACAATCCCACCCCCCTTGGAACAACACCATCCTCGGTGTTCCAATACATAGGAATACATATACAATTTGCACATCCAAATTTTCAAAATTTTGCAGATCTGTCCCATGTTCAATTATTTACTTTGAACATTCAATACCCATCCCCTCGGCTTCCACGAACTTCTCCTACTAGTTCTCAGCTTTTGGTGTACCCTGAAGCCTAGAAACTTTGTGGCTACTGCCCTCTTCATTTTCCCTCATTGGACATTATTAGCGTAAATGATGTCCTCCGCATTCCCATCATTTCACTGGCTGCTTCATCCTTACTTGCTTAATTTCCTTTGAGTCTTCCTGCTTGGACCATTTCTCAACAGATCGCTTGGACGAATGTCCCATCATTGATCCATCTTCCTTTCCTTTGTCGATTGATCCCAGAAGGCTTTTCACCTCCCTTTGCAAACAAATAGAATGTTGCAAACTCTAGTGGTTCATTTCATTCTTCATTTTTTGTATCTTGAGCATCTCTCCAAGATTGTCTTGGGTCCTAGCAATCATTTGAAGGAGACTTCCAGCCAAGTCCAACAACTTTTGGTCTGCTTCCATGATCAATGTGCACCACTGGATTTCACCTTTCTCACTTGTGAAATGCATCATTGAAATTCTGTTAGACCAAGCATAATATAGGCATTAATATCAGTCATTTAATTTCCTAATTGGCATGACAGTCCAAGTCTTATCAAGGAGACTTTCATATTTTTCATGCCTTCCCAACATGCACATGAGCTCATTCATGTCCACTCTTGGGAAGGGAATTAACCATTCCAGCATTCACAATTTACTTTAAGCAAACACACACATTCTATTTTCAGTCATACATGCATTCAACAACCTTTTGTTTTCACAATGCATAAACATATATATATATATAATCCAAAGGAAAGAGAGAGCAGCATGAGGTTTTTTTTTTCCTCTTTGTTTTGTTCCATTCTGGAACCCATACCACCACTGTGGCTTTTCGTGCTCTCAGCCTCTTTCACTTCACTGTGAATGCTGGACCAATCCCTCTTGGTCATGACACTTAGTGTCTTTGGTCTATTTCATACCTCTCAACCATGGAGACTCCCCACATGGTTTGTCTCGGCTACTAGGACCTTCACAGTCTTACTAGCACCTTTTTCATTACCGCTCATTTTTAGCTCTTTAGGACAATCACATGTGCACATACACCCCTAGGATGCTCTCATAGTCCTCGCTCCAAGTTATACCTATATTCAAACATTGAATATATTCACATGTATATTCATAACCAAAATATTGCAAAATAATCCAATGGTTATCTGTATTTTGCATTTCCTCATTGGTCCACAGGATCCTGCTTTGCTTTGCAAGCCTTGGTATCACCTATGGAATTGGATGTTAGGTCAGCACGCAGGCTGCTTCACAACATCCTTTTATATATATATATATATCAGGCATAGTCAATCCAACCCTCATTGGTTTATCAAACCATCAACAAATTTCCTGTACTTATATCAGCAATATATATATATATATATATATATA
>LPNX010621481.1:80729-134771 GCA_001517045.1 Pseudotsuga menziesii
CAGCAATAAATATATATATATATATATAGCAGGCACAGTCAAGCCAACCCTCGTTGGTTTATCAGACTGTCAACAAATTTCCTATACTTATATCAACAACCAATCATCAGCCAAGCCAACCCTTGCTGGTTTATCAAGCCCTCAACAACAACACATGCCCTTATATCAACCATAATGACCATTTTCCCATATCACCCAAGAGACCACACTGTAAACTACATTTGCTTATCCTAACAACACAAGCAATATAAGCATATTCATTAGCGTTATTGCTCTAAAATTGTAACCATATTTCACACCGTTCACTATCAAGTATTGAGACACTAGGAATGCGTCCACTCCCTAGGGTGTAATCAACATTGAAAATCCTTCCATGATCCGACATCATAAAAGTGTGTACCTTATCTGGTGTGTATCATGTAGGCCCTATCCATACTCAAGAAATCGATCCTAGTGGAAATAAAATCAAAACATGCCCTGCATATGGAATTTTAGCAATCTAATATGCATATTCTTAGCTAGGGTGACAGAAGACTTATCCATTTGTCGAGGCAGTATCGCTTTGTTAAGGAGGAATGGGGGCTCCCTTCTCTGAGTTGACAGTCCCTCGGTTTTCCATCTCAATTCCTCTTTACTTTTTTTATCCACACATGTCTTACCGACGTAATCCATACTCTCTCACTCATGTTTCTTACCAAACACGTAGTGTAGATGAGACATTTCCAAAATGTCCAATGGAGTTTCCCTTGAAACCCATTTTAAGATAAGGGAAAACCTTCCCATGAAGTTTGGCTCCTGCAATTCATCACACATGATTTTCTTACAGTGTGTACCCCTGGCACATTCATCAAATAGCCAACAGTCAATCATTATCTGATAATACAATCCAAATTGATTGTTCCATAACCAAGCAATAACATTATGAATTAAATTCAATGAGAATTTGCAACTCTGTTTACTACAAAAACTGATTTGCTTGGCAATGAGGTGATCCTCATTTGTGGGTCTCTTGTAGCAGCACCACTATGCCCATTATAATTTCATGCTTACTAACTTAGTATGAATACCCACTTACAATGCATCCTCCTGACAGAATCTTATGCAAGCCAATAGTGATTAGTAGTTGTCAGCAATTTATTAAATCCAAAATTCACAAATTCAAATTTACAACTCATTATGCATACAAACTATTATCACATCCATGAGACTCTTCTCATGAGGTTTGGCTCTTTCACATGGTAGATTCTGGCCTTTTCCATGGTCTTACTCTTATTGCCATGCTCCAAACAATCTACCTGAAGCCTGAACTTCAATCAGCCAAACACTTGGTAAATCTTGATGCATATAACTTTTTCCATTGCTGCAACAATCACTAAAGCATTTTTAGGATTTATAAAATTCAAACATTTCCAGCTGTTAATCATATCAATATTACCAAAACTCATTTACTTCACGCAATCATTATCATACTTTAAATTACAGGGTACGGTCACATCATTCATGTAATTAAATGAAATGTTTAGATACTCCTTACTTCACAAGCATATCATTTGTACCACCTTGCTCTTCCATAGAGCATTTCTGGTAGCCAATTGATCATGACTACCCTCATCATGCACTTACTATCCTGCATTCATAACAGCCTTTGAAATGGTTCCTGAATTGTCATCAATTCATCATTTCAGCCATTAGTTATTCATAATATCACATGCAATTATCTCAATGCATTCATGTAATGCATCACAAAATTTGCAACTATACTTATGCAATCAGTCACTCACACCCTTCATATGCATCCATTTAATGCATAACTGCAAGATTCATAAAATCTTTTAATGCATATCCATTCAATGCTACCTTGAATTGATTCAGGAATACTATGAATTCAACATACCATGCATGGCCTAACCATGACTACTTCATATAGGATGCATTACTATAATCAAGATCATCAGTACTTACTTTCCTTAGGCTACTAAGCTCAATCAACATATACAGGCATGACACCTTTCTATATGAATGTAGTATAACATTCAAATATCCACATGGTATGAGGTTTCTTACCTTTACCACATGTATAAAACTTATGAAATGTAGTCATAATCAGTAGATAGGTTTTAAGGAAACTTCCTTTTTCAAGTCCCACATCCTCGCAAGGAACTCCTCTTCCACACACCATCTGGTTTGACTTCATGGTATTGCTACCTCTAGGCATGTAATTTCCTAGATTTGTCCATTTGACAGCAACATTTTTCTCTTGCAAGCCATCATTAGCACTTTGCTGCTCCATACTCAGATTCTGGTGACTTTCCTTTGTTCCCTACTGGATAAGCTTTCCAACGCCTATCCACATGTTTCATTCTGACCTCAGGTGTGAAAACCACACCACTTCAACTATATTTTTGTCGGGAATGTTAACTTTAGTCACCTTGGGTTTTCTTCCTTTTCAGTCCAGAAACTACTAAGAAACCCAATGAGAAATTCACTACAAAACTCACTGGAACACTAGCTGGAATTTTCTGAAAACTCCATTGCAAACAGTTGAAAGCTGTTTGAAAAAATTACTGAAAAATTTCTCCAAAAAGCTCAAATTTCCTTAGGCCCAATTGCACCTCTTCCCAGCTATATTTCTGATTCCTCGAAGGTCAAACCAACTAACTCATCGACGGTTCGTTCCTTTATTTCTCTTCGGTGTTCGACGGAAAAAATGGTTAAACTTTCGATTTGTATCGGTGAGAAGACTCACTGTTCATTGGGTGCACAGTCGTTTGAGCAGCCACAATGGTGGAAAATGATCTCTCTATAGTTTCCGCGAGCAAACCGGATGAGCTTCCGATCAGCGATATCAACTACTGCTCATTAGGTATTCTCCTTACTAATCTCCCGACATGTCGGTAACTGAAATCTCTAATTTCTTCTGCTGTAATTATCTAACCTTCTAAGCAAAATCGCTGGTCACATCCACTAAGTTTTTTCTGTAGCATCGGTGATTCAAGCAACTTGCCTTCGATGTGTCGATAGTATTTAACTTGACACTCCGTGGTGTCGGCAACCTAAACACAATTGGCAGCCAAAAGTTCTAACTATCGGAGTGATAGTCCTGTTGACAGCCACAATGACAGTTCTCCATCTACTAACTTTTCCCGGTCGGTGGTCTAATCAACTAAACATTTTCGATCGATGATAATCTCATGCCTTAGAAAAATTTTGGAAAATTTGTTCTACTACATTGGTTGTCAGAGCAACTAGAAACTAATGCATTGGACAGTTAGTCTCATAGACATCTACAATGGTGGCAGTCCAATCAACTAAATCCTTCTGATGTTCATTGGTGTTCTGATTTCCTATCATTTTCTGATGTTTCAACACTTAGGTGAATTTTCACAATTTTTCCTTCTTCTTCTTCTCCACGTCGGCTGCTTCATTGCCTAATCCTCATTTGTTTGTCGCTGCCATAGTCAATTCAGAGCTATTGCTCACTGAACACCCTGACATTGGTGACTGGAAGGACTAGCATCGGCGGAATAGCTCATTCCGCAGCCGCAAAGGCAGCTCATTATCTTCGTTCCCTTTCCGATCGAAGGCGGAAACACATCGGTGTTGGGACGCACATCCCAACGGTCCTTAAGATGGGTAACTCCACGGGTGTTGACTCAAAAAAGTCTTAGGGGTGTTGGGGTTGAGTCAAAGTCTTCTGTTGTAATAAACCCATGGTTTAAGTCCAGGGTTTATCGTTTGGGGTACTCATGGTTTAAGACCATGGTTTTGTAATAGTGCGCCATATAAATAAGCACTTATGTAAAGAAGCAAGGTTAGGTTTTGTGATGTAAGAAGGATTAAGGAGAAGCTAAGGCTATTTTTGGTAAGAAAAGGTTAAGTCCTAGCTGTGTGCATGGACGACCTCTGCAGCTGTGTGCGTAGAGGATTTTTGTAAGAGATTAAGAAGATCTACAGCTATGTGCGTAGAGGCCTGCAGCTGTGTGCACGGCTTTAAGGACTTGAAGGGATCTGCAGCTGAGTGCGCAGATCAGAACTGTGATTTTGTAGAAAGTTGAATAAAACACAGTTCTGTGGACATAGCCCCTACAATGGGGGTGAACCACGTTATATCTGGTGTTGTGGTTCTTGTGTTATGCTTGTTATGTTCTTTTATGCATTGATAATTATATATAAATATGATAAGTAAGATCGCGGCTAACAAATAGCTTCGCTGTGAATTCCCTGTAACGGGTTAAGCAAGTCACTGTCTATTTATCTATCTGTGAAGTTCTGTATGTGAATGTTTAATATCTATGTTAATTAATTAAAGTTATTAAAGACTGAAGGTACAGTAATATCCCTCTTCCGCTTGCAGAAACCTGATTCTGCGGCACCCCATAGTTGTTTTGGGTGAGACTGCAACCCATTCACAGGTTGTTGTTGAAAGGGCCAACACTGTGGGTCTTTTGTTGATGCGAAGCAAAAGGTATAAACCTGGGTCTACCCTATTTCCCAACAAATTGGTTTCATTTCCAGTTGAACTTAGTATCTGCTAAAGAGGGGTTTGCGTCGTGCCTCGAGGGCTATGATCTGGAGACCCTCTGTGAAGGAAATTGGTGATTGGCTTGACGCGACTTATCTGAAGATCGCTGAACAAGAAAACAGAGATCTGTGTCATAGTACAAGTGACTTTTTACAAAGGTATGTTTTTGTGATACTTCTGGTAAGTTTTTGAATTCATTTAGTCTAAGAATTAAACTGCTATTGGCTTGAAAAGGAACATTGTTGATTGACTCAGCCTGTTAGATTTTGTAGTACTAATATATGGTTGCAAGTGATAATACCCTCGCTGAGCAAAGTGGTTTGCTACGAAGTGGAAAAAGGTACAAGCAAGATTTTGGATCCTATTCCTTGGGTCAGGATACCACACCCCCCCCTGAGAATCCTGCAGATTTTGACCCTGAAGCAAACCCTCCGGTCACCCCGCAGCGTAGACCTATTACCCCTGAAAACCCATCACAATCCAAAAGCCCCCCTAGTCTGAGTATTCCCATCACAGGTCAATCCACTCCAGTAAATCCCCCCCCCCCTGCCTACTTCTTGGCCCCCTCCCATCCCCCCTAGATCTACCATGGCCCATCTAACTGATGATATTAGGATTCCTGTTTTCAAAGGAACTAGATCGGAGGATCCAAAGAAGTTCTGATTTTTATGTGAGGCAGTGTGGAATGCTAAGAAAATTACAGATCCAGCTGAACAAAGCATGCAACTCATTACTTCTTTCAGGGACCGGGCTTTAACCTGGTTCATGAAATTCTCTAGTACCCAGAATCCTGCTTTAGATGATATCAAGGCAGCCATAATCAAAGAGTTTAAGAAACCCAAATCTGAGTCGCAGTGTATCACTGAATTGAAAGTGATTCAACAGCGGTGTGGTGAATCAGTGTGGGACTTTGACCAAAGGTTCAAAGTTCTACTAGACCAAGTCAGTTTTACCATTGGACTTGTGCAGCACAAGGAATGGTTCATTGCTGCATTGTTACCGCATATCAGAACTCCTCTCATGCAACAGAAGGTTGCTGACCAACAAGAGGCTCTAGAAATCGTAATGAAACTTGAGACTGCCCCTGTCGAGGATAATTCTGGTATTGCTCAAATCCAAGCGCAGTTGGCAACCATGGCCCTGGAGCTCCGCGATATGAAGACCAGACAAATTGGCTGCGAAGAGGTTTGGTGTACTCACTGTCAGAGAGAAGGTCACGAAAAGGATTGATGTCCTATGGTAAGAAATTACCTGAATATTGGCGCGCCAAACGTATATTGTGGGATCTGCAGAGTAACCGATCAGCATCAACCTGAGGACTGCTATCTGCTAAAAAGGTATGGACAAGGACCTCAGAACCCCTATTGTAACTTCTATAAGTCTGTCAGACATAATGAAGACGAGTGTCACAGTTATGACCTCATGAAAGAATGCACCTACAACACCTACCGAGTGCAAAATGAGGGACAGAACAATGATGGCTATGGTTACCACGATGGTGCCTCCAGTAGAGGTGCTTTTGGAGGTCATGTTCATGGTGGTATGGCAGGCAGAGGCCACAACCAGGTTGTGTGTTACAACTGTAACCAAGTAGGGCACCTAGCTTGAGACTGTCGAAATCCCACTACGACATGTCGGTATTGTCGCGCAGTAGACCACGTGATCGAGCAGTGTTCGCAACTAATAGCTAAGATCCAGGAAAGAAACAATGGTCCTACCTAGAATACTCAATTGATTTTTTTGAGCAGAGACCTGCCCCAGCCATTAATGTTGTTATGTGGAGTGGAGCTATGACACACCTACAGAGTACGGAGAAACAGCTTTCCGAGGCGTGGGTTTGAAAGGCCCTGGAGAAAACCCTAACCTTTGATCTCCAACGAGAAAAAGAGACATTCATGGAAGCCAAGAGAGAATTTGATGGCCCTAGCATGTCAATAGAACCTGCACAACTGCATCAGCCACACCCACAGCCGGAAGAAGCTTCGACGGATAAAGTAAGTACATTGTCCTCCTTTTTACAGAGTTGCTTAAAACTTTTGAGAAATCGGGAAGCTTTGAGTAAATTGCAAAGAGTTATTGCTTCCTGCGAACCTCAGCAAAGATTTGGTTGGGAAAAAACTGTTAATAGCATCAGAAGAACTGGTAGGGAAATGAGATTGAATGCCCAGATAGGAGAGTATGATATGACTGATGTCATTCTGGACCTGGGATCGGAAGTCAATATCCTAACCAAGCAAACTTGGGAACACATGGGAAAACCTACCCTTGCTTGGTCCCCTATACAGTTGAAGTTAGCAAATCAGCAGAGGATTGTGCCCCTAGGGAGATTCCCTAGTGTTCCTATGGATATTGATGGGGTTAATACCTTAGCTGACTTTGAAGTTATTGAGATCATGGATGACAGCAATCCCTATCCAGCTCTGCTCGGCATTGAATGGGCAATGGAAAATGCTGCAATCATTAACCTTAAGAAGCAACAAATTACCTTCGAAGGGAAGGATTTGAGAGTCATAGTACCTCTGGACCCCTCGCAAGGAGAAAGGTACACAGAACCCCTTAGAGATGAAGATCAGGATGATCTGGAGCATATTTATAATATCATAGCCAAGGAAGAAGATCATGTTGGTTCTATTAACGAAGGTATCATAGAGTGGGAGAATGGCAGTTCCTATATGTCGGACTCAGATGATGAGTTGGGGAACTGGAAGAATAGACTACACAAGCTACATGAACATAGATGCACCCAAATTACCAAATCTCTCTGATGGATTGGCACACAGGTAAGTATCCTACCTATTTATGATGGCTTGTCAGATCTAGAACAGTTTCTTGCTCAATTCGCAACACAGGTACCAGACTCACAGAAAATGGAGATTTTGGACTCAGTGTTCAGAGCCACAGCAGCCAGATGGTGGAATGCCCACAAGAAAAACATTCCTAGTTGGGGAGCCTGTCAGAAGCTCCTTCACCTGAGATTTATGGACCAGCCCCTGGAAGTGCGAGGTAGGTTTGATGGAACATATAGCTCCTAGAAACATTTGGCACAGTGCTATGAGGCATGGAAGCACGTACCTCAAGAGGAATGGGTACATAGATTTGTGCACACTCTGGAACCAATAGCATGGAACTGGTACGCGAAGGCTGAGCTTCACCGGGATACTGTAAGTTGGGATTGTCTTGTTGATAGTTTTGTGCTTACCTTTTCCACTAATGAAGTTTTCCCAGCCTTAGATGCAGCTATCAGGTTGATCCGTGCGAAGGTATTTGATGACCAAAAAGTAGTAGAGTATCGACCTGATTGGAAGATACAAGAAGCTCATGCAGTGGAATGTTATAACCTCATAATTGACGAGGATGATGATCCACGCAACGTTTATATTCCTGAGTCATAAGGATATTGCGAAGTGCACGACCCTGCTATTAAAGCCCCTGAAGTGACTCAACCCTTGAAGACGCATACCATTAACATTGGGTTAGAAGAACAGCCCAAGTATGCTACCATTGGAGATTATTGGGATGAAGATATGGTAAGCAAAGTGATCCAACTTCTCCACGAGTATCAGGACCTATTTCCGACAAAGTTCTCTGAGATGAAAGGTATCCTTGGAGACATCGGCGTGATAAGGATTCCATTGAAACCTGATGCGAAGCCCGTGAAGCAGAACCCCTATAGGTTGAACCCTAAGCATAAGTAAAAAGTTAGGGTGGAGTTGGATAAGATGCTGGCTGTAGGAATTATTGAGCTTGTTGAAGAATCTGAGTGGGTCAGTCCTATGGTGGTGCAGGAGAAGAAGACTAAAGGTGAAATATGAATATGTGTTGATCTGAGGAAGCTGAATGATGCTTTATTACATGATCCTTTCCCCACTCCCTTTACAGATGAAGTACTAGATAATGTCGGGGGTCAAGAAGTGTACTCTTTTACTGATGGATTTTCAGGTTACCATCAGATTAGAATTGCTCCAGAGGATTGACATAAGACAACCTTTGCTACAAAAATGGGATCCTTTCAGTACACAGTTATGCCCTTTGGTTTGAAGAATGCCCCTGCTATGTTTTCAAGAGTAGTTATCTTTGCATTTAAGGAGTTTATACATAAGTTCCTAGAGGTGTATTTTGATGATTCGACCATCGTTGGGCTAGTAAAAGACCATATAACTAGTTTAAGACTAATGTTGGATAAGTGCAGACAGCACCAGATCTCCTTGAATTTGAAAAAGTGTATATTTTGTGCACCTTTTGGGATTCTACTTGGCCACATTGTATGTAAACAAGGATTTATGATGGATCCTGCGAAGATAGCTATTATTTTGAACCTGCCACCTTCGAAGTCTGTTAAACAGCTTCGTACCACGCTTGGTCACACCAGATATTATAGGAAATTCATCAAAGGCTATGCCCATATCACTGCTCCAATGGAAAAACAGTTGAAGAAAGATATTAAGTTTGACTAGACACCTGAGTGCCAAGCCAGCTTAGATATTTTGAATGAAAAAATGGTAACTGCCCCTATTCTAGTATTCCCTAACTGGAATAAGGAATTTCATGTGCATGTCGATGCATCCTCCATTTCTCTGGGTATTGTATTGGCTCAGTCAGGAAAAATTAATATCGATCACCCTATTTCTTTCGCAAGCAGAAAATTGTCCGCAGCAGAGAAAAATTATACCATGACAGAACGCAAAGGCCTCGCTATGGTATATGCACTACAAAAGTTTCGACATTATCTGTTAGGTTCTCACTTTAAGATGTTCACTGACTATTCTGCTTTGAAGTACTTGGTTAACAAGCCTATGCTAGGTGGAAGGATATGCAGGTGGTTGATTCTACTTCAGGAATATGATTTTGAGATCATTGTTAAGCTAGGATGAATTAACCTAGGACCAGATCACTTGTCGAGGCTTGAGTCGGGAGAAGAACCTACCAATTTAGACGAAGCTTTTCCTGATGCCCAGTTATTTGCTATCCAGATGGTTGATGAATATTTCCAGGATATTGTTCAGTATTTGTGTGCAGGTTTTCCACCCACCGAGATGACCACACAACAGAAGAAACAGCTGGTGGTTCGAGCCACAGACTTTACCCTAATAGCAGGACAGTTGTATAAAATGGGACAAGATGAAATACTGCGTAGATGTGTCTTGGAGCATGAAAAGCCACTGATTTTGGCCGAGGCACACTCCGGCGCAGGAGGAAATTATGCAGGCAAAGCCACAGCCCAGAAGATTTTAACAGCCGGATTGTGGTGGCCCACGATCCACAAGGATGCAAAAGAATATTGCCACAGCTGTGACATCTATCAAAGAATAGGCAATCCATCTAGGAGGGATGAAATGCCTCTAGCCCCGCAGGTAACCTTGCAAGCATTTGACAAATGGGCTATTGACTTTGTTGGCCCTATCAACCCCCCTGTGAGGAAGTCAGGAGTGAGATACATTATTACAGCGACTGATTATCTTACTCACTGAGCCGAAGCTCAACCAGTCAATACTTATAGCGCTGCTATAGCTGCGAAGTTCATCTTCGATAACATCTTGTCCAGATTTGGGTTCCCTAGAGTTCTTATGAGTGATCAAGGCTCACATTTTCTAAATAAGACTATTGAAGTAATAACTGCCGAATTTCAAGTTTATCACCAGAAGAGTACTGCCTATCATCCACAAGCAAATGGAACTGTCAAAGCTTTTAAAAAAATTTTGGAACATGCTCTAACGAAGGTCTACAATGTTAACAGAAATGACTGGGATCTTAGAATTCTAGCAGTACTTTGGGCTTATAGAACTACCTGTAAAAAGTTGACAGGACATACACCTTTTAGGTTGGTTTATGGACAAGAAGCAGTCATGCCCATGGAGTACATTGTTCCTAGCCTCAGAATATCTACTTTTACAATGATGGATGACCCAGCTTTAATGACAGCAAGACTGACAAAGATATTAGAATTGGAAGAGGACCAATTTAATGAAAGATTTCAGCAGCAAGTGCAGAAAGCTCGAGAAAGAGCCTAACATGACAGACACATCAAGAAGAAGCAGTTTCAGCAGGGTGACCTCGTGCTTTTATATGACAGCAAATTCATGAAATTCCTAGGAAAATTCAAGACACATTGGAAAGGACCATATATAGTACAGAAAGTTACTGATGGTGGCGCAATCCAGTTAGCCAAGTTGAATGGAAAACTTTTGCCTTCCATGGTAAATGGCAATTGGCTAAAGAAGTACACGGACAGTTCGGGACCGCCCAATCAGACATAACACCAGGAAGGAAAGTCTAAGTACCAAGAAGAGTTGAAATTGGGTACTAGACTATAAACGAAGCTGTCCCTAGAATTATAAAGTTCGAAGGTTGAAGTGTTGATACCGCGTAGGTCATGAAGGGTCGAAGGATACTACTGGGTCATAAATTATTATTATTTCGAAGTTGAAGTTAGTTGGTATGTCAAAGATCCAAGGTGTGTCGCAGCCTAAAATGTGACGGATGAGACAACATGGATTCGGCGGCGCTGGCACGAGCGTTGCTCTCATTACTTGTCATAATGAGATTTTGGGAAAATCTAGTGCTGTTTGGACAAGATTTTTGGCACTCCATCAGATTTGGTGTAATTAATGCACCATGATGACTAATCTGGCCTTGGGATTCTATAAGAAGCCACCTTGGCTTGTGTTTCCTGCATTAAGAACTTCTGTGAGGTAGTCAGTCCGAACCATGTCGAACGATTATGAAGTTCAGGAGTTAGTACGAGAGTTCAGAGAGCAAGGTCTGCAGAACCTTCTGAGTAATCCACCCATACATTCATGTCCAACCAGGGTACATAGAAAAGCAGAAGTTTGCTCTAAACTGGGAGAAGAAAAGAAGAAGTTCGCTCTAACCTGGAGCGACAAAGGGCATGAGGCCTTGCAAAAAGACTCCGGGGAATCCCGCCATGAATCCTTGTGGTGTAGCAGAACCGTGGAAGCTGTGTGTCTTATGCAATGTGACATGCAATTCTAGGGGACCCCAAGTTGTGGATGGTTAAGTGGTCGGAAACCAGGTCGAAGGATAATGTTGCCAATGGATCCAGAAGGCCTTCATCAGCATAAACCTTGCGAAGGAGAAAAGCAAGCAGCCGACAGCAGCATGTGGGGCTTCACCAAGTAGCCCACTCTGTTGATGTGCTAATGAGATTGTAGTGCCAGAATAGCAAATGAGTGTCCCAGGATGGGCCACTAGTGAGTCTTAGGGGCCTATTGGGACGCGCACCCCAACGGTCCTTAAGATGGGTAATTCCATGGGTGTTGACTCAAAACAGTCTTAGGGGTGTCGGGGTTGAGTCAAAGTCTTCTGTTGTAATAAAACCATGGTTTAATTCTAGGGTTTAGGGTTTGGGGTACTCATGGTTTAAGACCATGGTTTTGTAATAGTGTGCCATATAAATAAGCACTTATGTAAAGAAGCAAGGTTAGAATTTGTGATGTAAGAATGATTAAGGCAAAGCTAAGGCTATTTTTGGTAAGAAAAGGTTAAGTCCCAGCTATGTGCATGGACAACCTCTGCAGCTATGTGCGTAGAGGGTTTTTGTAAGAGATTAAGAAGATATGCAGCTGAGTGCATAGATCAGAACTGTGATTTTGTAGAAAGTTGAATAAAACACAGTTTTGTAGACGTAGCCCCTACACTGGGGGTGAACCACATTATATATGGTGTTGTGGTTCTTGTGTTATGCTTGTTATGTTCTTTTATGCATTGATAATTATATATAAATCTGACAAGTAAGATCGCTGCTAACAAATAGCTTCGCTATGAATTCCCTATAATGGGTTAAGCAAGTCACTGTCTGTTTATCTATCTGCGAAGTTGTGTATGTGAATGTTGAAGCTCTGTGTTAATTAATTAAATTTATTAAAGACTGAAGGTCCAGTAATATCCCTCTTCCGCTTGTAGAAACCTGATTCTGCGGCACCCCATAGCTATTTCGGGTGAGACTGCAACCTGTTCGCAAGTTGTTGCCGAAAGGGCCAACACTGTGGATCTTTTGTTGGTGCGAAGCAAAAGGTATAAACCCGGGTCTGCCCTATTGCCCAACAATTGGTATCGAGAACATGCATGCATCGGAGGATTAGTGCACTATTCATCGATGACCCGATCTTCTATCATTTTCCGATTGCTGATGATATTGTTCCTTAAATTTTATTTTTTTTTTAATTTTCACTTTAAGTCTCTTCTTTCCACCGCGACTGTTGGTGGCTTCACCAACTATTTTTATCCTTCGTTTCGGTGGTCTTCTTATATTTTTCGTCAATCCATCATTAAACTTTTACCGATGCCTATGTATCGGCGCCTCAAAGGACAAATTTTCGGTGACCTTCACCCTTTTCTTGCTGACGTATCAGCGTTTCCATACTCTATCTATCAACGATCAGAATAACTATCATTTCCCGATGGTGTATGAAATCAACACTTAGAAAAAATTTTGGACTTTCTTCTCTATCTTCCACCACATCGGTCATCGGATCAACTATCCCTTGGGGAAATAGTCCTTTACATAGCCGCAATGGTGGACGAAAAAATGCCTAAATATTTCTGACGTTTGTGGGAAATCAAATCATCCAACTCCTCTGCTACTTATTGGCACCTTGAATAACTAACTCTTGTCAACATATTGGCGGCCTTCGGTTGATTCCCTCCGCAACTGCGACTCTAGCTTCCACTATTGTTTGCCGATGATTTCAACACTTAAACCAAATTTAAAAACTTTCCTCTTCTTTCGGTGGTCAGAACCACTAACACTGCTGCATCAGTGTTTTAGTCTATACAGCAGCCAAAATGGTGGCAACCCATTCACCTAACTCTTGCAGATGTTTGTCGGTAGTTTCCCCGTCTAACCATCGGCGATGAGAACAACTATCTTTCGTCGATCGTCGATGGTCAAACTTAGAAAAAATTATCAAAATTTTTCTGGTTACCATTCGTCAGGTGTCCTTCCCACTAAGTGCCCACTGCATCGGAAGATCTTGTCACTAAGTCTTCCGATGAGTCGATAGTTCTAGAACTTAGAAAACTTTATGAGTTTTCCTGCCACACTTTGCTGATTGCTACTGGGAAAAAGGAAACATGCCTCTGCTATCTAACCTATCATGACCCATTCAATCCCATACTGCAACCTTTATCTCTGATACCATTCTGTCACGTTCCCGACCCTCTAACCAGTGAAGAGGACGTTACTAACACCAAACATGTAGGCAAACAGCCCCATAAACATGAACAGGAATATACTACTGAATTTAAAAAAAGCTTAAACATAATACATACTAAGATGCATAATCCTTAAACATAACACATAGCGGAAGCAAACATACATTCATTCAAGCATGCCACATGTTCATCATATTCATTAATCAGTAAATATAGTTGTAAAAGTAAAATGGAAGAGAATACTCATCTGATAAGAAATCGCCCCGCAACCAGCTACGTCGCTGCAACGTTCCACCCAACCATAGGCCAGTGTGCTCATCAATCTCTCAGCAACACTTCCACCCCCGAGCTGGGCATGATTCCTCAAGAAGTAAGGGTCAAAGCAGGCTTACACATAACCAAGGTACACCAATCATCCAAGCCCACACAGTAGGATTTATCAGGCCATCAAGGAGCTAGGAAAGGCTAAATGCTAAGCTGGTGGCCTCAAACACCAGTTTTCTCAAGCATACCCAGCCTCTAATCCTACTCTCAACAGTGCAAATACCAACCACTGCATGTCGTAGTAAAACAAACAACTCACAGCTTTGTGAAGAAGGAAAATACAACAGGGTGACAACCCCAAACAAAAGGTGAAACACAATTCAGGTCAAACCATGCTCCAGAGTTGTTCTTGGCCCTAGCGTGGCCAAAACAACTTAGCAACCACCCCCAAAAGACATCTGCAACCTCAGAAACCAAGAAGAAACCCAAAACTAGGGTAAATTGATAGCCCAAACTCACAATGAAAACTATGGAAATCTTACACAGTCCTAAAATAGGGGACAAGTCCGATCCTCAATCTTGGACAAAAGAAGGACAAAAACACAGACCACAATCTGATGAGGAAACAATGAGAATCTTACACAGCCTGCAGTTGGGGAAGAAGTAGAACTCCCAGCATACATAGGGGAGAACTCAACCAATGTATGTGGAAATCAATGGTCATCCAACATCCAAAATCCCATACCGCAGAGTTCCTCAATGCAAACGCTAAAGAAAGTTACACAGACAGAAATGGGAAAAGAATCGATTCTCAATCAATCTGTGCATGAGGGGAAAGGACGTGGCCAACAAAATATGGAAAACAACAGCCCACAAACAACAAAAGACAACCACAGTGATCCTTCACTGTATAGAAATGGTGGAGGCAAAAATGCCGACTCTAAGTGTGATCAGGAGGAAAGAACACAACCCAATCGATTGGTAACCGATGCGAGAGAGAGAAAGGTGAACCCCCAAATAGAAATCACACACCCCCTTAACTTAGCTTTGCGTGAGGAATATTAATTGGCCCCTTGCATGTCCCTGGGTGAGAGTGAACCCAACCCCCAAGAGAGTCGCATAGTGATGGTTCCTTACCCACGTGAAGGTGGAGAGATGGCTGGTGGAGTGAGCATGTGGCAAAGACTGATAGTCCTGCCACCCTCCACTTCTAGTAATAACCGCCTCAACAACTTAGCAGAACATTAAAGTGGTGGTTGGATGAGACAAGTGAAGATGAGCAAAACAAACAGGGTGGTGACACATGGAAAACTCCCAATGACCCTCATGGGTTGGACAACCCCCCCCCCCCTTAACCTTAGGAATCATTCCCTTTTCATTCAATGTTGCACCATCATAACTGGCTATAGGTTTGTTTTAATTGATGTGTGTATTTACATGATGCCAAAACTATAATGTGTCAGATAGCATGATATACCATCGGCAACTATCCCTATTGCTGAAAGATACACAACTAAATTGATGGTGGGGCTTTTTCCTTTAGCTCCTCACCATGATTAATTATAATATATACATCATGTACCTTTTAATGTAACTGGGGACATCACACAAGCCCCATGGATGGTGCCAACCTGGATCCATTTTCTGACATATCCGTAATAAGTGGACCCCTGTCCACACCATAACCTGTCACAAACAACCCTGCAGGTGGAACAAGCACAGTCATGCAGACTATCATTGGTCAGCTTCCACCACCCATAGTGACAAGCCAAGCTGGCCCACTTGCAACACATGGGGGTAGTGGCCCCTCCACAAACACTACCCCTCCTACCACATAGGGGGGCAGTGGACTGTCCACTTACATCAACCCTACTGTCATAGATGGGGTCAATGTCCCTTCCACCCACATGGTCCCTCCCACCACACTTGGGGGCATTGGACCATCCACAATGGCGCCACTGAAAGTACCCTGAGCTGTGGAGATGCTTTATGCACCTGAAACGTCACCACCATTGCTGCCCCATATCATATAAACCTGGGGTGAAATATTCCTTTCATGGCTCATCTTAACTTGCCTGATTTGGCTCGATTAACAAACAACCCCATTCGCCATCAAGCTTTTTGGCCTCCAATGCCGACTAAGCTACCATCATACATCCCCAAGTTTGAAGGCAAGGAAAGGGAATGTCCAAAAAACCACATAATGACATTTGATCTATGGTGCTCATCCAACAGCATCGTAGATAACTCCATTAGGCTGAGGCTATTCAAACGCACCCTTACAGGTGTTGCGGCCAAATGGTGCATTGAGCTACCGCAGGCCAAATGCTTGGACTTCAAATCCCTAGCCTTCATATTCCTACAGTATTTCCAACTCCCCATTAGATATGAGGATGGGGTGGAGATCCTGTTATCCTACCATCAAAACACTGCCACTCATATAACTGGCGATATCCATGAGTGGTGGCGATGCCGTAGCCTATTGAAAATGCAACTTGCCGATAGGATCTTCTTAGATTGGTTCCTTAAGACCTTGTCCCACCCATAAAAAAGGATGTCACATCTAAACGTCCTCAATATGAAGAAGAGTCCATACTAAAAGCTCAACACTTTGACCTGATCTACGCTCAGTCTAGAAATATGTACACCGTAATTCTAGACGCTCCCCATCCAATTACCTCCTATTGTGATGCACCGAGGGAATCCCATGCTACAAATGGCATCATAGGATCAGTCTCCCAACAACCACAAAACCGACTGACCCCACCTGTAGTTCCATCACAACCAAGCAACACTGCTAATGTTGCTTACCAAAACCAAGCTCTGGACTATGCAAGAATGATGTCACACTCCGGAGCGACAACTTCCTATGCACAACCTGCGCCATCACAGCAGACTCAGGCCATGGCTTGGCCAACACAACAATATGTAGCAAAAATTCCCACATTTGTGGCACCACCACCCCCACAAATCTATTATGCACCACCAATGCAACCAGTTCAAGCCCTCTCCCCCGCTCCACCCGCCCTGTTGGGAAAAGTGTTTGCACAACAAAACCATCCCAACCAGCCTGCCCCCAACAATCAACAAGGGAAATCTAGAAATAACTGACCTCGCAACCAAGGAAATAACCAACCGCTGGGAGGTGGTCAACAATCGAACCCTCCCAACAATGCTGTGGTAAACTGGCTATCCCAAAACCCCCCATGACAAAATGTACCAAGATGCAATGCCCTGTTGTGCACAAACCAACCATGAACACTCTGTGATGCCTATGGGAACTACACATTTGAGTGTCCCCTCATGGGTCATGCTAAATAAGCCAGTCAAAATGAGGCACAACAAGCCGCCAATGTTACAAATCAAGCCCAACCCAAACCAGCACCACAAGGACCTCCTCCTATGGTACTTCAAAACCCACTACCTCTACAAAGGTTGGTGGCAACTGCACCTCCTCCCCAACCCAATCCCAACACTCTGAGGGCACCTCCCATGACTAAAACAAGTGTTCACCACCTGCTATCCATGACGACTGAAGAGGTTAACTTACAAACTAGACAAAATTAGTATAATACCACCACTGAACCCGCTGACACATCAGCGACCTCAACGTACAAAATAGTCAACCTACCTCTTCAGTTGACCCCATTCCCATGCCCCCCCCATACATAGGATTGCAAATAATGCCATGGCTAGAGCTGCAGTCAGCTATAGAATTATGGATGATTTGGCCCAAACACCAACCGCCATCTCTACTCTTGAGGTACTTAAAACGTGCCCAACGTAGCTGAAATCCTTACTAGCCACCCTTGGGGTAGTAGACCCCTCTGACTCCAAGTTGATCACATTTGACATGGAGAATAGATAACCATGCATGCCATCGAACATCGCCTTCCAAATCTCGGTATCTATCTGGAACTTGGTTGTGCACCGATGCATAGTAGATGAGGGGGCATCTACATGCGTTATGTCTAACTTGGTTTGGTAGAAACTTGGATCACCAATTCTACAACCATCCTCAAAACCTATTCAGGCTTATGATGGACATCCTGCTAAAGCCCAAGGAATCCTCCCCCATGTACCCATCACATTAGCCGGGAAGATAGTGCTGATCGACATAGAGGTCATCAATACTCAACTAGACTATAACCTTCTCCTCGGGAGAAGTTATATGTATTCCATGAGAGCGGTCGCATCAACTGTATTCTATCTCAAGATGTGCCCTCATGAAGATAAGATTGTGATGGCTGATCAACTCACTTATCATGATCCGCAAGGGTTAATAGCACCTGCCAACATTATCCCTACCATCACCACCATTGAGCCACAAGGGATAAACACACATGCCAATATCGTCCCTACAATCAACCCCATGGTTGAAAACACACCAGCCTACCCATTCTTGAATGTGGACCCTGGGTTGTTTGCCGATCCCACCATGACGACTCCTTTCCCATTAGTGTCACCACCACCGACATAGAATGAGACTGTGGACTTGTCCATGGTCTCATCCAACACCGCTGCGCCCAAACAACAACCGCAACCGCATCCCTAACCACAACCACAACATCGTCCGTAGCTACAACATTACCCGTAGCAGCATCATTTTGCACAGCTGCAGCCACAACCACATCCCCACATGCAACCGTCAGGGAGTTATCTGGGCTCATCTCTAGTCCATATGATTCCCTTCCTCTTCCCCCCGCTTGATGTCATGAGCAAGCCGGTAATGGCCACGTTAAGCCTACCCAACTTTACATTGGGAATTCCGGTATGGTATCTTGATCCACTGGCTCAACCAGCAATGCCCCAGGTTGTTTTAACCCTAGTGCAACCCATCGCAGTCGAGTTGCACCCTCCACCCAGTGTGCAAAATCCAACCATCACACCCGTAGCACCCCACCTGAAAAGGGATATAGGCAAGAATGCCAAAGCCACCGTAGAACTACGACAAGTCTTGCCTTGATATGTCTCTGAGCAATAGGGCCATCCAACTCAGAATTTCCATGAAATCCCCATGATCTGTGCGCATTTAGATGCGATGGATACAAATGAAAACATCCCCATGGTTGAACTCCCAATCGCACCAATATTCAAGAACAAGGAATTGAGAACAAACCATGCTTGCGCCCTTTGTGGTTTGTATGGACATTAGTCTCACCATTACCAAGACCTACCCGAATTTTGAATGGCTCTAGCTGACCTTCGTCAACATTCCCTTGAGTCTAAAATCACCTTGATTGAATAAGTGCACCCCCCACCACCTTCTTCAGACGCCATGTCCATTTACATGATTTCCAGCTCCACCAACCTGCTCATCTCCTCTTCCATTGATGGTCCATCAGACTTGTCTCTTCGTTGCTTCAGCAACGATGAGGAGATACTTGAAGCTTTGACTGCCCCAGAATACCCATGGGACAACATGCATCATCGCTCGTTCTTCCTCCTTGAAGAGCTTGTGTCACAGTCTGACCAGTTTTTCATGGAGACCAAAGATTTCATCCATGGGAAGGTTGACTGGTTCAAAAGCCCCATCCCAGCACCAGATGCCTTTGAAGAAGGGAATATGGCAAACATTTCGCCAACCATTAAAATTGACATCTCAACCAATTATGAGATTGTTGAAGAAATCATTATGGGGGCATATTGCTCCCTGGAAGAGGTCGATGCCTACAAATCTCTCTTCCGAGAATTCCGTGACATTTTTGCTTGGTCTTACAATGAAATGCACGGCTTAGGTCCATCGATCGTGGAACACCACATCAACACATGGCTAGATGTGGCTCCCATACGCCAAAAGCAATGGCTAATCCATCTGATTGAACCCTTTCAAGTGTGTTTTATGTGTGCCCATGGGCCATCTACAAGGATTCATTGTGTCACACAAAGGAATGACCTCTGATCCCTGGAAAGTACAAATGACTTTCCCTTTAACATCACCCCTGAGTGACAACGTTACAACTTTTATTATAGTTTTTCCATTTTTTTTTTACACATTTTTCAAAATTCAGTCTTATGTATCATTTCCTCTCATTGCTTCAGATGGAGCACACCTCAAACTGGTATATGGGATTCACATATGGAGCAAGTAAATGGTCTTTGAACCCCGCCTCGGCTACATGGGTAATCTACTCCCCATCGCACGAGTTGATCCACATTGACGGAATATGCATGGGCACCACAACCAACAACCAGGCTAATTATTATGGTGTCAATGGCCTCTTGGTCGCCACTCTTCAGTTAGGCATTCACCATCTCGATGTCTTCTTAGACTCCTAGATGCTGGTTTCTCAGTTGAACAACCACTACCGAGTACATGATCCCTGCCTCTTTAGAAATTACCTACGCACTAAAAATATGGTTAGAACATTTGAATCCATCACATTCACACATGTTCCCAAAAACATCAACAATGTCGCATATCAAATGGCTAATGATATTCTAAATTGGCACATCCATAACCGCATATAGGAAACATACAACCATAACATCATGCATAATTATGTCTAAAAATACATACACAGTGTAATAATACATCACATAGGCATTTTCATTCCATATCATCATAAAAAGACTCACATAATAAAACCATAAAAGCGCATCCATGTGCATAAAAAATATATAGATAAATATATAAGTTGCATTTCCAAAAAATGTCCAATAAAAAATGAGAAGCCACATATGCTTTCTTGGTAGGATATACATAGCGACACAAAAACCCCTAAGTGCACCAACGCACTAGGGACAGCCCCACTAGGCTACTAATCCGACTCAGACTCATCATCTAACTCAGTGTCATCATCTTCCTTAGAGGACTCATCCTCTGCAGGAAGATCTCTTCTCACCACCTAGCAATAGTGCTCACAAGCCATCACCATTTTTCCTCATCACACTAGTCGACTCTGAAGGAAGGATGTGAATAGCAGTAATCATATCACTACTCATATGCTGCCAGCCATCATTTGAGACTCTAGTAGCAAGCCACTCCAGATACGGCATCACTCCATCCATTTCCTGCCACCACCTGAGGGAGCTCCCTGCAAGAACCACTATAGGAGCTATGGAAACAACCTGCCTCTAATGCCCAGGTGGTGGGTGAGGACCAATATCTGCATATACAAACAAGGACACCATCATTCCACATACATCGATAATACAAACTACCAGCCAGCTCAAATACACTATGTATAAAGATGAACATAAAAATATCATGCATACATACCCGCTAGTCCCCAAGCTTGTCCAGAAGGTCGGGGCATCTCAGGGTCTCCCTTGTAGTCCATACCCACATACGGGTACTTCTCAATCACCACAGGAAGCTTGTTCCACTGCTCCAATAGCTCCTCAATAAAAAAGTGGCCCACTCTGCCGCCACCTTCTCGGATCATCATCTGACACCATCTATACATTCGTGGCTCCTATGGACCACTGTCCTACACATCCTGATGAGGAATAAATGTAGGTACTTTCTCAAAAAAGAAAGCACACAGGAAGGAATCAAAACAAAAACCAGCACCAAAAGTCTTCGACTTGTTCAGCTGATGTCAAACAACCTGTAGATACATCTAGCCCCATCCATAGTTCGTGCCACCTATAGCATGCTCTACTAGCTGTAGATGACCACCAGAGATCTTGTGGTTCCCCATGGAACCCAAGATATGCTGCAATAAGGTCCCCACCACCCGTGTGGACAAATTCTCAATATCACACATCAGGATGTAGGAGCCACGCACATACGTCATCGCGTAATAGTGCCGATCGCACAACTCCTCCAATGTCTCCCCCCGAGACAACACAGGTGCCAAGTCACCAACCACTCCCAACATAGGGAGCCCATTAAGAAAGTATACATCTGCCAACATAATCTTGATGCACTGGCCCTGAAAGAGGAACACCTCCTCATCAACATCCCAGAAACTCACCAGTGTTTGCATCAGCAAATCCAAGCTCTGCAAGAGGGGTATCCTCATAAACTTCAGCAATCCACAATGAGCTAATGTATCCCTAACATTCCCGTCATGTAAGGATGCATACTTGAGACTCTTGTAGTCTCTCTCTCACCACTTGATCTCTACCATCTTGCACAAGCAAAAACCCTAATGTAAGCCACTACCATCATCAAAAAACACCCAAAAGAGGCCAAGGCGCACCTGTTTGGGAAAAATGAGCGCCCAGGGCACTCAAAATTGCCTCACAGATGCACTCGAGGCACACCTTTTCCTTTGAAAGGTCCGAATTTTCTCCCATGAAACCCCAAACTTCTCATGGGGGGCCTTCGAGTGACCAAATCCAGAAAGTAAACCCCTAAAAAGATGAGTTTCAGTGAGAGCTCTTACCTGCAAGTCACGGCACTCGAAACCATTAGTCAGATCAAGAGAAATTAGCAAATGAATAATTAGGGCACATCTCTCCAACTCCACAATGAATAGTGACAATGAAACCTCACCCCCACCCTTATATAGGCCCCATTTGACCTTATTTCTTCCAATAGACATAACAGGACCATACGAACTCTGTTTGAGATGTTGTTCGGCCACTGGTTTCAGAATTCTTCCCTCTATCTCTTTATGAGACCATTTTCTCATGTTTAATAAATGAATTTTGGGACCATTTCCCACAAGTCACCTCGATTCATGCACCATAACATAACCATGCGAGTGTCTATAGACCTATACTTGTATCACACTTCTTGATCACTACTCATGCTAGTTTTCGGGCCACCACCCATTAAGGAATGTCATTTTTACTTTTATTTTGTATTTTAACACATAGTTGTCTTCTTCATCCACCGCACCCGACGCAGACTTCTGGACCATTGTCCACAAAATGATTTACTTTTCTTATACGTATTTGGCATATAAGCACCCCTGGACTTGCACTCACATTGCATGTAGTCAAGTCTGTCCACCACAACACACACACATGCTCTCCTGACCTCTGTCCAAGATCCACCTCAGTTTGCATGCCTCTATCGCACCAACTTGCGAGCCTCTGCCACAATCTATCCTTTGCATGTATTGGTATGTCTGAGAGCCTTCTACTCCATCCATATTGTGCGAATGACCTTTGGACCTCTGTCCATTGTCCCGACATGTGGCACCGCCTGTACCACCGCAATCGGTTGACCACACTGGAGTTTCATTTAAGCTCTTTTCTGAATCCTTAAAACAATGAAAAGATAGTCGAGTGCAGCTGCTTCCTTTCCCGCTCGCTAAAGTAAAGGAAAGGGCATCTACATCATCTCGTTTAGCTCCTTTTGTGGACCATGTAGACCATTAAATGAAAAGGACCACCTTGGCGTATTCAAGCATACTTTTATGCTTTCTTGGGCAGAGGGGTCGTACTTTATGAAAAATCTCACCATGGGTTGTCGTTAAGCTCTTTTCTAGCCTTCTCATCGAGAAAATATTGCCAAGCAAACCTAGTTTCATTCATGCTTGTAAAACTATCTGAATGACCATCTAGTCAGTACAGGTTTAACCTTTTTCGACCTAATTGGACTACCAACAGTAAAGAAGTCTCTCATCTGCTACAAGATGGGCAAGCTCTCTTATGTATACTTTTATCCTTTTTTGTGCACAGGAGATTGCCAACGAAGAAGATCCCCCACTAGAGTCTTCTTCATGCTTTCAAAATCTCTAAAATTGAAAGCACCATCGAGCATTTACCATCTCGGGCTCGCCAAAAATCCACGAGATCGTACCATAACTATGTCCCTAGACACCACCCCATAGAAAACAATTTGGAAGCATTACCCCTTTGGGTCGCCTTTGTTCAGATTACTTTACAATGTCTCTTCCTTGGATCCCATCAATATCAAAAGTGTCCACCTCCTCCAATTATTTCCCATCTACAGTAACATTCCTGGTATTACAGCTATGATCCCATTCCCATGAGTCAAGTTTCATTTGCTTCCTGGTCCGCCCTACCATCATACTTTGAACAAAGGAAGTTTGAGTCTACCATACTCCCCCTGCCCCTTTTCAAATCTTTGCCTCCCCTTCCCCCCCCCATTCAATGGGTCATTCCATAGATTGTCTCACACATTTTGGTTATCTCCCTTGTGCTCCTGGTCAAGGAAACATCATTTCCTTGACTAGGGGCAGGTCCCCCTTTGTCGATGACAACACATATATTCCATAGGATAGACCCAGAGGTCCTTGTAGCCTAGTTTCATTAACCTCATTGATAATTTCCTTGAACCACTTGAGAGGAGTCTTTAGTGCCTCTCGGGATGGTTGTTTCTCACATGCTCGACTCCAACTACATCATTGCACTGTTGAGATTCGTACAGGGTTTGGTCTGCATAGTACTTGGTTGAAGACCCCAGATGTCACCTGACTCTAGCACATTGATGAGTCTATTTGAGGGACCTAAATAGGTTATGTACCTTGTGATTTACGAGTTGCGTTGGAGATAGTGTTCAAAAACCCAGCAGGGCTTCTATATAGATTTATGATTGATGCAACATACTTGTACCACAGAGACTCTGACTCTCAATCAGCAAGTCCACATAGCTATGTACCATTCCAGATCCAGCAGACCATCAGTCATGAAGATATAGCATTGCATGAGAATGCCATGGGTTCAATATACCATATCAGTATTGTAGTCAGCCTCACATTGAGGAAACCATTATTATATCATCACTTGTATATGATCGGCTCTTGTATTTTAGAGCATAGATCGAATTATTCTTTTCACATTGTCACGAGCATGGGGATGCCCACCTCATCCATATACATGTCACACATTATTTGTATCTCACCCATTGATGGGAACCATATTAATACAAAAACCAAAAGCCACCATGCCCCAGCCCTAGAAGCACCACCTCACCGCAGCAAATCCTATGATGTATGTCGGCCATACGATGAGCTCCTGCCTGTTGCCGCCTAATACACACTTTATGATACAAGAAAGTCTCCAACCCGCTTTGTGTGTCCTTGGGGGCAAGTTAGAGCTGGGAACCACTGTCACCACATTCCACAACTCCTCCGTTTAGGCTAGATCCCAACAGAGCCAAGGGGGGTAGTCCCTACGGAATACTAAGTTCCAGATTTATTAATTAATTACAAATTAATTAAAGGGATCTTTTTAAGGTTACAAAATTACAAGACCAGTGCCTAGATTAAATGGAGTCAAAAGATTACAAGTTACAAACTTACAAAAAAAATAAGAATGATTATCCACAGTTGTCTAAGCTAAGCAAGATTTACAATAATAACAATATGAACAAATGCTAAAGAATGGTTAAACAAATATACAATGATACCTGAAAAGAAACAAGACATACACCGAATGAACAAGTTATTATGTCAAAGATCAAACAATAGACTGCTTTCAAGTTACAAGACTTAACAATATTTTACTCAAGCATGCCACAGTACTTTAAAGATATTATACTTGAAGGTGCAAAGTACTGAAATGAAATTTAAATGCTTGCAAGATGTACTTGTAAAATGAAAGCCTTAAAAAGCAAGGATTTTGAAGCAAATACAGAAACTGAAATGTGGGTAAGATGTTTTGCAATGTCTCTTGGTTCGTTTTAATAGATTTTATTAAAGTTGAAGTCTTTGATTAAGTTTTAGATCCGGTGGTGTGACTACCCCAATCTAGTACTTCTCAAGTCAAAGAGGGAATGCTGTTGCGCTCAACAAAGTGGGAGCAAAGCCCACCCATAGCTCACAGGTCAAACCCCAATGCCCCAGTGCTCAACAAGGAGGACGTCAAAGCGCCTAGAGAACCCCCACGGTCTACTACCCCTTAATTACCATGGCCTTATTTGATTTTTTCCTTCAAAATCAAATAATTTAATTTTTCGCCCTTGGAAATTAAATCAATTTCCTAGGAAAAAAAAAACCTTGTCTTAACCAAAATTGGTTTAACTTCCCAACTCCTTGTCAGAATGACATGAGACTCGAAGCAGTGTCTTAGGGGGTTTCATAGCAATTTACCTTGCATTCATAGCCCCTATTACAAGATGTTAGTGCTTGATCAATTACATTATTACATCAAAACTGAGTTAATTAACCACTAAGGGGTGAAATTAATTAACTACAAAAATTTAATAAAAATACAACAACATAACAAAACTCCGTAAGACTCTAGACAAATGTCTAGCATGGTCATGAATAACATTTTGAAACCTTAGCCACCCCGTGGAATTGACTATTAGAACACTCGTCACCACTTTGGAGGATTTTAAGTGAAAAAACAAACCAATTAAAATCGTTTACTCAACAAGATTAATTGGAAAGGGAAAAAACACTCGATGAGGGGACTTCCCTAACAACCAGTTCCATGGTGTGGCATCCATATCATATGACCCACACTAGCACATATGATTACATTAATTTTCCCATGCAGGGGAGCGGACACTTCGTTTTACAAAGGGGCAATTGCCCTGCAGAAGTGAAAAAATCCTCAGATTTTTCCAAGGTACAATTTGTACAATTATGTACATATTCATGTACATGGAGTTGCCACCTAGTCGAAATAGGTGGGCAACATCTGGCTCCAACTAGGGGACATGTGTTCGATCATCGGAGAGCACATGAGAACTCCAGAATCCTGCAGCCACAAATTCTCACCAATAACCAACATAAGTCCTCATGTAGAAACCAATAAATAATCAATAATGAATAAATGAAATGACTACACACTGATCATACATATATGCATAAATAATTTCAAAGAATGAAATAATACAAAATTGTTAAAAGAATGCAAGGAAAAGGGTTAGAGATACATTACAGAGAGTGTCCCTTAGGACACTAAGTATTTATCCTTTTGAAGAAAAACCGGATTTGTGGCTCGTTTGACCCTTTCTTGTTTCTTGTGACTTTGATAGTGCTTCACATCTTTGAATATTTTCCAAAAGTTCACACTATCAAAAAGCTGCTCATGCCATATTTTATTAACTTCCTTTATTTTGATTCTGTCCTTTATATTTTCCGGGAAGCTAACAAAAATAACATGATCCTTTCCACTATATACACTGTCCACATTCTGAAAAAACACTGATTCATTTTGGCATGCCTCGACTGTCTTTTCTTCTAAAACATTTTGAAAATGATCTGACATTTTACTGACTTGAGGAGAACTTACTAAAGCCTTGGGTGGCTTATCCTTTTGGGCTGGAACCTTTAAATTCTCTGCTACAGGAACTGGTTTTTCCACCTATCATTTGGCTTGTTTGGATAGAAATTATTTCCTCTATTTCTTTCCAAAGAAACTACCTTGTTTTGTAATGCTATCTGGTTTGCCTGCATGGTAGCTAGATGATTAGCATTATTCAATTCCATTTGTTTAATCAGTTGGGTGAGCTTATTTATGGAGTCATCTTGGGGTTCTTGGTTTTGAACTTTCTTAACTTCCTTTGAAAACCCAAGAACATTTGAATTCCCCGAATCTTGCATATTCTTATCTATTTTAATAGCTTTGTCTTGTGCCTCCCTAATATTTGTAGGCTCTTTATCCCTTAGCTGGTATCTCATTTCCCCTTCAAAAGCTTGAATGTAGAAAATTAAGATGGCCTTTTCAGGAGGCTTAATATCTTGAGGGAGACTCTTAACCAATTCATTAAATCTTCTGTTAAATCCTTCCACTATTTCATTATCTTCCTTATGGCTAGAGTGCAAGGCAGTTAACAAGGAATGGTGATCACTCTTATCTCCCCATTTATCATTAAAAGCTTCAATGATTCCCTTAAGGTCTTTAAATGTGTTATCATCATGTTCCATAAACCAATCAATGGCCTCTTCCTCTAAAGACAAAACAAAGAGTTTCATCTTCACATCCTCATGGTTGTGTGCCATACACCATCTTGCAATACATAAATTGAAATTTCTGATGTGGGCTTTAGCACTTGTAACATTGTCTCCTTGAAAAGAAGGCAACTTATCTATAGCTTTCTCTGGAACTTCATGAGGGTAACCAACAATTTTAGAGAAATCACATGGTCTATAATAATTATTCATTGTTCAGGTTGGTTTACTTAGATAAACCACAAAGGCATATTAGGAATTGGCTTCTTCTCCAAGGCTTGTAAAGATTCTACAGGGAGCAAGTTTGTTTAACTTCCTCTAAAAGCCTTTCCAGGATCTAAGAGGGAGCTAAGCAAACCAAAGGGTTCTAGGTATAATACCTTACTATATATTTTTAAGTGGAGTCGCCACTTGGAGAACAAGTAAACTTCCAATATGGGTAAAAGAAAGAAAAAAAAAATTTAAGGTTATTTCAAAAAATTTATTAACACTTTAAAAACGAATTAAATTGAAGAATTAAAGAATTAGATCTAAAATTATTTAATTAATGTCAAGACCAAGGACAAAAGACTTGTCCCCGGCAATGGCGCCAAAGATGTTGCCGCTTAATACACACTTTATGATACGGGAAAGTCTCCAACCCGCTTTGTGTGTCCTTGGGGGCAAGTTAGAGCTGGGAACCACTGTCACCATAGTCCACAACTCCTCTGTTTAGGCTAGATCCCAACAGATCCAAGGGGGGTAGTTCCTACGGAATACTAAGTTCCAGATTTATTAATTAATTACAAATTAATTAAAGGGATATTTTTAAGGTTACAAACTTACAAGACCAGTGCCTAGATTAAATGGAGTCAAAAGATTACAAGTTACAAACTTACAAAAAAAATAAGAATGATTATCCACAGTTGTCTAAGCTAAGCAAGATTTACAATATTAACAATATGAACAAATGCTAAAGAATGGTTAAACAAATATACAATGATACCTGAAAAGAAACAAGACATACACCAGATGAACAAGTTATTATGTCAAAGATCAAACAACAGACTGCTTTCAAGTTACAAGACTCAACAATATTTTACTCAAGCATGCCACAGTACTTTAAAGATATTATACTTGAAGGTGCAAAGTACTGAAATGAAATTTAAATGATTGCAAGATGTACTTGTAAAATGAAAGCCTTAAAAAGCAAGGATTTTGAAGCAAATACAGAAACTGAAATGTGGGTAAGATGTTTTGCAATGTCTCTTGGTTCGTTTTAGTAGATTTTATTAAAGTTGAAGTCTTTGATTAAGTTTTAGATCCGGTGGTGTGACTACCCCAATCTAGTACTTCTCAATTCAAAGAGGGAATGCTGTTGCGCTCAACAAAGTGGGAGCAAAGCCCACCCCTAGCTCACAGGTCAAACCCCAATGCCCCGGTGCTCAACAAGGAGGACATCAAAGCGCCTAGAGACCCCCCACGGTCTACTACCCCTTCTAGCTTCCTGAGGTCACTATTTTTAGTTGAGAGAAAAAATGGCTAGATGGATTCTTATTAAACTAAGACTCCTCTATCCCCTGTCGTATCTCACGAGTACCCCGAAGGGTGATAACCGAGTAGAGGAGCAAGAAATAGAGAAGATGTTGTTGGTAAGTTTTAAGGGTAAATTTTAAATCTTGGTGGTTAATATGCAAGTTTTATTTTAAACTGTCAACAAGATCAACCAAGCGGTATCCCTTATGGGAGGTGATGGTACTTGATCTTGGACTGAAAAAAATACAAAAAATATGTGTGATTGTAACAGAAAAAAAGAAAATTTGTTTCAACTAAGCTAAGCCCCCACTTCTCCTAACTTTCATATCCAACTTGAAGTCCCTAAAGGGAGATGACAAGTGGATAGAGGATACACAGGATGGGTGAGTTGTATGGTTACCTTTAACTGAAAATAAAACAATTACTGAAACTTAAAAGAAACTGTAAATGGCTAAAGCAATCCCTAACTGCATACCAATCTCTATGACAGAGATGGTGGTCTGTCACAGAGATAGGTGGGTGAACAGAAAAAATAAAATAGATTATACAAACCTCACAACAATCTCTGTTACAGAGATGGTGGTCTGTAACAGAGATAGGTGGGTGAACAGAAAATGAAACTAGCAAATCCTAATCTCACAACAATCTTTGTGACAGAGATGGTGCTCTGTCACAAAGATAGGTGGGTAAACAGAAAAATCTGTATAAACAGAAATTTAAGCAACTAGTATTCTACTTCCTACTCTACTTCCTAATCTATTTACATATATTACAAGTGCTTTACAAATTTTTGCAGAATACCCCAAGAGAAGTTTTTGTTGGGATTTACAAATATCAGAAAAGAAGAGAGAGAGGAAGTGTAGTTTAGGGCCTCTTTTGGACCAAACTTTAGCTGGGTTTTTTCTGGCAAATTTAGGGCAGCATAATCCCCTCTTTCTGTGCACAAAACCTGTAAAAAATCAGCAACTTACTTGCTGGAAATTACTGCAGAAAAACTGAACAGAAAGTTAGAAACGTTTAGTGTAAAACCCACAAATTTTGCAGAAAAATCTGAACTTTTAAAACAAGGAAAACATAAATTTTAGTGGCTGAAAATGAATGTTTAGAGGGATGAAATAACATGTACACAACATATTTAAAGCCTATTACTAATATATAATGGCTTAGGGCCCTAAAACAAGGGTTATATTTACTATACAGTGAATAAAACCCAGTTTCATGAAGGAAAAAGGAAAATGGTCGAATTGAAATTTTGCAGAAAATGAACACTTGGAGGATGCCCTTCTTAGCTTGGAATCCCTGCAAAACAAATCTATTAATGCTGCAGCAAGAAATCCAAGAGATGAGCACAAAAATAAATCCTACAAAATACTTTGTAGAATCTTATCAATCTACTCACAAATGCAGATAAAAATACTTCTACCTACAAGTCTCTCCACAAAATACTTTGTGGAGAGCTTCCACGCTAAACAAATGCAACAATAAATTGAAAAATTTACAAGATTACCTCACTAATCCAAGTACAAATGAAATATCCACACCAATAGCTTGCCTCCAAAGTATTTCTTCTATTACAACCCAACTAGGGCAAGATTAAATACAAAAGAGCAAGAGGCTTAGGCCAAATGCTTGAGAAAATAAGAGAGAAGAGTAGGGAAATATTCCAACACCATAACAATAGCATGAGAGAAGATGTGAAATGAGGGAGTGAGACCCCTATTATATAGTTGAGGAAGACCCCAACCCCTTGAAGATCAGCAGCCAAGATTAGATCTAGATCTAGGTTAAATCTCCACCACTAGATCTAGGTATTTGACTTTTTACCACTCTAAACCAATCTACACCCTTAGATTGCTTTTTAATCAATGGCTTGGGTGCTTGATCCATGTCTTCGCCATTTTCCACCCTTAGATCTAGGGTTTCCATGACTCAAGTGGAGGCCCCTTTGACTCAAATTTTAATTTTTATTATTTTAATTTTTTATCTTTTATTTTGATCTTTTATTTTTTTGTTTTTATCTTTTATCTTTTTATTCTTTCATTTTTATTTTTATTTTTAATATTTTAATCTTTTATTTTATCTTTTACTTTTTATTTTCATCTTTTTATTTTTTTAATTTTTTATCTTTTTATTTTTTATTTGTATCTTTTTATTCTTTATTTATTTATTTATTTTTATCTTTTATCTTTTTAATTTTTAATTTTTATCTTTTTATTTTTAATTTTTAATTTTTTAATCTCTTATTTAAATCTTTTATTTTTTATCTTTTATTAAGACAAGAGGGGCACCCCACTTAGGAGATCTTCAGACATCTATTTTGACCATGAAATTTTGGCTATGCTTAGCCACCCCCCAAACTTGATTACCATGGCCTTATTTGATTTTTTCCTTCAAAATCAAATAATTTAATTTTTCGCCCTTGGAAATTAAATCAATTTCCTAGGAAAAAAAAAACTTGTCTTAACCAAAATTGGTCTAACTTCCCAACTCCTTGTCAGAATGACATGAGACTCGAAGCAGTGGCTTAGGGGGTTTCATAGCAATTTACCTTGCATTCATAGCCCCTATTACAAGATGTCAGTGCTTGAGCAATTACATTATTACATCAAAACTGAGTTAATTAACCACCAAGGGGTGAAATTAATTAACTAGAAAAATTTAATAAAAATACAACAACATAACGAAACTCCGCAAGACTCTACAAAAATGTCTAGCATGGTTATGAATAACATTTTGAAAACTTAGCCACCCCATGGAATTGACTGTTAGAACGCTCGTCACCACTTTGGAGGATTTTGAGTGAAAAACCAAACCAATTAAAATCATTTACTCAACAAGATTAATTGGAAAGGGAAAAAACACTCGATGAGGGGACTTCCCTAACAACCAGTTCCATGGTGTGGCATCCATATCATATGACCCACACTAGCACATATAATTACATTAATTTTCCCACACAGGGGAGCGGACACTTCATTTTACAAAGGGGCAATTGCCCTGCAGAAGTGAAAAAATCCTCAAATTTTTCCAAGGTACAATTTGTACAATTATGTACATCTTCATGTACATGGAGTTGCCACCTAGTTGAAATAGATGGGCAACACTGCCCTCAGACATCAAGGTGCGATCTGTTAACCCAATAAATCCCTCACTAAGCTCTCCATAACCTACACCACCCAAGGACACCACTTCATGACCCTCCATTAGACCCCCACACCCTAAAAAATGCTTAAGGATGAAGAAAATGGCTCAAAAACCCCAGAAAGGAGCCTAAAATACTCTCTTAGGAGCTAAATCCCCCTAAAAGGGGCTAAAACCCTAAATGGAGCTAAAATTAGGGTAAAAGGGGCTAAAATCCCAAAAAATGGGCTAAAGCTTGGACCAAGGGCTTAAAACCCTAAAACCCCAAAAAAACTATAAAAGGAGGGTGGGGGGTCACTCTCAAAACACTTCTCCCTTGCATACTTTTATGCTTCCCATGGATTCCTTGAGACCCTTTGTCTCTCAAGCCACCCACACTCCCTCTCCTCCACCTTCATTGAGCCATAGCTCCCCCATCCAAGAGAGGTGCTTCCACAAGCTAGGGCATGGTGGCCCATTTCCACCCAAAGAGAAGGTATAACTATGTTTTCTTGTTTTGTTTATTTGCTTAGTAGTTTCTTTGTTTTCTAACCCATGATTTCATTTGCAGTTTTATTTCCTAACTTGTTTTGCATGTATTTTGGTTTACTATAGCTTAATGATTATTTGCAGGTCATTGGAAGAAGAACCCTAACCTTTGTTTGCAGAGGGGTTCTCCATCTTTGCTTTTATTTCTGTTCTTTACATTCTGTTTTTCCTTTCAGTCTTTTTCCAAGTAGGAACCTACCCTTATATCCTCTAGATAGAAGGGAGCCATTCCTACCCCTGTAGCAAGGATAAATCCATGCTACAGAGTTGTTTCCATCAATACTATTGAAGATAATATCTTCCATGTCTCATCGTTGTTCTTCCATTATTCTTCTATTTACTCTGCTAGTGTGCGAAAGAGTGATACCTTAGATGTTTTTGAAGAAGGATTAAATATTGGATATGTTGCATTTGCTCTCCTTGGATCCATTCTTCTTATGAATTCATATATGATTGCTAGAACTGATTTTCAGAGTTGCATACAATACAAAGAAGCCTTAGTCATCGCAATGGAACATTTGGGACTCTTATTCCACCTTCTTGGAGCTGATTACAACCCTATTGCTAAGTTGATGCTTCAAGAGCCTTATGATTTTCTTGGGGTCACTTATGCTCAAGCACTTCAAGTCTCGTTTGGACATGGCACCCTGTTTGGTTCAAAGTTCAAGTCTAAAGAGCAACCTTGGCTCTACTATCAGTGCATTTTAGTTGTTCTACATGGTCCTAGGATTCATCACACAATTGTACACATTCCTAAGTTGGTTGAGAACATTCCACTTCTTCCCAAGAAAAATGGTTTTCCAGACATACTCATTTAGTTTGGAGTGTATACATATTTTGATTTCTATTTCATGTCCATTTTTTAGGAAGGATTTTCCCCATGTGGTTTTTCCTCTCTCCTCGATTCACATGGATTAATAATGTCAAGGGTGACCTTAAGCCTTGTTGCTTGGGCCCTCCATAATTCCTAACAACCATTTTGTATTAAGGGGGTTTGTTGTAACATAATTCCTATATAGACCTTGGTTAGTAATCTTTGCATAAAGTTCCAAGTGTTTAGTTTAAATTGTTCCATGTGAAAATGGTTCTAGTTCCTAGTCTAGTGCCCTGGATCCTAGTTTTTCCACATTTGACCCACATAGACTAGTGGTTATTAAATAAATGTTTTATTTTCCACATAACCACTCCTTTCCTTATTCTATGGAGTCAATGCACCCCTCTATGCTACATTTATGGGGTAGTTATTGCATTTTTGTGTTTTAAGGAGACTGGGTGCGCTCTTGAGGATTTGGTCAATTTTTTAATTAATGGTCCAAAACCAAGCCACTAGACCACCTCTAGAACCCTCATGATGGTTCCCTTCACACATGTTGAATAGCCTAACCACTTAATGCTCCATCTAGGTTCATTTCACCTCATTATGGCCACTACTTGGAGTTACACTTGGCACAATGTCATAGATTGGGGGAATTAGTCAAGATAAGCCAGTATTAATGTGAGATCCTAGTATTGTTTGTTGGACACATGGTATTTGGTATCCCATGGTATTTTCCAAAGTTATTGCTTGTAATAATTCCTATATATTGTACTAGTTTTTTTCCCAATAAAAAGAGTGGAAAACTTCCCACTAGAGTGATTTTCCTCTAGTGTTCTATCCAATATTTCTTCTCTATTCTTGTTATCTCCTTGTGCAAATAATTCTAAGTGAGATTGTTTTTACTATCTAGATCTAGGTTGGAATGTCACATGACTTGGAACTTTTGTTTTGATGTTGTGAATTCCAAAATATTACATTGACATAATATATATCCAAACCAAGCATTCCTAAATGAGACTAACAAAATAGACAACCCTCAATAATGACATCTAGGAAAAAGGTATAGAAATTTAGGCACTTTGTGTCAATGCATATACACATCTATGTTTCATTGGAATAGGTAATTATATCTCAATATGGAAGCTAATATATATTTGGTCCCCAACCCAAACTTAAATGTGGCAGTATTTTAGTAACCTTTACATAAATTCCAACTCAAGGACTACAATCCATCATGCATCAACCTATGTAACAAAAATAGTAACCATCGTATGAGGAGAAAGGTATTAATCTTGCACAGTGATCTAGGGACTAAAGATCAGTATCATCAAATATTAATCAACAAATAACTCATGAAATGGTGTAAATGGGCTACGGAATGAGTAGTCGCTCTGTATATTCACACAAAGAATGAGAAATTACATTACAATGTCATGCTACAAGCATGAATGAGAAGCGATTCGAACTCCTAAGGAGGTCATCGAATTGAATGAGTGAATCTAGCTTAACTAAATGTAAGACATAGTCAACACTCAAGTTAACCACTGATCAAAATCCTAATTGACTCAACTAAGCCCTAACTGAAGTCGGAGTGCAATAAATTACTGAGTCTCAACTGAAGGAGATCAGACACATGTCACAACAAGCCAACCATCAAGTGGTAGCGCTTCAATGACTGCAATGAACCCCGATGAGGTTAACTGAAGTGTAACTAAACATCAAAAGTGGTTGGAGGTGCCCCTGTTGACTCCAGTTCATTAAAAAATCATTAAATAATCAATTTAATGAAGGGAAGCACCTGCACTACCCTGTTTAACTGATTGTGACCATCAATTAGCAATTAGGTGCATTAATATCACTTAGATCACCCTCGGAGTGCTCCAGTTAGCCTTCCCAAATGTAGGAGAAGGCTAAGTTAGCCTCCTTGACTGAAGGTAGGCATGGATGTGATATAGATGATTACATGTAATGCTCCACTGATGTTAATTAAGCTAATAATACTTAGTATAGTGGTGTAACTAGGCCAAATTGACCAAAATGGGAGTGTAAGATGGTAAATGTCTCCAACACCCCCCCTTAAGCTATACTCAGGAGGAGTTAGAAAACATAAAATGCAAAAAAAATGCTAGGGCCCCGACAACTAAGGCCATTGGTCACCCTGTACAATGCTGAAACTGAAACAATGCTCAAAAACAAACTAAGTGAGGAAAAGAGGGAAAACCCAGTGGGAAAAAATCCCCCTCAAGTTGAACACTAAAAGTAGTCTGAATTACCTTGATGAACTCACAACAGTGAATGAAAGTAAGTGAACTTATTTTGTGAAAATCTCTTACTGAATATGTCTGCAATCTGCTCATCAGTCATGAAGTATTGCAGAATGATGGTACCGTCATGCACTTGCTCCCTGATATAGTGCATGTGGATCTCTACATGCTTGGTCCTCTACCTGGTAACTGGATCTATGGAAATATTAATAGCACTTTTATCGTCACAAAAGAGGACAGTGGACAAAGTACTACCAAGATCAAACTCTGAAAGAATGCCTTGCAACCAAACTGGTTGGATGCAAGCATTCATCGCTCCTCGATACTCAGCCTCCACTGAAGACAGTGCTATGGTAGCCTTCTTTTTCCTATACCAGAAAATTGGTCCACCACCAAACATGAATACATATCTAGAAGTATACTTCCGATCAATAGAATCACCCGCCCAATCGAAATCTATGTATCCAACCATCTCTAGCTCGGAGTCTGCAGCATGGTGAATGCTATAGGTCCTAGTTCCATGAATATACTACAGGATCCTCTTGGCTTCCTTCCAATGAAGATCATGTTGCTATTGCATGTATCTTGATACATATTTCATGGCATAACAGATATAAGGCTGAGAATGTGTCAAGTACAACAAGCTACCAATCAGTTGTCGATAGACAGTGCAGTCCATGGGAGGTGTGTTGTTTCCTTCTTCAAGGCTGATCCCTGAAAGGAAAGGGAATGGTGCAGGCCTACAATAATCCATGTTAAACTTTACTAAAAGTTATTAAATTTATTTTTACTGAGTGACCATAATACCATCAGAATGTTTCTCAATTTCGAGCCCCAAAAATTGTTTTAGGAGCCCCAAATCACTCATTTCAAAGGCATTGTGGAGAGCGGTTTTGAGGGCTGAAATGGAGGCAACTATGCTACCTATGATCAGTAAATCATCAACATATAAAAAAATAATAATAATATGACCATCATAATTTTGTAAATATACATTTGGGTCTGATCTACACCTTTGGAAGTTTTACAAGAGAAGGAAGGCATCCATCTTGGAATACCACTCTCTTGGGGCCTGTTTTAACCTGTATAGTGACTTCTTTAGCTTGAAAACCAAAGATGGATCAGTGATTTAGCCCTCAATATGACTCATGTATATCTCATCATGAGGATCTCCATGTATAAATTCTGAATTAACATCCATATGATGCACTTCCCAGTGCTTAGATGCTGAAATTGCCAAAACTATGCGGATGGAGTCCATTTTTGCAACCGGTGCAAAGGTCTCATTGTAGTCCACACCTTGGACCTAAGAAAAACATTTTGCCACCATAATTTCCTTATATTTTTATTTTCTTCCATAAGCAACAACCTTGGTCTGAAATACCCACTTTCATTGAACCAATTTCTTTCCCGGAGGAAGAGAAACTAGCTCCCAAGTAGTGTTTTTTTGAAGAGAATTCATCTCTTCATCCATGGACACTTGCCATCTCGGATCCTTCCGAGCATGGTAGTAGGATTTTGGGTCTGAACTGATCATCAAATACCAATTTTCAGACATCAAATTATCAGGACAAGAGAGTGCAATACCTACTCTTTGGAAATCAGACTGGGTTCTCCTTGGATCATCCGGATTTCCAATGTTATCTCCTGCAGAGGAGAGTGTCTGTCGGGCCCATGTGGGAAGATGATTTTTCACTTTAGGTTCTGATTCATCATCTGATGATTGCTGCACACTGATATCAAAAATCATAGGATTCAAATCAGGGTCATCACCCCCAATTTCATCATCCAAATATTCAGTAGAATAGGAAGGAAATTCTACAATTTTCTCCTTCACTAGTTCCACCTCCTGAAGAGGGTCATTGAACTTGGCACTTCTCTTGATGATGATATTTTTTTTTTTGATATCTAGAATATTGAAACCTTTTGATTCATCAAGATACCCAATAAACAGACATTATATGCTTTGCGGTTACAAAGCCCTTCTTTTATCAAGTAGAATATGGGCCCATGTAGTGGACCCAAACACCCACAGGTTCGACACATCCGGCTTGTGTTCGAAGTATGATTTGAAAGGGGTATTCCCTTTCACAAATGAGTGTGATGCCCTATTATGAATGTATTCTACAGCATGCATGGCTTCAGCCCACAAATTTGCAGCAAGCTTCTTTGATTCCAACATACAGGTGGTCATCTCCTTGAGAGACTGATTCTTCCTTTCCGCTACTCCATTCTGCTGGGGAGTGTAGGGAATTGAATGTTGGACCTGAATACCAATTTGGGAGAATATGTGTAGAAAATCATTATTGACATACTCCCCTCCATTATTATATCTCAAGATATTGATCTTAAGCCCAAAGGCATTTTCGATCAAGGACTTCAATTCAGAAAAAATTTCACATACTTCAAACTTATTTTGGAGAAAGAAGACCCATGTGTACCTTAAAAAATCATCAATAGAAGTAATAAGATAACTTGATCCATTAATTGATGTGATAGGAACTATACCACTGATATCAAAATGTATCAGCCCCAATATGCATGTAGCTTGGTTTGCCTTCCCCTGATCGAACTTGTGCTCAGGGTGTTTTCCAATCACACAGCCCTTGCAATTTTCGGTGGTTGCCTTGATAACCAGGAGGCCTTCAACCATGGTTTTTTTTTGTAATTGTTGCAAATATTTGAAATTTATATGGCCAACCCTTTCGTTCCACATCATAATAAACTCATTTCCATGAGTTAGCAGAGCGATGGGCTTTGCATTCGATACAAAGTGGGAGAACTCATAGGCTCTTGCATGATGGTTTGCAGGACCTTTAGCAATGAGTTTCTTGGATGTAAGATCCATTATCTCAACACAATTTGGTATGAAAGAAACTCTCTTAGGCACTCCAATATGTGTCATATAATAGACACTAAGGATATTTGATGCCAGAGACGGTACATACAAGACATTTGAAAAAAAACCATTTTCAAGATCAACAGTACCTTGTCCTTCCGAAATGATGGTGGAGTCATCTCCCATGTGGATGGAGATGGATTTTCCGGTCTCCAAAGATGAAAAGGAGTCTCTTTCATCCATCATGTGGTTCGAAGCTCCTGAATCAATCAAAATTGCTTTGGACTTCAAAGTAATTGCCATGAGGGCATGACCTTTTTCATGCTGTGGTTCCCGATCTCGTTGATCTCTCCTCCAAAATATTTCCAAAATATTGATGTGATTTCTCTCAAGGAGAGAGATAGATTCATCAATATTCTTCTTCATGCAAGAATGTTTAGGGTGGAAGCCCTTCCTGCAGTATGAACACTTGACTTTTTCCTTGCCATGGTACCCTTTTCCTTTGTTTTTCCTTGAGCCAGAAGACTCATCATGCTATTGGTTTTCAACTCTAGGCTTAGGACCATCAAAATTAGTTTTTGGGTTCTTCTGCTGCTTTCCTTTACTCTTCAAATATTTGGGCCCTGAGACATGGAGGACTTGATCATGGGAATATCTGATGATCCCCATCTGGACAATCTTGTCATGTTCACTTGTTAGGGACTCAATGAAGGAATTGAGTGTAGGCATCTTCCATCCATGGGTTGTGAGCTTCCCTGCATAGAAGGTAGAAACAAAAATTGAATAATTAGTCCCAATTTTGGAGAGTATGGCGAGGATGAGCTGATCATCTGCCTTCTCCACTTTGCATTGCTTCAAGAGTAAAACAGTTTGCTTGAAATTTGTGAAAAAGTCATTCAAAGTCTCAAAATTGGAGGGCTGGAGAGACATCAATTCATTTTTGAGCTGGTAAAATCTCAAGTCATCTTTCTTTCCATATAGAGTTTCCAATTTGTCCCATATATATTTTGGAGTATTTAATCCCGCAAGATGGAAAAGAAGATCTCGGGAAATAGAGAGGCACAAGAAACCGAATGCTTCATCCTTCTTCTTCAAGAATCTTGATTTTTCTATGGTAGAACCAGGCTCATCTTCAATGTCCATGGTGACTCTATAGAGTCCTCTGGAGTGCAGTTGAATCTCGATGTCACCTTTCCATGAGTGGAAATTGTATGGATTCAAAAGACCTACTAAGGAGGCCATCTGGATCTGCTGGAGTGAATGCTTCACCTATAGAAAACCTGAAAATCACAACAAAAAGGGCAATGTAAGGTCGGATAGCCTACACATTTTAGGCTTTCATCAAACCCAGCATAGTCAATCAAACAAGCTTGATCAAAAAGTTATTTACATGGGATATTAAGTGGTAAGCCTTGGATTCAGGTGCAGTGCTGGATTTTTGAGCTATTGCTCAATTTTCATGCAGAAATCTATCAAAAAGCTTGTTTTTGAAAGATAGAGCTTCGTCCCGCCGTGAGCTCTGATACCATATTAATATTGCACAATTATATAGGGACTAAACATCAGTCTCATCAAAGATTAATCAACAAATAACTCATGAAATGGTGTAAATGGGCTACAGAATGAGTAGCCTCTCTGTATATTCACACAAAGAATGAGAAATTACATTACAATGTCATGCTACAAGCATGAATGAGAAGCAATTCAAATTCCTAAGGAGGTCATTCGAATTGAATGATTGAGTCTACCTTAACTGAATGTAAGCCACATTCAACACTCAAGTTAACCACTGATCAAAACCCTAATTGACTCAACTGATCCCTAACTGAAGTTGTAGTGCAATAAATGACTAAGTCTCAACTGAAAGAGATCAGACACATGTCACAGCAAGCCAACCATCAAGTGGTAGCACTTCAATGACTCCAATGAACCCCGATGAGGTTAATTGAGGTGTAACTAAACATCAGAAGTGGTTGGAGGTGCCCTTGTTGACTCCAGTTCATTAAATAATCATTAAATAATTAATTTAATGAAGGGAGGCGCCTTCATGTTAACGCCCAAAAAGTGTTCACTACTTCATCTACCCCACTACATGGCTCATTTGTCTATTTTCCTACCATGTTTCCCTTAAAAAGGCCATAAAACCATCTAAAAAGCCTCCAAAAGGCCTAAAATGCCTCCAAAAGGCCAAAAAACCCCTTTTTTCCTCCAAAAATATCCAAAATTCCTCTAAAATAGCAAAAATCACCAAAAGGGAAGAAAAAATATAAAATAATGAGGAAAAGGAGGAAAAAACCCTAAATAGATGCCCTAAACCATATGGTTTCCAAAACCATGGGCCAGCACTCCACCACTAAAAAACTATAAATAGGTGATGGAGACCCCTCATTTCACATCCACAATCACAAGCATCCTTACTCTACCAAAATTTCTCTTGAAACCCTAGCTCACCCTTTGAGCTACTTTCACCATTGAGAGCCCCTTTTGGCCCATTTCCACCACCGGAGAAAGAGAAGGAGCAGCTGGAGCTCGGAGCAACCTCTCGGATCAACACAAAGGGATTCACCAACCTCCACAGCGGAGGTAATATCAATAAAAAACCATTTTTTATATTTTGTTGTTTTCTTTCATGCACGTGTTTTAGATTAGTTTTTATTCCTGTTTAGCATTTTTATTTCCATTTTACTGAACTGCTACTAAGGAGTCCATTCTCCTTAGTAGGTGCTCATTCGCACAAGATAGGGGTAAAACCCTAGCCACAGTTTTGGTGACTCCACTGTGTTTTTAATTTCTAGTTTCAGTTTTTGTTTTTTCCTTTCCGCTATCCCTTTCGGCCACCGTAACCTGCATTTTTTCCTTCTGCAGTCGCGTCTCGACCGCGTCTTTCAGGCCTTTACCTGCGACCCGACCACGGCTATCAGATCGTCTCCGGTTCCCTACCGGTGGATTCAAGTTTGTTACCTGAACGCGCTATTCAGCTTGTTTGTTGCGATCTGAACGCGCCTGCCGGCCATTTTCCCGCGTCCCAAGCGCGAGTTTCCGCCCATTTTCTGCGACCCGACCGTGACTTTCAGCCCCCTAGCTGCGACCCGACCGTGACTTTCAGCCCTTTTCCTGCAGTTCGACTGCATTTGTCGGCCAAAAAGCCGCGACCTAGCCGCGTCTGTTTCCCTCAAACCCGCGGTCTGACCGCCCGATTTCGCCATAGACCCGCGGTCCGACCGCCCGATTTCGCCACAGACCCGCGGTCTTGTTTTTGAACCCAGCCCCTTTGCTGCAATATTTTCTAAATCTACACAGCCATCTATTCCACCTGCAGCCCTACTTCCTTACAGCCTTTTCTGCAACATCATTTATGTTCCCTTTTACAACATTTGTTTAAGATTTCAGTAGTTTATTTCAGAAAATTTTGCATGTTAAAGTTGTGCATTCAATATTATTGTTAGTTAGAAGGTTACCCCTTTGTGTGGCACTTCTATTTCGGGTTCATCACCTCACGAGCACACACTCTGTCATCTAATTTAAGTGAGCCTTAAAATACTACTTAACTCAACCAACATTCTAACCCCACTTGGGGAACACAAAAGAATTTTTGTAGTTAGGTAGGATCGGGGGGATAGGCTTCCAATAACACCCCTCGGTTATTTACACTTGAGACATAGCTGTTGTCTAATTAGGGAACCAAAATCCCCTAGTATTTTTTGGCACGGTCACAACCAGTTTACCAGAGGGCCTCTCCCTTAGGAGGGTTGAAGTCATGAGATTGGTTCCGGAGGCCTGAGTGGAATACCGCACTCCATTCAGTAACTGAAGGGCTACCTTTCGCAGTTCTCAGGATATCCCTGTATAGGGGTATTGCGGTAAAAGGACCAAGCGGCAGATTCACCTTTATGGACGTGTCATGAACGGGGTATCTTAGTTGCCATTCTTCTAGGATTTGACTACCCGGTGTCCCTCCCGGTAGGGGGATATCTCAGCCACTTGGATTTCCTATTCATATTTTCTGACTTGGATTTCATCACCTCACAGAGGATATGTCTAGTTAATTCAGAATACTTTTAGTTAGGTGTTTGCATGCTCCCTTACCTCCTTTTGGTCTAGTGAGTCCATCGTTTTTTATTTTTAAGAAACCTGCTGCTTGTTGGTATTCTGACCATTTTTGTTGACACTCCACCTAGTGTAGCACAGCTGTTACATTGGGTGTTTTGGGTTGGTTGTTGGCTTGAGTGCCCTATTTTTCGAGCTCCGCTTCTGCACACTCGGTTGCATTCGAGTTTTCGAGCTGTTTTTTACTCACCTCAACCCACAGAGATTTGACACCATCTGTCACCATTGAGTCTCTGAGACATTCTCGGCGCCTCAGGGGTGAACCCCCACAGCACGGTTCACTTGAAACCACCCTTCATCGACACAGATCATCTTCACTTGATACCACTCATCATAGACCCCGAGCCTTGTCACTTGACTCCACTCGTCATCGGCATAGGACTCCATCACCAGATATTGGCGCCCCTTATTTTACCTCTGATTCTGAGCCAGAGTCTGAGAACCCCATTTACACTGCCCCCACTAGCCCCATGGCTGGCGTAACTTCCACTCCCATCTTGGTAGAGATCGTTGGTGGCACATCCACCACTACACCAGCCCCTATACCCGTTACTACACCTGTTTTGGGTATGCCCTCCATAGGGCCCTCTACCATTCCCCTCCCGGCACCTATTCCCACAGCGGGAATACCTATTCCCACTCCATCAGTGGCTCACACTACCCAGGGTGGTGCAGGTCCATCCCATACGACCTTAGTTCCCCCACTTGGGGGCAACCTCCCTAATACCACCCCTCCACTTGGGGGCATTGGTCTCAATTTGGTCCAACCCACTACTGTGTCCCATCCTTCCTCCAGTTTGCCATTCATGGCTAGCCTCAACCTGCCTAACCTAGCCAGATTGACCAACGACCCTATCCGACATGACCCTGCGTGGCCTCACATGCCCACCAAGCTCCCCTCTGACATCCCCAAGTTTGATGGCAAGGCAGGTGAGGACCCACAAAACCACATTATGTCCTTCCATCTATGGTGTTCCTCCAACTCCATAGTGGACGAATCTATCCACCTTCGTCTCTTACAGCGCACCTTCACTGGCTCTGCATCCAAGTGGTATATCGAGCAACCCCATGGAACCCATAACACCTTTACTTCCCTTGCCTCAACCTTCCTACAGTTCTTCCAGTTACCTGTCCGCTATGATGCAGGCGTTGAGATCCTCCTATCCTGCAGACAAAACACGACTACCCACATCACGGACCACATTCATGAGTGGTGTCGACGCCGCAGCTTATGCAAGATCAAATTAGATGACCGTATCTTCCTAGATTGGTTCCTCAAATCCCTTCTTCCTGTCATTGCTAAGGATGTGGCATCCGAAAGACCCCAGTTTGAAGAAGAGGCCATCCTTAAGGCCCAGCAATTCGACCTCATTTACGCCCAGTCGGGTTATCTTTATACCATTATACCTGACACCCCTCGCGACGAGTCTTCCCAGCACGATGCACCGGGGGCATCCCATGCTGCCGACGGCATCATTGGCCGTGTCTCTTCACATCCTCAACCATTTTCCATAGCACGTCCTAACCCTATCCCTGACCTCTTGCGGGCTACCTCACAGCCTGAAGTAACCAACTCGTATGCTCCCATGGCACACCACCATACCCATGGACCCTCATGTCCACCGCAGTGTTTCGGTCATGCGACTCCTGCTTACGCCCCCCGGGTCGCACCTCAGCCCTACTACCAGCAGCAGGCTGCACCAGCTCCTGCACCTTCACAATCCCAACCCGCTTATTACTCGCCACAGGCCACCCCTGCGGCCAATCCACAGCCCGCTCCGCAGCCCTATCAGCAACCCCCTCAAGCTGCTGCCCCTGCATAGCCTCCACCTACATATCAGCCACCGCAACCTGCTCCAGCACCTGCGTAACCTCAGAATCCACCTGCTGCCCAAGGGCAAGTTTACGCCCAACAAAACCCGTAGCAAAACCAGAACAACCAACGTAACCAGGGCCAACAAAACCGCGGCAGGGGCCGAAATCGTGGGAACAACCAACCTACAGACCAAGCTGGTCAACCCCCTAATCCCCCTGATAATAATAATGCAGCCCCTGCTAACCAAAACCCTGATCGCCCACCCAAGCAGACTAAAAACCCCAATTTGTGAACAAACCATCCTTGTTCTATTTGCGGGGTCTATGGCCACTACACACATTTTGGCCCACACATGGAGCAAGTTCGGCAACTTTGGGCTGAAGATGCCCGCCGCCAAAGGCAGGCGGCTCCTCAAGCACCACCCAACCCTCCACAACCTCAGCAGCCACCTTTGGTGCTGCAAAACCCCTTACCAACCCAAGCAATCGTGAACATCCAACCATTGGCTCCCCCTCAAGCGAACGCCCCAACCCAACAACAAATCACTGCTCCTGATCAACCCATGCTTGACTCAGGTACCCACCACTTATTGATGATGTCCTCTGATGAGGTCAACCTCCAAACCCGACGAAACCAATACGGCACCACCCCTGAAGCCCCTCCTACCGATAAACCCACCAATGCTCTTCCCACTGATCAGGTGTTACGTATACCTCCACCTCCACTCGATGGTGCTCCCAAAGCACCTCGTTTCCCACTTCGTCGTATTAACAATAACCCCAATGCGCGCGCTGTGTCAAAATAAAACATTGTTGATGACTTAGCCCAATCTCCTACATCCATGTCTACGTTAGTAGTCTTAAAAAACTGCCCTTCGCAGCGCAAGACTTTACTCTCATCCATTGGGGCTATCGATCCAAACGATTCGAATGTAATGGCATTTGATTTGGACTAATCCAAACCCCGCATGCCTTCCACTTTCACAATCCAAGTTTCTGTTTCCATCCAGAATTTTGTCGTCCATCGATGCATTATTGATGAAGGTGCCTCTACATGTGTCATGTCCACCTCCATCTGGCAGAAAATGGGATCCCCCACTCTCCATCAGTCCTCCACTGCGTTGTGTGCCTACGAAGGCCGTTCGACTCAACCACAAGGCCTCTTAACTAACGTCCCCGTCCAGCTAGCTGGCAAAACTGTCCTCATCAATATCGAGGTTATTAATGCACAGCTTGATTATAACCTTTTACTTGGCCGTAGCTACATGTATGCCATGCGGGTAGTTTCTTCTTCCGTTTTTCGTACCATGATGTTCCCTCATGAGGGACGTGTGATCAAGGTTGACCAACTCACCTACCATGATCCCAATGCCCCCGCGGCACCCGAAAATGTTCTCCCCATGATTGAACAACCTATTTCGAGTGCCACCACTTCAGTTGTTTCCTCTACGGGGCCCGGAGTTTACTCAGATGCACCAATGACCTCGACCTTCCAATCTATTCCACCCCCGTCACCCACCACTGACATGTCTGACGTGTGTACCCTGTCCCATAATATGCGAACTCCTACTAATCAACCACCCTTGTTGCCTAAACCCCCTTTGGTACCTAGCCACATTGGTGCTACCCCCATCCATACCATTCCTTTTCTCTTCCCTCCCTTAGGAGTACTTAGCGCCCCAGTCATGGCTACCCTCAGCCTCCCTGGGTTAACCTTAGGATTACCCGTTTGGTATCTTTCGCCTCCCGTTCCCCCGCCGACACCAGATGTCGTCCTGCAACCGGTGCAACCCATTGTCACTACTAGTCAACCACCTCCCGGTGTCGCTACCCCGTCATCCTCCACAAACACCCCCCCTCCGCTTACCAAACCCAGTGGGGGCAGGGGCCCCCAACCTTACACTGCTGTCCCACCTCCCAAGACAGTCAAAAACCCCCCTGTGTTTCGTGCTCCTCCCAAATGCTCACTGTGCGATGAGTTGGGCCATGCGACTCACCAATGTCCTCAATTACCGGCACTACAGGAACACATGCAAACGCTTGACGATGACCCCAGTATACCGGTATTCCACCTGGATCCAACCCCCAAGCCTCGCGACAAATCCCTGCGCACTAACCACCCCTGTGCCATATGCGGTATTTATGGGCATTACACAAATCACTGTCCCGATCTCCCCGATTACAGAGCAGCTCTCTTTGAGATGAACAATCTGGATATTGAGACCGCACCACCCACCATTGAGGAGATCCAACCCCGGCGTTCCCCCCCTTCCGGAGAGGTTAATACCATTTATATGATCTCTTCCGCTGCTACTCTCTCGTCAACCGATTTGATGACACAAACTTTTCGTACTGATGAGGAAATCCTCAAGGCTCTCACTGCCCCGGAGTATCCCTCGGATGACATGCACCATCGTTCCTACTTTCTCCCAGATGAATCCTCTTCTAACACTACCACCCAATTTGCAGTTGAATCCAAAGACTGTCGGGCCTAAACCCACGGTCCCAAACCGCGACTGTCGGGCCTAAACCCGTGGTCCCAAACTACAACTGTCGGGTTTAAACCCGCGGCCTCTAACCACGACTGTCAAGCCTAAACCCACGGTTCCTAACCGTGACTGTCGGGCCTAAACTCGCGGTCCCTAACCGCAACTGGCAGGCCTAAACCTGCGGTCCCTAACCGCATTTTGGACCCGCTAACCCACGGTCCACCCCACGTGGACCGTACAAGTAATACTCTGGGACCCACTACCCCCCCGAACCCAATGACAATGCAGGTATGAGCTTAACAGAATACCTGTATCTCTCGAATCTGAAATCGGCCGGTCGGATCGTCCAGAAATGACACCTCAACTCTGGCCCACTCTGATCCTTAGTCAAAAGTCAAATAGCACAAATGACACTTGTCATGTTGGGCCCACTTACTATTTATAGTTAGTTGACTTTTTTCTTGTTTTGGCCGTTCTAAACCCATACGGAGTCAGTTTTCCGAACCGTTTCCACCATTGGAATCAGCATGATGAGATCGTCATGATGGTCACCTAGTTGCCTTATTTTTTCACACTGTTTATCACCGGATTCATTTTTTCCGAGCTCGTGACGATGCTTGAGATAATTTCTCGCTCTCACTTAGTACACTTTCAGCATTGTGTCCCAACACCTTGCTGCATCAATTTGTGCGCCACATCGGCCGCCATCAGATTGTTCCACATTTTTTACATGAGCCATCCACTCCTGTCACACTGCAAATGTCTCGTTATTTTGCCACCATTCATTCACCCCACAAGGAGGCCCACCGGTGTTCCCCCCTACCCTCGTTCCTGGCCATCATAAATGTTCCTTGATCGAACACTTCCTCCTTGCCTAGCCATTCCATTACTTCAGAGTCTTCTTATTTGCTTTTAGACTCCTTAAAATTGAAAGCAACCACGAGCATGAACTGTCCTGGGCTCATAAAATCCGCACGATAGTACCATTCCATTATTTCAGAGTCTTCTTATTTGCTTTCAGACTCCTTAAAATTGAAAGCAACCACGAGCATGAACTGTCCTGGGCTCGTAAAATCCACACGACAGTACCATTCCATTATTTCAGAGTCTTCTTATTTGCTTTCAGACTCCTTAAAATTGAAAGCAACCACGAGCATGAACTGTCCTGGGCTCGTAAAATCCGCATGACAGTACCATTCCATCACTTCAGAGTCTTCTTATTGATTTCAGACTCCTTAAAATTGAAAGCAACCACGAGCATGAACTGTCCTGGGATCGTAAAATCCACATGACAATACCATTTTATATACACACTTCTTCTAATTCCCTAACCCATGAATAAGTTCCCTCATGCCTCCTGGCGCGATGATCGATCCTCTCGGCAGCACCCCCAATTCGGTCGCCTTTGTTCAAAGTATTCTGCAGTCTCCTGCCCATTTACCACAGCTTGAGTCTCCCTCAGCCTAGTCACCCTCCCAAATCTAATACAGCGATGATCCCCTTAACCACCAGTCAGTGTCATATGCTGCCTGATCATCCCCGCCATCATGCTCTAAACAAAGGAAGTTTGAGTCCACCCACTCTACTTGCCCAGTTATTCCACCCAGTTTATCAATCCTGCCATCAGTACTATCACATTTCGGTTTTACACCTCGCGCTCCTATCAAGGAAACATCATTTCCTTGATAGTTGCAGGTCTCCCTCTGTCGACGACAGCCCCTCTATTCCAGAGGATAGACCCAGAGGCCCCTGTGCCTTGGACCCATCACCATCTGTGGTGAGTGCCTACGGACCATTTTGGGAGGAGTCATCATTGCCTCTCTGAATGGTTGTTTCTCACATGCTCGACTTCAGCACCTTGATCGCATCGTTGAGAATCGCGCAGGATTTATATTCCTTCCATTATTTGTCGAAGACCCTGGATTTCCCCCGACTCTAGCACATTGGTGAGTCACTGTGGAATGCCCAGTTATATGTTCCTGTGGATGTCCGGGCTACGTTGGTGATTGTATTCGAAAACCAGTCAGTTCCGTGCTTCCTTGAGTACCCAGTTCAGTTCCACTTCAGTGTACCTGCCGAGTGTGACCCTTGTCACTCTGATCCAGCAACTCATCCATTCCTTTGGTACCACATTCAGTAGCACTGCTGTCATTCCAGTGCATCAATTTTCCTGCTCAGATATGGTCATCCTAGCAGTATGTCCTAGATTTGTGTCCCTTCTAGACCCTTATGATATACACAGTGGTTTTTCATGTATCCCACAGGTCCTCCTTTTTGGGCCTCACAGTTATGTTTATGTATCTTGATACGAGCATGGGTATGCCTGCCTCATCCATATATTGAGATTCTTCCTCATTCAGTATTTGAGGCCATGTATATGTCAGGACCCCATTGTTATTTTTATGTTAGATCCTGATACGAGCATGGGAATGCCCGCCTCATCCATATGATCAGATGATTCCTCATCCATTACTGAGGTTATGTACTTTTAGTTCTTGCAGTTGGTTCGAGATCGTTGTTCTGGGCTTCAGTTTGTTTCTTCTCTTCTCCACACCCCAAGAAAACCATATATGACTTATGATGTCCATCGGCCATACGATGAGCTCCTACCCTCGCACATCAGGGGGCAATCTGTTAACACCCAAAAAGTGTTCACTACTTCATCTACCCTACTACATGGCTCATTTGTCTATTTTCCTACCATATTTCCCTTAAAAAGGCCATAAAAACATCTAAAAAGCCTCCAAAAGGCCTAAAATGCCTCCAAAAGGCCAAAAAACCCCTTTTTTCCTCCAAAAATATCCAAAATTCCTCTAAAATAGCAAAAATCCCCAAAAGGGAAGAAAAAATATAAAATAATGAGGAAAAGGAGGGAAAAACCCTAAACAGCTGCCCTAAACCATATGGTTTCCAAAACCATGGGCTAGCACTCCACCACTAAAAAACTATAAATAGGTGATGGAGACCCCTCATTTCACATCCACAATCACAAGCATCGTTACTTTGCCAAAATTGCTCTTGAAACCCTAGCTCACCCTTTGAGCTACTTTCACCATTGAGAGCCCCTTTTGGCCCATTTCCACCACCGGAGAAAGAGAAGGATCAGAGCAACCTCTCGGATCAACGCAAAGGGCTTCACCAACCTCCACATCGGAGGTAATATCAATAAAAAACCATTTTTTATATTTTGTTTTTTTCTTTCATGCACGTGTTTTAGATTAGTTTTTATTCCTGTTTAGCATTTTTATTTCCATTTTACTGAACTGCTACTAAGGAGTCCATTCTCCTTAGTAGGTGCTCATTCGTACAAGCTAGGGGTAAAACCCTAGCCACACTTCACTACCCTATTTAACTGATTGTAACCATCAATTAGCAACCAGGTGCATTAATATCACTTAGATCACCCCTGGGGTGCTGTAGTTAGCCTTCCCAAATGTAGGAGAAGGCTAAGTTAGCCTCCTTGAGTGAAGGTAGGCGTGGATGTGATATAGCTGATGACATTTAATGCTCCACTGATGTTAATTAAGCCAATAATACTTAGGATAGTGGTGTAACTAGGCCAAATTGACCAAAGCGAGTGTGTAAGGTGGTAAATGTCTCCAACAAAAGGATGAATTCTTTTGGTAACATTTGTGGCAGTTTATAGAGGTAATCTATGACAAAAAATCAGCACTAGAAACAAAGTTGGGGTATCATCATGGAGAAATGAGATTAGTGAGTATTGAGCTCGGTGTGGTTCCTTGGTCAGAACACAAATTGGTTATTTTATATTTTGTGTTCCATTATGTTCTTGATTCTAGTGCTGGTGTAAGAGTTGAAGACATAGAATCTAAGGAGTCATGCCCTATGATGGATATGTAGGATTAGATCCTAGGACTAGATTTGTCTGACTATGTCCCTTTGTAATAAAATTTGACTAGGGTTTGGAAAATCTAAGAAGTTAGGAAACCTTGTTAATGTGCATAAATCAACTTTGTGATGGTACTTCTTGATCCGTTTTACAATAGGCTCATTCCCCATTTTGGATAATAAACATATTAGTTTATGTGATTGTTATAGTTTTGTAGGTTCAACTCATTATTTTTTTGAAAGCACAATACACCCCATTAAATGTCATTGATCTATGATAAATTATATATATCTATATCTATATATATATATATAATTTAAACTTTTCTAAATTATGTTTTCAATTGTATTCGCATAAGTATTTATTAGATGAAATTTTATTATTAGTATTATTATTTTGGAATTTCACACCATTATTGGCATCTTAATTAGTTCTAACACTTTCATAAAAAAATTGACTGCTCCTTCAATGTTCCACCACCACACAGACCTTACAAATGGAATCTTCATCATCTCAACGAGGTATGATCCTATAATGGGGATGCTTATTGGTGTCCAAGCTAGGGTAGATACAAAAATACAAGTTATTGGCATATAATATTTTTCTTTGGATCCCATGGTCCATACATGGGACCTTGGACCACCACACAAGTTCTACAAAGGGAATATTTTGAATATGAGTGAGATGTGATGTTTATTTCAAGATTTATCATACCATAGATGGTAGTCAGGATCATAAAATGTTTTTAGGGTTAAATTCAAGGTTTTGAGTCATAATATTTTTTTGTAGAGCTCATGGGTCATGCATGGGGACACAAAAAACACATAGGAAATTAGTAGTAAATCTCATCCCATGAGTGCATTAAGGTTGTGATTTTTAGGTTATCCACATTATAGGTTAGTTTCTGTGCCTAAGACATGGTTTTGTGCTAAGATATATGTTTTTTCTACATAGCATTTGTCCTTGAGGCTCATGGGAGATGTGCATGGCCTCGAGCCACCATATGTTTGCATGTAAGAGGGATATGGTGCTCATTCAAAGCTTTGGGATGATAAGTGTGCTTTGCATTTCCCATTCAATGGTCTAATGAAAAAATACAAAGTCGTACACTAGTATTTTCCTCTATGGCTCATGGGCAATGTGTAGGGCCTTAGTTATCACATAATCCATTCATAGGAAAATTTTAACCTGCAAGAGGAATATGGTGTCAATATATGCAGGATTTGTAACACTAAGGATGGTTGTTATGAAACAAGATTTAAATTAAGGTTCTACTTATTTAACTATTCCATATAGGTCACATGGTCCATGCATGGTCTTCTAGGCCACCACATAGATATTTTGTAAGGAATATTTAGAATACATGTGATATATGATCATAATTTTGAGGATTAGAAAACTAAGGATGGTTAAAGGCCCATTCCTTGGTATAGGTCCACATATAAAATCTCACATTACACATTTTCAGAAGGAGCTCATGTTCCTTTTATGGGGCCCAGAATTAACATGCATGCCCTCCCTAAGGAATTTTGGCTTTTAAGTGTGATATTGTTAGTATTTTGAGGTTTAAAATACAAAGGATGGTTCTTGATACATGTCCAATGGCTTGATGTGAATAGAAATCGTATTATACCATAAAATTTGTTTTTGGGATCATAATACATCTATCAAGCCATAGGCCACTACTAGGGATAAATCTTTGTTGAGGTGGTGTCTTTGCATGTTGAATTGTGGCATTTAGTGTGTGCAAGCAAGTTAGGAGAATTATAGAGTATGGTGCTTGGTGCAAAGGTCATGGATCCCAGTGAATATTGTTTCGATCGACGATGATTAGATCCAATAATGCACTTCATTATTGGTTCAATTGGAGGTTTGTGGGGCTATACACTCAGTGATCATAGGGAGACATGCACTAATTTTATGTTGTTTGTGGACATGAATTCCTTCTACATAAATAAAATATAACATCACACAAAATTATAATTACAATAATTCTAATGTCCTCGAGTATTTGGATTGATTACAAGGCCTTTGATTGTAATATTATTGCCTCAAAGCTTGAAGTCGAGATTGCACCTTCAGAGGAAATTGCCAATATGAGTTTTTTTCCCCTATCCGTTAAATATATAGATTTTTAGGGGATACCCAAATAAATGGAAGGTATTTTTTTTCTTAAGTAATTCCCTACTTATTTTGACTTCATTTGCATGACATTCTATTTTATGAAAGTGATCAAAATTAACATTTAATTTTTGTATCTTTTTACTATCCCCTTTGACACTTGGTAGATAACAAGTCATGATGGATAGTTGTTGGCTTATGATCTTATCACATCTCACCCATGTGGTCTATTTAAAGTGCCTCTTGACACAATGATTTTACAAATTGATGGTGGACATTATATGCATGTATGGGTTGTTCTAGAGTGTTATGAATGTATTGTGTGCGGTATGTTTAGAGTTTCTTAGGGATTTTATTTAGGCTCAACAAGCATAGTTAGTATAGGTGTAGATGTAAGACCCAAGCTTTAACTAACTCGACAAGACTTTTATGCCTTCATTCCCTATTTAATATCTATTCTTGTCACCCTCTAGAGTATATTTTTAAGGTATAACAGACTACATCTAATTCTAAATTCCTAGGCCATGGTATAAGGAAAATCGCTCATGTATTAGGCCATATGGCTTCTCTATGAAATTGATCAGTACATATGGAACCCAAAGGAAAGCCCTAATCCCTACCTTTTTTTTTGGCTTGGGGGAGTGGGGGGTTTTAAAACACGTCTTGAAAAGGAATTTCACCAGGGGATTTTCAACACCCTCGCCCCCCCCAAAAAAGGCATAACAATTGGACTTTTGGGGGGGGACTTTAAAACAACCACCCCCAAAATTCCAATTCTCATGAATTTTAAGGGGGAGATTTTAAAAACCACCTTTCAAAGGACCTTTAGG
>LPNX010621481.1:135408-172982 GCA_001517045.1 Pseudotsuga menziesii
CATTTAGGATGTGCATTACAACAAGACTAGAGATAATTTTGGAGTAGAAAATACTTTTTATCCTCCAAAATTATTTCTATTGGTCTACACTTAAATCTGATGTCAAAAGGTACATTTGATCATGTATGGTTTGTGCTATTAATAAACCCCTTAATTGATGACGAGAACTTTATATGCCTTTTTCAATTATTAGTCATCCATGGGAATATATTTATATGGACTACCTTACAGGATATCCTACTACCAAACATCACCATGATGCAATCTTAGTAGTAGTCGAGAAATTTTCCAATATGGTTATCCTCATTCCATGCAAGAAGAATACAATAGCATAGCAGATTACTCAAATCTTCTTCGAACATGTTTGGAAACATTATGGCCTTTCGACGACCATCGTTTCCAACAGAGATTCCATATTTGTCAACATATTTTTGAAGACTCTTTGGAAATAGCTCAACACAAGACTTTCTTTGTCAACAAATTTACATCCTCAAATAAATGGACAGATGAAAGTTGTGAATCGCTTGGTAGTACATTTGTTTCGCATGTAAAACCACATGCATCATCATACATGGGGTGAAAGTATTCTATACATACAACACAGCTACAATCATGCTCTGCACGACTCTACAGGTAAGATTCCATTCGAGACCTGTTATGGATTTCAACCCTCAGTGCCCATAGACTTGATCAGTTCATCAACACAGTTGAACAAAACAAACTTCAATGGATGAGAAGTTGAAAAAGAATTAAATTTTTGAGACCAAATCTACAACATCGAGAAGCAACAACAGGAAATTTTGTAGTGAGCTAATGCAAAATCTAAGTGTTGATGTATTTGTAGCTTCGGAATGTATTAACTTGTAGATTTTATGTATTGTACCCCGATGTTTATTATGGGAAGTATCTGTAATGTAAACAAGTAATGTAAAGTCATTGAGGTTAACCCTCCATTGTAAGTCGAGAAAACAGTCCCCATAATTGTGTCAAGGCTAACCCTCCTTGTTGATCGGAGGGCAAAGTCCCCACAAGTTGTGCGGAACTAGGGTTATTAGATTCTCCTAGAGATGTCGGCTCTAGTAAGTAATTTTTAAGTGAGGACAACATGATGGAGTGGACATTAAGTGAACGAAAGAATATAAATAGAGAGTGAGTCTCTCTATTTATCATACACACACTCACTCATTGGGGCGCATGAGTGAGAGAGGAGAATTTATCTCAAGTGAGAGAGAGAGAACAAGCTATTGGATATCATCTTTATGTTTTTTAGGTTTTACTACTACCATTGGTGCTCATTCTATCTCTAAGGAATTTCCAAGGTTTTCTCCTTTATGTTTTCCCTGATGAAAATTATTTGCGTCTCTTGTTTCTTGTGTTTGTAGCTATGCATGTTATTCTCTCAGATAAGATCCTACGTTAATGCTAGCTTGAATGATAAAAATATAACATGGTATCAAAGCTAACCTGAGAAGAAGACATTATGCAACTGCAGAAGCTAGGGTTTCTTACATTTTGGGTCTTTCTACACAATCCATTAGCAAAAGTATGCTAGGCCAACTCTCCATTGAAGGGCGCATCTTTCTGTCGAAGCAGAATTCAATTCCGGGCATTTTCAGGTTTTGATGTGGGAAATTAGGGATTTTTACAGAAGAGGAATTTTTTAGTGAGCCTGGTATAGGATTTCTCTCCTCATCAAATTAAAATTTTAGAGACCTGGTTCAAGATTTTTGGTTGGGTGAAACTTTGGGAAAGTCAAACCCTAGTTTGACCCCAAGCCAGAAAAACCCTAAATACTAAAATTGATAAGTTTTGGTACATTCACTATATCTAGGTATTGCAGAGGTCTCAGGGGATGAAACATTCATAGATCTAAGATAAAGTCCTGATTTACAATGTGTCCAATTTTTAGCCTTAGATTCACTATATTCTAGGAGATAGGATTCCTCCACGTTAGGGTTCCAGCCTCTTCCAGGATTCATCCCTACATAGGAAACCTAGGGAGAATTACTATATCTAGGGTTACCAAGGTCCAAATAAAATTTCTCAAGATTTTCCAAAAAGGGCACAAGCTGTACTTTCTGTGGTAGAAGTTTCAAACCACAAAGATGAAACAGTGACATGTGGAAGTCTGTACAACTTTGCTATGCTGAACAGTACTGAAACAGGTCATCTTGGGAAAATGATCATAAGTCCAAATTGGTGAAACCAATTCTGATGAAACCTATGGTGTTTGAACAAGGATAGACAATGATAAATCAGTTTTATTTTTTAGACAAAGAAAGTTTTGAAGATACGGTAGAAACAGTATCAGGCATTTCTGCAAAAGAAATTGGAAAACTAGAGCTTCCTGTTTTAGGAGCTTCCCTCCACTATTTTTAGAAAAGGAGTACATTAGATAGCTCACCTTAAAGATATCTATCTTTCTATCCAATACGATCTAAAAGATTTCAGGTTTTGAAAATTAGGTTTCTCTAGCAAACCCTAGATCAGCCACCTTTGGAACCAAGACGGACACCTCAATCGATAAGATCTAACCTTTTGCTATTTTCATTTGAGGTTCTCATTTCAAAGTGATCTATCACATCAGCTTGATGATAAACTTGGTGAAGTTGACAAATTCCAAGCATGGAAGTATATGATCCCTCTAAATAAAATGAATTGAACACCTACATAAGTAGATAGGTTCCAATTCCAAAGGGAGATGAGGCTAAAAGCCTTACACCAGAAGAACATGGTCAAGAATATCATTTTTGATTCACTCATGGACCACTTTATACCACAAGTGTCTTCCCTAAAGACACCTAAATAGATGTTTGATTCCTTGGCCAAGCTATTTGAAGGGAAGAACATAAATAAGAATATGACCTTGAGAAAATAGTTGAAGAATGTGAAGATCCAAAATGCAGAGACCATGCAATCATACTTTACGAGGGTCTCTCAAATCAAAGAAAAACTTGTAGCAGTAGAAGAAGAAGTGGAGAATGAAGAAGTGGTGATAGCCACCTTGAATGGCCTCCCAGGATCATGGGATTCATTCATACAAGGAATGTGTGCCAGAAGGACGTGATTACTTTCAGCAAACTGTGGGAAGAAGAAGAAGCTCGACTCATAATAAGAGAAGAGAATATGGGAGCAACTAAATATCAAGCTCTCACCATCCAAGGAAGATCCCTCAAGTGATGAGGAATACGAAGGACTCAATTCTTAAAGAAACTCTTATCCATCTTAGCATTTGGATAAGAAATGATGAATGAAGAAGATGATGAAGCTGAAGGCTCAAGAAGGAGTCTACCCATGAAACAAATAAAGATAAGTATTAAATTTTCATTTCATGATATTGTTTTGTTATGCATTTGTTTATATTCAGTTGATGTATTATGCATGATAGAATGTGCGCATTAATGATAGTATACTACTAATACGCATGTGATGGGTAAGTAGCTCATGGTGCTATACAAATATCCATTGCTACTTATCTAGAATGAAACCTCTTTGCTGACATATTGGATTAGTGTAGAATATCAATGTTGTCCTGGTAGAGATGGAAGGCATCTAGAAACGTTTCCGTGAGATATGGATGAATGTTGTATTGGATAAAATAGTTTCATGATCATATATTTATGCATAAGAATTTTCCATTATTAATATGCCTTATCAAATATTTCTAACCATACAACTAATGCATTTGACTTGTAGGAAAGATCATGTACAATCACCTGGAAAGCAAAGAAGGATGAGACTTGTTCCTAAAAACAAGTGATGACAGTTGAAGAAATAATCCAAGATGAATAATAATATGACGATACTTCCGAAGAAGAGAACTTAGACACAATGCAAATATGTAACACTGTTGAGTGACATCATTGATGAAGAACCTTCCAAGATGTAGCTAAGAAGAAAGGGAAGGAGTGTACCAGTTCAAGAAGAATGATGTCTGGGATGCAGTATTGAGACATAAAGAGAAGTTCGTAGTTCCATCATGCAGTAGCTAGAAACATCGTGGGATACAAGGAAAGATTCGTAGCATGAGGCTTCTCACAGAAAGAAGGCATAAACTACGAAGAGACATTTGCAGCCACTAGAAATACACATGACAGGAAGAATCATGTGTGCAAATGAAAGAAGGCCTTGTACGAGCTCAGAAGATATCCATGGGATAACACATACATGAGGAGCTTGAAGATCACCTAGAGTGATGAATATCTTAACCTTTTCTACAAGGTTGAAGATGAAAGCCTATAGAGGATGACAATATCATAGATAGGTGTGAGAAGAACATTTTCAATATAGAGGATCTTGGTATCCAGTGTCCCCATATGGATACATAGAAGAATAGTAGCAAAGGAAGCTACTTGTCACTCTGATACAGAATGTTTTAGTGCATAGAGTATGAAAGACAGAGGGAGAATGATGCTTTTCTTTAGAGGGAGTGACTTTAGAAGATTCTGAGGTTTGACATGGTATGACAAGATGGATAGCTTACTAATGGCTCTAGGATTTACTTAGAGTAAAGCGGATTCCATCCTTTGCTTCAGGGTTGAAGGCAAAAGATGAGTGATGCTCCTGTTATATGTCGATGACTTGTTCCTGACAGAAAAGAGGAACTCATTAAAGTTGCAAGAAGGAGACTTGCTACCGATTTCAAGATGAAGGACTTGGGGATGATGCACTATGTTCTAGGCATGGATGTGTGGACAAGGGAAATATGTAGTAGATATTCTAAAGAGGTTCAGGATGATGGAATGCATGAACACACCTATGGCATCAAACCTGAAGCTATTGAGTGATTCTTCATCAGAGATGGTTGATGCTACGATGTATCATCAGATGATTGGTTCATTAATATACCTGATAGATATGAGACCATATATTTGATTTGTTGTGAACACATTGAGACATGTTCATTTGATGGTTGCAAAGGGTATAGTTGATTATGAGATCAAGTAAGAGGCAAATCAAAAGATTAACCTGGAGGGTTATGTTGATTCATATTGGGCAGGCAGTGCCATCGATAGGAAGAGCACTTTAGGATGCTACTTCAGTATGGGATCATGTGTGATGTCTCGGTTTAGCAGGAAGCAATTCTGTGTGGCACTGAGTACAGTTGAAACAGAGTATGTCACAGATTGTTCATCTAGTTGTGAGGAAATATGGCTAAGGAAGCTACTGTCTGATTTATTTGATCTCCAGTTGGATGTTACTTATATATATTGCAACAACCATATTTGTGTGAAGTTGTCTAAGAGCCCGGTCTTCCATGACAAGTCGAAGCATATCGAGATCAAATATCACTAAAATGGGATATGGTGTAGAGAGGAGCAGTGAAGCTCCACTATGCTGTGATGAATGAACAGATAGTTGATGTATTGACGAAGCCATGGGCCAGAGTGAAGTTTGAGTACTTCATAGAGAAGCTTGGTGTTCTCTAGATCGAGGTTCCCTCCAAGGGGAAGTGATGAGTCTGTGAGCCATTCTGACATGGTGAGAGGCTTGGTTCCTTCCATGGTCAGATGTAAGGGCTGAGCCATTCTTTCATGGTGAGAGGATTGGTTCCTTCCATGTCACATGTGAGTAATGAGCCATTCTGATGTGACTGTAGGATTGGTTCTTACATGATCATATATAAGTGATGAATGCCATTCTTAGAATGGAGGCACCTGGTTAGTTACCAGGAATAATCACCTTGGTGCTGAGATGCCATTCTCTAGGAGAATGGAGGCACCTGGTCAGTTACAGGAATACTCAATCTGGGACTAAGAGCCATTCTAGAATGATGTCTTTACACATGGTTAGATATAAGTGCAGATCCATTCTGACGCGATGTGTTTACACATGGTCAGATATAAGTGCAGAGCCATTCTGGCGTGATGTGTTTACACATGGTCAGATATAAGTGCAGAGCGATTCTAGCACGATGTGTTTACACATGGTTAGATATAAATGCAAAGCCATTTTGATCCGGTGTGTTCTCACATGGTTGGATGTAAGTGGAGAGCCATTCCAATGTGGTGTGTTCTCACATGGTCGGATATAAGTACTGAGCCATTCTGGCACGATGTGTTTACACATGGTCATATGTGAGTGCTGGGCCTTTCTGACAAGATGAGGTCATATGTGAGTGTTGGGCGTGCCTTTCTAACATGATGGTTAGATGTAAGTGCTGGGTGGGCCATTCTGACTTAGGTTTAGATATAAGTGCTGAAGAATACCTACATGGAGGCTAGGCCTACAACCAGCATGAAAAAGGGCTGGCTCTGTAGAACTTCCTATGACGAGAAGAATGAAGAGATAGAACCATTTGATTGAGATAGCAGAAGTAGTGATGATGATGATGATCTAGCTTTGATGATGATCCATATCAAGTGATGATCCAGACTTGATGATGATCCAGGTCAAGTGATGATCCAGATCAAGTGATGATCTAGACTTGATGATGATCCAGATCAAGTGATGATCCAGACTTGATGATGATCTAGATCAAGTGATGATCCAGACTTGATGATGATCCAGTTGTTATAGCTTTTTTTTGTTTTCTATTTTTGAACCATTTTCTTGTCTTAAAAATATGATTTTTCTTATTGTTTTTAAGTTTTGACCTTGGTTTCTTTTAAAATATTTTGATTTTAGCCTTATGTTTATATTTGATTTTACAGATTTTTTTTTAATTTTTTCTTGATTTAATTAATTTCATGGTTTTTAATGGCTTATAGAATGCATATATTTCTAAAAGGTTCTAAATAAATATCATAAGACCTTACTTAAAGTTATTTACCAAAAAAACAACACTTTGTTTGGAGTTTTGGTTAAAAAATAATAAAACAGGGATTCCTGTAGCGCTGGCCAGAAAACGTTACACTAGTGCGCTACAAGAAAATCGTTTTTGCCAAAATAGTCATTTTTCAGTCTGATTGTTTTGGGGGTTTTCTCCCTAATGTGTTAACTACATTAGTTATCACATTTGATACATGTTTTGCAAATTTTATCATTGAAATAGGTGTCTGGTCATCATGTGAGGGAGATCCTAGCAACTGTATGCAAATTTATGGCAAATGATGACAGTGAGTGGAATAAGGCAAGATTTTCGGGAAAGAGGTTTTCAAACTGAAGATTACAAACCTGGTGGACGTCGGGGTGGAGACACATTACTAAAAAATCAGAAATTGACAGTTGAAGGAAGGATTAGGGTTTCACAGCGTGATAGTTAGAAGTGAGTTGGAGAGTTGAAGACACCTGGAACGTTCAATTCGACATTTAGCCAGTCCAAGAATCAACTTCTAACACCTACATCAAGCTTGGAATGAGGCTATGGAAGATGAACCCAAAACCAGATAGTATGTTGTAGGGACAACTTTTCTAAACATTGTGGAGTTTGTTTCACCTGGGAAAATCATGGAAGAAACCACCAAGATTCCATTTTCTTGTTGTATTGGAGGTGCAACAACAAAGGCGGCACTTGTTGTAACTCTAAACTTCATCAATCTTCAAAATGATCAGGACCCACTTGAACCAGTTCAAAAGTTCTTAGCACCCCTGTCATGCATAATACCTTTTGTGTCAGAAAAGGATACTCCCAAGGTTCCTGATAAATATTCTTTAGATGAGGATGGAAGTTATTGCAAACAATCTCCAGTCAGCGAAGAATGTGAATCCGGTGATTTATTTGATTCTGAGTCAACTAAGGAGGGTGAAGTCGTTGAGGTAGTGCAGATGCATTCATCAACCTGAGGCTAAGGATTAAATATGTATCTGTGAGGGAAAGACGAAATATTCAAGATGTTTAAGATGCGATATGCTTTTGCTTATAACTGACTCAAGGAAAAAGTCTAGAAGGCATGGCTGATATGATTTGAGTAAAAAGTCTCAATGAGAAAGGAAAGAAAAAGGATGAACTAATCCAATCTGTGCAGTCAATTTCTATTAGTAAAGTAAATTATGACATGGAATCCACTCTATCATCTAGCCTTGCATATGAGAATGATATCTCTGATGTGGTTGGCCTGAAAAGTTAGAGTGATGGGTTTAGTGAGAACTTCAGGAAAAATGGTTGCCATCTTCAATCTGCACAACAAAGTCTTATTTGTGAAGGAAATGATTTGATCTTGTCTATGCCATCATGTAAACCTTCATTTCAGAATGAAGACATAGAAATATTTCGTGATTTGATCAACACAGAAAGCTCAAATGACAATCTCAGAGAAAATTATTTCTACCTTCAATATGTGAAGCAAATTTCTAGTAGTGAAGGAGATGTTGCACATTTCCCTTCCCTAGGAAACCCTACATTTGATAGTCATTTGTAAAATAACCAAAGCATGATATATTTTGCTAGTATAGATGAGTTCAATCAGAGACTCAAGGTTAAAGTATCCCTTCAATGTTCCCAAAAGGTTTCTGTCAATGGCAATTGGGATACAAAACAATGTGTAAAACCATCTCTATTACAAAACAAAGTATAAGAGTCTGAGAGTATGCTTCCAAAAGATGATTGTGATTCTCTCTCTATTCAATTAAAATATGAAGAGAAGCAGGTAATACCCAATATTAGTGTGAAAATTCAGATTGAGAGGTGCAATGACAATGTCAACGAAAACAATTTCAGCCTCCAATCCCCAAAACAAACAGATATTGCTGAAGGAAATGATAGAGTCTTCTCCATGGTTTCATGTACATATCCATTTGAGAACACAAACACCAAAATATTGTTTTCTTCAATGACTTCTGCAAGGTTCAAGGAGAATCTCACAGAAAAGGAGTGTCATCTTCCATCTACATTGCAGCTTAGTAGTTATGAAGTAGATGATGAAGACTTGTCTTCCTCTCCAGGCAGTTCTACTCTTGAGAAAGATTTGGATCCTGATTTTTCTAGTGTGGATAAGGTAAATGAGGAAATCAAGGTAAGATATTTCTTGCATGCTTGCCAGAATACTTCTAATGCTTTAGATCAGGACATACATGATAAAGATTACTGGCATGTAATTCAAAGGCAGTTATCATAATACAAACAACAACAAGCCAGTTTGATGGAAATGCTGCAGGAATTGATAAGGAGACTGAGCTTGCTCAGGATGATGCACCAGCAGAGACATTTTTTGCTGAAAAGATTGTGCCTACAGAAGAAATTTCAGATGAAAAAGAGGATATTGAAATGCAAAGATTATTGAGAATTCTGCTCTGTTTTTCCTGTTTTGGGTTATTGAAATTGAATGCAGACCACGCGCTGATGGAGATGAATTTTAGAAAAAAAAAAGAGGTCTTTGTTCATAAGCTACCCATTCATAAAAACCTCTCTCAGTTTTGCAACATCTGTCAAGGTTTGAAATATTCAGTTTAATCGTTACAGCCTATTTTTCAGGGTTTTAAAAATATTTAATATTTTCCTATTTTAGTGTTCATCTTGCGGGGCATATTCTGATTGATTGGAGATGAATTTTTAAAAAACAAGAGAGGTTTTTGTCCATCACGGACCCATTTACAAAAAAATATCTCAGGTTTTACACAAGTGTCATGGATTGAGATAAATGGAGGCGTCTTTGACACCTATTTTTCAGAAATTCGCCATATTTACCAGGAATCCGATTTTGCTAGTTTAGTCAATTAGTTGAAAGTTAGTTAATGTAACTGCTGGGTAGTTTCAATTTTGACCTAATGAAGGGAAGATAGAACTACTTATTTGTAATTATAAAATATGGACAAGGGACAAGGAAAAGGTTCTACTTTTTGGCTGGCCAGAGGATGTCCCCTGACTTGTTGATAAGCTAAGTATATGACTCTCATGTGTATTTAAGGAACTGATTATGAAATATATGCTCCATTTTACCTTTTAGTCTGTTGTTTGGCTTCATTTCTAGCTTGTTTAGCTACTCAATTGGTAATTTCATTGTTGGTTTATAGTTTTTATGCTTGTAGTTCTTTCCAGTTGTGGATGAACTTCAATGTTATGTTCTGTTGGATACCTGGTTATTATATTATGCATCTCAGTTCTTCTTTACTTGTTATTTAGTTCCTATTTGGGTTATGAATGTATTCCCTCTTGTCACCAAACTTCACAACCAGAGAAAACCTTTCAAAAACCCTAAAAATCTAGCTTTGTTTGATTGAATATTTGAGATTGTGTTGCCTTGTTTCTTTGTAGTCTGGAAACAATTTCTGGCACAAACATCTTTGGCAACATTGCCGGGGAATGAAGTTGAAAACATATTTTTCCCTGGGATACTTATCATTTCACTGGTTTTAAGAGGTGAACTTAAACCAGCATATCTTTAAGACTACTTTTCACGAGTTTGTCATAGTGGCTAATAAGGGAATTGGAACTAGAAACAAACCTATTTCACGTTTGAAGTTGGGTGTTTCAGACCCAAAACAGATACTAAAAACAACAAGAAGAATTAGAAGGTTTCAGTCATCCCTAGCTTTATGCAGCCCTAATTAATTTGAATTACTGTCACCCTTTCCTCTTTCTGAGGAGAAAAAAACAAAATCTATCTTGACAAATTGATTGGTGACTCCACTATTTCAAGATGTAGAGGTCGATGTCCATGGAAGCTATTCTACCTTGAAGGTTTGCACCTTTCAATTTTTCTGATATTCCAGGTTTTCCAAATTCAGTACCTACTATGGATGTTTGGGGAGATTGTCTTCCACGGTTTAGAGAAAGCAAAGAGGATAAGCCTTCAGATCACCTCATCAAATTTCATCAATATATGGTCCAGTTAAATATATAGCATGAAGATGTGCTCATGAAAATGTTCATGTATTCACTCGAGCAAGATGCAAAATATTGGTATTTTTCTCTTCCCGCTGCTAGCATTTCCTCACTGAAAGAATTCCACACATGTTTTCGAAAACATTGTAAGTATGTGTTCTCAGTAGAATTCTTTTTTAAAGATTGTTGCGAGCAGGCTGATTTTTATAATACAATTTCTAATTCAAAAAATCATGATGATAAGTACAATCAAGGGTTCAAAACATGTCATGAAGAAGTTGAAGTTTCAGAATTTGTTGAAGATGAAGAGGTAGCATTTTCAGATACTATTGTCAAGGAAGAATTCCATGATCATTACGATAATCAAGTTGTTGTTTTAGGTCAGGTTGAAGATTATTCAAGTGATGAGACCAGTAGAGATAATTTGGAATATTCTCATAATGATTTCAATAGCCTTAATAACCATTTGAATGCTAATCCTTTTGAAGATCAATCTCTAGTTCAACAAACTGTTGGAAATCATTGTTGTGTTAAAGATCGGCTTTCTATTGAAGAAAAAGACAAACCTTTAGTAGCATCATTCAAAATTTCTCAGAATGCTCCTTGTTATGATGAAGAGATTAGGGTTCCAAGACAAGAATTATGTGATAAATTAGATTCTATTCCTTTTTGTTTTGATACTAAAATCGATGAAGGCCAGGCTGTTTGCATTTTTTCAGAAGTTGCTTATATTCATGGTTATGATAAATCTGCTATTCAAAATCATTATGAAGATGCTCTAATTTTTAATAAATATGATGATGAAATTGAAAAGAAAGACCCAGGAATCTGTGAGGTGTGTGATATGTCACAATCTGATCAGTAGATTCAAGAATGAATTTAGTCTATTATCCTTGAACAGCCAAAGCCAATGCATGATAGTCATTCATTTGATGACAGTGTTGAAAAGGAGGTTCAAAGTGTTGACATTATTGATGATACTATCCAAAAAACTATGGAGAAAATTTAGGCTGATCCTAATGTCTTTTTTCTCCAATGATTTCTTGATATTCATGGCACGAAATATTCTTATGGACAGCCTATTTTTTTCATAGAACAGGAAGAGATAACTTATGGAAATTTTTATGATCCAATAGCAGATTATTTAGAGTCAATACTAAGTTATAAATCTATTATTTTAGAGACACCATTTAATGAAAGTGACTATAAGGTGTTAGATATTTTATCTTCATGTTTTACAATATTTCTAATTATACATATATTCGGAGTTGGAAACAAGTTTTGGTGGGTTGATGAAATTATTTCCTGTTTACATTGGAAATGGGATTACAATTTAATTAAGTAAATGGAAGGTTCCTCAAAGAAAGAGATTTGATTTTCATTGTATATATCAGTGTGTGAAAGGTTGAATAAAGAATCCATAGCCCAATGGATGTTTTGCAGAAAAGAAGGCAATTTTGGTTACAGAAGGCACTAGTCTACAGGTTCTCAAAGCCTCACAGGGAGGACTTCATCCCGCAGCAGGAGCCAGATGTTATAGCATGTTTTTGTTTTATATTTTTGAACCATTTTCTTGTATTAAAAATATGATTTTTCTTATTGTTTTTAAGTTTTTACCTTGGTTTCTTTTAAAATATTTTGATTTTAGACTTATGTTTATAGTCTATTTTACAGATTTTCTTTTTAATTTTTTCTTGATTTAATTAATTTCATGGTTTTTAGGGGCTTATAGGATGCATATATTTCTAAAAGGTTCTAAAGAAATATCATAATACCTTACTTAAAGTTATTTATGAAAAAAACAGCACTTTGTTTGGAGTTTTGGTTAAAAAATCATAAAACAGGGATTCCTGTAGCGCACAAGGATTCCTGTAGCACTGGTCAGAAAAAGTTACACTAGTGCGCTACAAGAAAATTGTTTTTGCCAAATAGTCATTTTTCAATCTGATTTTTTTGGGGGTTTTGTCCCTAAGGTGTTAACTACATTAGTTATCACATTTGATACGTGTTTTGCCAAGTTTATCATTGAAACAGGTGTCTAGTCATCATGTGAGGGAGATCCTAGAAACTGCATGCAAATTTATGGCAAATGATGACAGTGACTGGAATAAGACAAGATTTTCAAGAAAAAGGTTCTGAAACTGAATATTATGAAGCTGGTGGACGCCAGGGGGGAGACACATTGCTAAAAAATCAAAAATTGGCAGTTGAGGGAAGGATTAGGGTTTCACAACGTGACAGTTAGAGGTGAGCTGGAGAGTTGAAGACACCTGGAGCATTCAATTCGACATTTAGCCAGTCTAGGAATCAACTTCTAACACCTGCATCAAGCTTGGAATGAGGCTGTGGAAGATGAACCCAAAACTAGACAATCTGTTGTAGGGACAGCTTTTCTAAACATTGTGGAGTTTTTTTCACCTGGGAAAAGCATGGAAGAAACCACCAAGATTCCAATTTCTTGTTGTATTGGAGGTGCAACAACAAAGGCAACACTTGTTGTAACTCTAAACTTCATCAATCTTCAAAACGATCAGGACCCACTTGAACCAGTTCAAAAGTTTTTAGCACCCCTATCATGCATAAGACCTTTTGTGTCAGAAAAGGATACTCCCAAGGTTCCTGATAAATATTCTTCACATGAGGATGGAATTTATTGCAAACAATCTCTAGTCAGCAAAGAATGTGAATCCGCTGATTTATTTGATTCTGAGTCAACTAAGGAGGGTGACGTCATTGAGGCAGTGCATATGCATTCATTAGCGTGAGGCTAAGGATCAAATATGTATCTGTGAGGGCAAGATGAAATATTCAATATGCTTAAGATGCGATATGATTTTGCTTATATCTGACTCGTGGAAAAAAACTGGAAGGCATGGCTGATATGATTCGAGTAAAAAGTCTCAATGAGAAACCAAAGAAAAAGGACGAACTAATCCAATCTGTGCAGTCAATTTCTATTAGTGAAGTAAATTATGACATGGCATCCACTCTGTCATCTAGCCTTGCATATGTGAATGATATCTCTGATGTGGTTGGCCTGAAAAGTGAGAGTGATGGGTTCAATGAGAACTTCAGGAAAAATGGTTGCCATCTTCAATATGCACAATAGAGTCTTATTTGTGAAGGAAATGATTTTATCTTGTCTATGCCATCATGTAAACCTTCATTTCAGAATGAAGACATAGAAATATTTCCTGATTTGATCAACACAGAAAGCTCAAATGACAATCTCAAAGAAAATTATTGCTACCTTCAATATGTGAAGCAAATTTCTAGTAGTGAAGGAGATGCTGCACATTTCCCTTCCCTAGGAAACCCTACATTTGATATTCATTTGGAAAATAACCAAAGCATGATATATTTTGCTAGTATAGATGAGTTCAATTAGAGACTCAAGGTTAAAGTATCCCTTCAATGTTCCCAAAAGGTTTCTGTCAATGGCATTTGGGATACAAAACAATGTGTAAAACCATCTCTATTGCAAAACAAAGTACAAGAGTCTAAGAGTATGCTTCCAAAATATGATCATGATTCTCTCTCTGTTTAATTAAAATACGAAGGGAAGTAGGTAATGCCCAATATTAGTGTGAAAAGTCAGATTGACAGGTGCAATGACAACCTCAACAAAAAAGATTTCAGCCTCCAATCCCCAAAACAAATAGATATTGTTGAAGGAAATGATAGAGTCTTCTCCATGGTTTCATGTACATCTCCATTTGATAACACAGACATCAAAAGATTGTTTTCTTCAATCACTACTGCAAAGTTCAAGGAGAATCTCACAGAAAAGGAGTGTCATCTTCCATCTACATTGCAACTTAGTAGTTATGAAGTAGATGATGAAGACTTGTCTTCCTCTCCAGGCAGTTCTGCTCTTGAGAATGATTTGGATCCTTATTTTTCTAGTGTGGATAAGCTCAATGAGGAAATCAAGGTAAGATATTTATTGCATGCTTTGCAGAAGACTTCTAATGCTTCAGATCAGGACAAACATGATCAAGATTACTGGCATGTAATTCAAAGGCAGTTATCATAATACAAACAACAACAAGCCAGTTTGATGGAAATGCTGCAGGAATTGATAAGGAGACCAAGATTGTTTAGGATGATGCACCAAAAGGGACATTTGTTTCTGAAAATATTGTACCTGCAGAAGAAATTTCAAATGAAAAAGAGGATATTGAAATGCAAGGATTATTGAGAAATCTGGTATGTTTTTCCTGTTTTGGGTTATTGAAATCGAATGTATACCACGAGCGGATGGAGATGAATTTAAAAAAAAAAAATAGGTTTTTGTTCATAAGAAACCCATTCATAAAAATATCTCTCAGTTTTGAAACAACTGTCAAGGTTTGAAAGATTCAGTTTAATATTTACAGCCTATTTTTCAGGGTTTTAAAAATATTTAATATTTTCCTGTTTTAGTGTTCATCTTGCGGGGAATATTATGATTTATTGGAGATGAATTTTTAAAACCCAATAGATTTTTTTGTCCATCATGGACCCATTCACAAAAACCTCTCTCATTGGTTACATAGGTGTCACGTATGGAGCGATATGGAGTCTTCTTTGACACCTATTTTTCAGAAATTCGCCATATTTACCAGGAATCTGATTTTGCTATTTTTAGTCAATTAGTTGAAAGTTAGTTAATGTAACTGCTGGGTAGTTTCAATTTCGACCTAATGAAGGGAATATAGAATAAAATATCATAGATTGGTTTGAATTCTTGCATTTTTTCTATGTGCATGCTTTCTATCTATGTAGTGTAATTCCTGCTTTGTTTATTATTTATATGCTTTTTCCCTTAATAGTGCTCAATTCATTCAATCGTACTTTTGTCCTCTCATGTGTGCCTGGGCACATGGATTAGTTTATATTTTTACCCATGGGTATAGTTTCTTTATATGTATTAGGATATTTTGAACGCTAATATTTAATATATTGTATGCTTGGATATATAGTTTTTATTGAGGGAAAATTGTAGGGAACAAGCATTTGATCGTGAACTCAACGTTGGTCTTCTTCAAACATCCGGTTGAGGTACGAAATCTCTCCCTTATTTGTTATATTCTTTAATTTATATATCATATTTGAGAATGGATGTGATTTCCATGTCATCCTATTTTTTGTGTTCCACCCCAAGCCATAGTAATATTTTCTTAGTAACACGAATAGTAATCCTCTTTGAGGGAGGAACCTCCTTACACAATGTACTAAGTACATAAGACAAGACAAGATACAGTGATGATTAAAATGTAAATACATACTTCATATATATAGGAGACAAAGGTGTACAGTAAAAACTTATAGACTCATTGATAGACCCAAACCAACATCAATAATATGTAATACACCACAATATTGGGGGTAATGCCCCACACTTTACAAGGGAATGTGCCCAACATTTAGGGATTAACATTATGTGGGAAATAAACCAATTTGAAAACACATGATAAGAGTTACTATGGTGTTTCTAGAAAAGTTCTTTCCATAGATGTGTCCTCTAACTCACAACCTGACAACTCTCTGCACATTGAGAAGCCTACTTTTGATCCATTCCCTCACATTCTTGAGGGTTTTATTAAGAATTCTAATATTATTTGATAGCTTCCCATCACTACAACATTTTTGAGGCCTTGGTGCAATCCTCTTGTTCCATTTTAGTGATAGAGGTTATCCAAAGTTGTATTAGGAAGAAAAAGTATTTTTGAGTTCCATTGGTGTTGTTGACCTATCCGATGTGAACATCATCACTTTCTACTTTGACTTGACTACACCTAAGATTCTCACCCAAGTGGATTTTAAAATCTAAATTAAGTCACAAGGATTGCTATCTACTATACTATTTTGGATGAGGGATCCTACATGTGTGATATCGACCTCTTATTGGAAATATTTGGATCCCCCCACTTTGGCCTCACCCCCTACCATGTTACAAGTCTTTTATAGGAATTTATTTCAACCAAAAGGGGCCATCATCAGTTTTCCAATTGATTTAGGTAGGAAGAGTGTTAATGTAGATGTGGAGGTTGTTAATTCATCTTTCGATTACAATCTCTTACTCAGACAGAGTTAGTCCTATGCCATGAGTTCCATATTTCCCTATGTGTTTCATGAAATTTGTTTTCCCCATGAGGGAAGTTGGTTAATATTGACCAATTATATTATTGCACCAATTATATGAGGTTCTCTAATGGAAAAAACATTCCCCTTATTACTGATTCCAAATCTTATTGTGGGGGTTGGGATGTTTAAGGATTCCTCCCTTAAGGTTTCTTTTCCTTTACCCCCTCCACTTTGTTATGTTTCATCATCCCTGATATCTACATCTCATTGATAGTTGTGGGATCATCATTAATGGAGAATACAAAATATTACATTCCTCCCTACTCATCCACTCATGATGAGCTTCCATGTATTTATCTTGTGCCATATCATGGTGACCATGTTCCCATTGTGATACATGATGTGTTTTTTCTAGGGATCTTGGGAAACATCTCCAAGGCCAAGAGGAGGTGTAGGTAGAAGAAATAAACCAATGGGATCTTGGGAAAAATCATTAACTTTTGATAATCCCATTGGGGGTAAACCAATGGTCTCTACTTATCATGTTGGGGGGAATCCATTAGCCTCTTCTAATCCTGCTTGGGTAAAGGAATTAGCCTCTACTAAACCTGGTGGGGGGGAACTATTATCCTCTGCTAATATTTGTTGGAGAAAGACATTATCCTCTACTAATCCTAGTGGGAGGAAACCCTTAGCCTATGCTAATCCTACTTGGGGTACCACTAGCCTGAATGAGTCATGTTAGGGGAATCTCAGCAACCTATGAATATCATGTTGGAAAGAAACAAACCTCCACTGCCAATCATGCGGGAAGTGACATTATTTTTGGGAATCCTAGGAAAGTGGGGAATGGGTTTTCTCACAAACATTATTACACATGGGACGCATATCCACATGGTGTTTTGTACATTTTTTTCTATATATTGATTTGGTGTGCATTTTCCTTTTTCTATGTGTGGCATGTCTTGATAAATCCCACAATATATAAGGGAAAAAAAATTCAAAATATATAAAAGCTTAGAAACCCCAAAAACTTTAAAATACTTTAAAATATAAAGCATCGCATAGGTACATTTTTTTATCTTTTTGGGTTAATTGATGTGTGTTGTGGTGTTCATTGTAATCATTTTTTAGGATTTGACGGTCAAGACATGGGTTATTGGAAACATACACTTTCCTCGAGGTATAATCCATAAAATGGAATATAGGAATAGGTTACTTCTCACACAAGTTCATTGCATTTTTAACTGCCATTTTTGCATCATTGTGTCTTAGGGTCCCACTCATCAAGTTGTGATATTATCCCTCCTTAGCATTACACATTGTAACTTGTGCGGTAGAACCTCCCTCACATGGGTGCCCTATAATAGCACCTCAATTTACATTTGGCGCCAATGTTGTTATTATACATATGTGTGGAAACTTTCTTTAGCCCCTTTGATGTCCTAATGATTGAGCCTCATGTTCTCTATCTTCATCTACAATGGGATGTTGAAGAATGTAACTTCAGAAGATATTCTTATTGTAATTTTAATATATTATTGTTGTTCCTCCTTTAGGATATGTTATTAATGTAATTGGTTATGTAAATGTACTTGAAAGAATAAATGTAAACATTTAGACATGGATATTACACTAGATATATGGTGTAATCGAAGTAGAAGTGTGTATCAAGCAACCTCCAGGATTCGGGACTCTCTATAGAGAACCACATGTGTGCATATTAAAGAAGGCTTTGTATGGGATTAGAAGGCACCCATAGGATTGCATACAATTATATGATGAGCTTGAGGATCACTTAGAGTGATGAGATATCAACCTTTTCTATAAGGTTGAAGATGAGGAGCTCGTATATGGGTGCAAGAGGGAAATTGCAACAGAGTTCAAGATCTTGGTATCAAGTAACCTTGAGAGATGACATACATGGTGTTGTCCCTAGGAAACGACAAGAAAAAATTGACCAGTTTTATGCTCAGAAGATGGATATTTCAGTGACAAGACAAGCAAAAGCTGCGACGAAAGGAGTCGTGTCAAAAGAAGAATAAAGAAAGATGAAAAGAAAAGCTCGATTGATTTTGGGGAAAGAGTTAGTTAGACTAAAATCTTTATTTTATCAATAAAGCATGATTATATTTGGGCCTGATAGTGCCTATTTTTAGATGTAAATGAATGTATTAAAATAGAAAGATAGTATGTCGACTGGCAGATTCAAAGTTAGTCAATGGTTGAATCAAGAATTGTGAAAGTAGCAAACATTATAAAAGTAGGAACCCAAGATATGTGTGGGTTGATTAGTGATCAATGATAGAGAGAGCTACTTGGCCAGGAAATCGATCGAGGCTATGTGCGGATCAACAATTCAGAGAGCATGAGACGAGAGTTTTATGTATGAATTAAAATGAATATCTAAAGAAGTGTCTGCAAGCTAAGCGGGTAGACCAAAGGTTCTAACTATTTCTCATTCTAGATGAACAGAACCTTTGTGGTTTTTCTTGGATGGGTTTCCACATTATATATTGTCTTTGTGTATCTTTGATGTGTATGGTTATGTTGAATGCATGTCTATCGTGAATGAATCAATCAGAATATGTCACACAACCTTTGTTATGACTAAAACTTGCATGTGTGTGTGTGTGTCACACATATAATATATTAAACATGTGTTAATGCTTTATTTTGACCACTGCAATGTGTGTTGACTGATCAATAGATAGTTATATCGAATGAATGAATGAAAACATAAGTATAATTATCTGTTTTGGTCAAGTGATTTACTATGTTGTAAGAGTAAAATCCCCAAAATAGCTGTAGAAACATGGTTCTGGAACTTCCCAATAAGATATCTCAAGTGAGGCCTCATCTGTGTCACAGTTGTTGCCAGTGGATTCCTGCTCTGTCGGGCCAATATCTTGGGTTTTTTTATGATAAAGGATTTTGAACCTAGTTCAACCAAAAGTAAGCCAAAAAATGGTTTTTATGTCAAGACTTGAATCATTCTAGTGTGATATGTTTTGGTACTTGACGAAACTGGAAATTCAAGTCTGGGTTGATTTTAAGCACTAGAGTTTGCACAGGAAGAAAGTGGAGGATCCCGAAAAATCCTGACAAAATGGTTGGAATGATACATTTACATAGACATTCATGAAATTTTCTTTGGTGAATTTCCCCTTATATTGTATGAGTAGTTGTCAAAACTAGAAACCCAGAAGAAAAACTTTCAAGGAGGGGAACCTACCAAGTAGAATCCTTAATTGATCCAATGTCTGAAAAGAACTAGCAATCCTATATCTAAGGCTATCGACTTCTAGGTTGATAGAATTATGGGAGGATATATCACAGAGATTGCAGTCGACACAATAAAATCATATAGTGAGACAAAAAGAGAATGTTTCCCAAGGACTTAGAGGTCGCTACCTAAAATCGTTGAAACTATGGATAAAGATGCTGGTGTGTGAGAAAGGAATATTAGGAATGGAGCCTAATGAATAATTAATTGTGTGAAGAGACCTAGGATATGTCCCAATAAATATTTGAATAAAATGGATCAATGTAACCTGAGATGTTTTTTAGTGATAGTAATACTGAGCTAGAGGGTGGACACTTATGAAGTAGAAGAATATTTGTGGTCGGAAAGCATGCAGGAAATAAGCGCAAATGAAGAAATGTGCAATAATCAATCCTCAGCACAATCACAAGCAAGGAAATATATGCGGACAAAGGAAACTATGGATGAGGAAAGTTCTGCAGAAGAAGGAATATGCGCAAAATATGTCACCTGCATAGAAGCATGAAACTGCACAGAAGGAAGATGTTGTAGGGTAAAGTAGTAGCACAAGTGCAAAATAATGTTCAAAAGCAACAGGATGATTGTTGTAAGGAATATTGCACCTTCTGTGGATAGAATTTGTTCCTCTGGTCTAAATGGTTCAGATCTAGAACAAATGAGTGAATGACAAAGGATGAAGACCTTCCCTGAATGGTGTAAACACATGGAACAATGCTCTAATGATGAACCTGTGTGCCTGTAGAACATGTCAAACAAACGAGAACATCAAAGCTACCAGAACATTATTTATACATCCATACTAGTGACTAAGGAATCTAGTAACATATACATGTGAGATCAATACAACAAATATGTGGGATGGAAATCAGCTTTGCATTAAGAAATGAATGAAGAAGCTTACAACCATTGCCTTAGTGTTGACAAAATCCTCCACAAGACAAACACCTCATCCTCAATAGCTCCAACTTGCTCTCTTGTGTTCTCCAATGGGTTGGACTAGATAGTCAATTCAATAGCATAACATTGCCATTCAATTCTCTCCCTCAACTATGGATATGAGCTTGTATTTATAGGGCTCAATGGATAGGGAGAGTTGAGAGAATTGTGGGTGAGGTGGCCATAAGATCCTACCAAGAGGTATATCAACTCCAACCAACCCAAATTGATAGGGATAAGGGAGGACACGAGGCTCATGTTCTAGAAGCCTCGAGAATCCTATTTTTTCCATTTTTACCAAGGGTACCACTTTTCCACCCATATGAAAAAGCTGTGTAGGTAAGAACCGCTTCAATAACAAATCATATATGTGGTGGCACCACTTTTCTATAACAAGACTCAGGTGGTATTGAACAAGGTATCGCTCATCAGCTAAAGGGAATGAGCGGTACTAGGTTTTTTCATGTAGAATTGACATTCAGAGCATGTTTCCACTCCAAGTTTGGGATTTCGGGAAAACACAGGTGTTAAGGATCTCATCACATGTTGGTGATAGGATTTGGGTATAAAAATGATTGTGGGTGTTGAAGTCGGCTTAATTCAGTGGATGCCACACAAGTGAATGCACATTGTAAGTAAGGTCATTAGTGCCTCATGTCATGTCATGATCAACACACCTGTAGCCTAAGAGGCGATTGATGGTGACCATTAACAGACTGCCTATATCCAGTCGACCCTTTGTGATCATGTAAAATAGTATAAGTAGGAGGGATTCAATAGTTAGAAGGTTTGTTTAGAGTTGAATTTTAGTGATTTATTTCTATATGTTGGTTGTCTTTAGTATTTAGTTGTTTATGGATGGGTTAATGGAGAGAAGATCTCAGAGAGAGCCATGGGAATCTATGAGATATAAGTGATAGAGTAGTCAGAAGGCTGCAGGAGGAAGACAGGGTTAGTGCAGTAGAAGAGATGACCTGGTAGAGAGGTACATATGCTATAGGGTTTGATCCAGGCCATGTGCATATCAATAGATGGCTGCAGTAGATTAGGAGAAATAAGACAGAGAGCATGAGAGCAAGAGATATTTTGAGTAGAAAGCTAGATCTAAGACAGTCTACAGCCAAATGTAGGATGAATGTGCCATATATTTCTCATGCCAGATGAAGAGTGCCTTGTGGTTTTTCCTAGATGGGTTTCCATGTGAACTTCCCTGTGTGCTGATGATTGAATGTGTCTGGTTGTTTATGTTTATGCTTATGTTTACGATGCGAGTCCTATCATGAATGAATGAATGTTGTACTATTTATGATGCAAGTCCTGATTATGTTCTACTTCCGAGTATTAGTTTATGTTTATGACACAATAGTTGTTGTGCATCTATTATATTATGCATGTCTGCTATCTTGCTTCTATATTCAGTTATGTTTAAAGTAATAAGGCTGAATCTATGTCACATCGTGAGTAGTTAATAAAATATATGTGTGGTGTGCACTACAGTTTGGAGAAAATGACTCCATCCTCTCACCTTGGTCAAGCTCCTTGGCTGCATGCCAAGGGACTATAATCCCTCGAAAATTGTGGAAACATGGTTCCGGCAGTTACCCATCGAAGAGATATCTTGTGTGAGATTGCGCTTTCTCTGCGGGTGTTACCAATGGGGCTTACTCTATCGAGACGGTATCGCGGGTGATTGTTGGGCTAATAGGTTGTAGAAAATCTGGGTCGCGTGAGTTAGGAGAAGTGGCCAACAAATGGTTCCTTTGTGGGGACCCTATTGATCAAAACGAGGGAAATGTTGTGGCACCTGACTAAGAGTGAAGTCGAGGATTGGTTGGAGTCAAAGACGCTAATATTTGCATAGAAGGAAAGGGAGGGTTCATGGCTGAGTCTTGAGAACTGGTTGCATCGATATCTATATTCATATATCCATGAAATTTTTTTCACTGAATTCCCCATTATATTGCAATAATGGTTGTCAGAGTGAGCAACGTGGAAGACTAACTTCCAATGAAGAGGAGTAGTTGAGTGTACTAAACAGTTAACACAAGAAATAACGCAAGTAACCCTATTTCCAGAGTTGTTTATTTTTGGATTGATAGCATATTAGAGGGATATGTTACTGAGTTTGTTGTTGAAGTGATAACCTCATATAGTGAGGCAGAGAGACATTTTTTCCAAGGACCTTCGGGAAGGTACCTTATGTCTATAAACCTATGGATTAAAATGCTCCTTTATGAAAAGGGTATTTTACAAATGAGTGATTGAGTCACGCAGTCTATGAAGGGGACATGTTGTACAAGATTTAGGAGTAATATGGAAGGTAGTAAGAAGATATGTTCCTAGGAAATTCAGAAGATGAGTTGGATGCTAGATTCTTAAGAAGTGGAAGGAGGTTCCGGTCAGGAAAGAGGAGGAAGGTAGTAGGAGGTGGGAGGTCTTATATCCTTCCCAAGGAGGGTGGATATGGATGTGAGTCACACCTAGATGAAGCATCCTGTGATGAAGAGGAGGAGTATAATCTAAATTCTGGGAGAGAAAAATCGAAAGAGTCTACAGAGATGCCAAGGATAGGATGTGACTACGACATTCCAAGGAGATCCCCTAAAGTGAGACCTAGAAGTCCCTCACCTGAACCACTTGTGAACACTAATAGTCCTAGTGTTGGGACTAATGCACATGAAAGTACATCAATGACCCTAGTAAATCCATCAAATCTGGGGAATCCAGTGAACAACCCCAGTGCCACCCTAATGGTGGCGACAGACATTAGACTACCCACATTCAATAGGAATTTAACAAAGGATCCAGAAGAGCACTGGTTCCTCTGGGAGGCGGTATGAATGGTCTACCTCGTTAACAATGATGACATCTAAAAAGAGAAAATAATTATGACTCTGTGGGGCCATGCGTTGGATTGGTACATGAATTACTATGTAGTACCACTCGAGTAGCCACAGAGGACTCTTGATGAGATTCGATGCATGATGATCATGGAATTCAGAAAGTGACAATATAAGTCCCAATGTATAACTGAGATCAAGGAGATTAAGTAGCTTCTAGTAGAGACAGTATGGAACTTTGATCAGTGGTTCAAGATGCTAATGGCCAAAGTAAGCTTCTAGATGTCAGACATGCAACATCAAGAGTGGTTTATTGTTGCACTACTGCCGCACATTAGAGGACCACTCATGCAGCAAAAGATTGCAATGCAAACAGAGGCACTGGAGTTGGAAATTAAGCTAGAGGATTCACCTATTAGAGATGGCATCATAGGAATGATACAGATTCAGTCACAGTTGGCTAATCTGACTATTCAACTCTAAGACATAAAAAGAGGAAAAGAGGTGTAGGAAGACCTCTTGTGTACTCAACGTCGGAACAATGGACATACCAAAGATGATTGTCCATCTTACATGAACTATATCTCTCTGGGTGTGCCAAACCCATTGAGTACCCAGGGGATACCTTGGTGTAACATATTCTAACCAAAAGGACACTGTGAAATAGATTGCATGTTCCTGTAGAAGACAGTATGTACCTCAACTAGTCTGTATTGTAAATTTTGTAGATCTGTAGGCCATGATGAAAAGGATTGTAGGGCCTACCAACTTATGAGAGAGAAAATGGTAGATGCCTATTTAAGAAGAATAAGGAGAAAATAAAGATTGAACAGGCACAAGCGTAGTTTCAGGCTGCACCTCAGTTTAAGGTTGAGCCTCAGTTCCATCCTGCACCTCAATTTCATCCTACCCAGGAGTTTCATATGGCATCGCAGTTTCAGAATGCAGCCCCATATAACCCATATCAATAGCAGTATGTGCAATCACAATACCTGCCACAACCTCCACAACCTCAATTGAGGGGGGTGGCAATTACAGGGGCTAAGGAGGAGGAGGATTTGGCCGAGGAAGAGGACCAATGGTATGCTACAAATGTGGAGCGTAGAGACACTATGTTAGAGACTGCCTTGAACCTGCAAAGACTTGATCATATTGCAGACAAGAACACAATGTGGAGAAATTTCCACAACTTATCACTGGATGGAAATCCTAGACAGTTGGATCAACTAACCCAAGACCAAATTTTATGTTGAATTCTAATGCCAACATATAGATGATAGTTGCAGAACCATGAGAACCAAGTGTAGCTGTGATAACAATGGGATGTGTTGTGGTAGGTTCAGATCAAGCTATGCAGACAGAGCCTGTGGCACAAGCACAACCGTAGGTGTGACCTACCGCGTAAAAGAAAGCACCGCATGATGTTCAAAAGCAGAAGTGCATATCCATGGATGTGCACCCATAGTTTGTCAGAAAAGAGCATCCATCCACCTAAGGCCAAGTGAAATATATGCGTGAGAGATTCCAGAAAATATTCGAACGATAGACTGCAAGCAAGAGTGCATATAAGGTTAGTAAGCTTAAACCATTCTTGTTAAGTTGTTTGGCGCTAGTCTAGGACAAAGATGCACTTACAAAGTTGGAAGCACTTATAGAAACGCTTTTGAAGGAAGACCATCCAACAAAGAGGGTTAACAACATCAAGACAAAGTTCAAAACAAGACACGAACTGAGGATGTCTATGCAAATTGATGATTATGATATGGACTATATCATCCTCAACCTAGGATCCGATGTTAACATCTTAACATGCCAGACATGGGAAATAATGGGCAATCCACCCCTAGAATGGTCCCCAATTCAATTAATACTTGCTAATCAGGAAAAGGTCTTTCCCATTGGTAGATGATTCAGGTCCAAGTGGATATTGAAGGATTGTGCACTTTTATAGACTTCGAGGTCATCAATATAGTAGGTGATACTAACCCATATCCTGTGCTATTGGGGATCGATTAGGAGATGGGAAATCAAACCATTATAAAATTTAAAAGAAGGATCCTATCATTTGAAGATGATGAGATGAGGGTAGTTGCACCCCTCGACCCACTCGAAGGATAGAGATATGTTGAACCTATGTTCAAGGAAGGGCAAGATGATCACCTTGATAAAATCTATAATTTCATTGCCCTTAAGGAGGATTACATTAATCCTACTACGGATGGTAACCTGATTTGGAGATTCCTGAGTTCATGTACATCAGATTCAGGAGAGGCACCTGAGAACTGGTGAAACTGATTACATGAAGTCTCTATGAGGAAATGTGCTAGGATAACCAAGTTTGTTCGATGAGTGGGAACTCAGTACCAACCACTGCCTACATATGAAGGATTACCAAACTTAGCAACATTCTTGACTGAGTTTGAAGAATTAGTAACAAAGCAGTAGCGACTATCTACGCTGGAATTTGTGTTGAAAGCTACACCTGTGCGATGCTGGGGTATGCACAAAATCTTGATCACTAAATGGCCACAGTGTAGATGGCTACTAGAAATAAGTTTCAGAGACAAGTTCACAACATTGACACAAAATTATATAGGGTTATCAAACCCTGTTGAACACTTGGAGCAGTGTTCCATATCATTATCGAGCTAACCACGTCAGGAGTGGGTTCACCACTTCATCCATACTCTTGAAATGGCACCCAGGGGCTGGTGCGTATCTATGGAGATACGCCAAGAAATAAGGGAATGGGAAAAGGTTGTGCAAAATTTCACATACACATTCTAGTTCGTAGACAAGTAACCAACAATTGATATTGCGCTGAAGACTATTAAGGAGAAGGTATTCACTGAGATCCCACAGGAGGTTGCGTATTCTCAACCCTACACTAAGAATTCCCACCCATTCTGTGAGGGATTTCATCACTATATGACCTACTATAACCTCTCTGGACACCCAGAGGATGATCCGACTAACATTAATATTCTGAAGTTGGAAGGATCATGCATAGTAGAATGAAGTAACATTTCCAGTGAGCAGTTCATTAAGCCACTAAAAGTCAAGAAATTTAACATACCACAATGACTACGGCATGACCCCATAAGGCTGAGGCGTGCAACCTATTACGAAGAGAAATTCCTATGGCTTGGGGTACCACAACAGATAGCTAGACTCCAGAAATCAATCTTTCCCAATATGCAATAGAAATAAAAACATCTAACACTAAAGCATCGAACCTCGTACCTTATTCCGGACGGTTGAAGTAGATCCCCATTGAGCTTTCCAATCTTCAGCTTGGATTGTTATAGCACATCCTCAACAACAAGTAAATAATACAAGCATACTATATTTCATGGTGTTAGATCTATTCTAGCATATATAATCAATAATGTAAAAGCATTTGACATATTCCAATGGATACAATATTCATTCAAATACACATTACTGGACAGGAAAAGATATTTCTATTAATATGAATCAGAGATTACAAGTGACAACCTCTGACGGCACGTCTGCGAACCAGAGAAACTGAATCCCCCACTTGGGCCTCCACCACCTCAATCCTCCATCACTTCGATAGCAAGCTTACTAGCAAAAGGCAAGCTTGGGAAGAACACCATTGTGCTCCAAGGGACAAAGGGATGCAGACTCAAGCATAAGTTCTGGCAACAATGGACTATAGTTTCGTTACTCTCAATTCTCTCTTCTGCTTTCAATGTACCAAGGGGTTCCTTATATAGCTTTTCAAAGGGATATTGAAAGGTCGAATCCGTGCGATCTTAAGGCATATGGAAGGCCAAGATTCATATGAGTCGGATCCAAGTCAAGTAAAACTCCAAAAGGATTTGGATTATGCACACATCCCGATGTACGCGGTTATCGAGGAAAAAGTCGCATATATCATTTTTCTTATGTTTTTAGGGATGATCAAGGATACATCAAAAGACAAAAAGTGGTCCATAGGGGCTAGTGAGTCTGCAGCGGGATAGGGGAAGGCCATACCATGTGTGATTCACCTAGTGTGGTGAAATCCGCTATAACACAGCCAAAAAAAAAATATCTAAAGGGAGGAAGGCAATGAAAGCAAGCAACATCTACAGCAAAACCTGGCGAGAAAAAGAAAGTTTCGCTAAGGAATGGAACACTAAACCCATCAACAAGAAGGCTATGAGACTGCACGCCGTTAGTGGAAGACAAATGGCAGGCACTGACAGACTATTAAATGCATGAATATTCAAACAAGATTTTTCTCTCGTGATAGCTTAGTAGCATTCATTTGCAAAGTCCGAGGAGAGTGGTAGCGTGCGTTTTGGTCCCATCCACCGTATTAACCTTAAATTCCCTCCCAAGTACAGAACTGAACCTAAGAGTTTGAGTAACGGTGATGAAGGATGAGCACATGTGCACATTAGATGGCCCATCATTGCATCTAGTCACTGCCTAGATTCCTAATCGCTTATAAATATCATTTTCCTCTATCGTGGTATCCTTTACATTGCCTTCAAGAGCCGAGAGACCAGAGAGCCAAGCCAACTAAGCCAAGAAACCTTCTAAGTGAACCAAAACCCTCCCTTACTGCTAAATCCCATGATTATTGAGCTATCCAATGACAGTGAAGACTCCACTATTTCACCAGCCTCACCCTGCTCGATAGCAGAGGTCCCTTACATTTCTGAACCTAGTCAGCCCACGAAAAAGATGAAGAAGATGCAGGCTAAGTCAAATGCAGTGCAAAAACCACCCCATAAACCACTGCAAATTCCACCATGACCATCACCGGCAGGAGATCCGTTGACACAGGTACCTGCAACCTAGCCACTAGTACAACCGGACGAAGCACAAGTTTTTACGGCCAAAGCTTCGTTGAGTGAAAAACTCCCCACTTCCTCTAGTCCCTCATGGAAGATACCCAAATTCTGAAGATTCGACCCAATTTTTCCACGACCACCAATGGACACAGAGCTGACTGATTAAGAAAAGAACTTCTTGCCTCCATATGTGTCACTGAGGATTCCAGGCACCAAAAGAGTGTCAGTGGATGCACAGGAACTTTTGGAACAGCCCACCATCCTAGAAGGCATCCCACGGTCTTAGGATACAATCACTCCCAAAATTTAGGACTTGAAGTTTGAATACTACAACACCAAAATGAAAGAGGAACTGGCCAGAAATTGATTCATGGTTGTGGTGCTTGGTGAACCATTGAATGCAGACGTGGTTTCTACAATGGAATGGGCGCGCGAATTGGAGCAGTTAGGTATCTTAAACCTACTCCTTATGCCACACTTTGGTTGCACTACCCCAGTTGGGATGTACATCAAGCAGCTTCTGGTATGTTTCCGTGGAGCCTACCTCTGGGTGGACAAGTCGTATGAGGTAATGGTCGAACTGGTCTCAGCCATCACGAGCTTCCTACGGCAAGGATTCAACCCGGCCCCATACCTACATAAGGACGGGGAAAAACTAGACAAGAATGACATGAAGGGAAAGTACCAACTTATCCGCTATCGAAAGGGATTCCTCATTAACTCTATGATGACATTGTTGTAAGGTTTGTAGCAAAAATCTTGTGCACTAAGGTCTTACACAAGATGAGGCCTACTGAATGCACTACTGCAATAGTAGATCTCGCAGAGCAGTGTGAACAATGAGTGCACATTATTTGGTCCCACTTCCTCCTGAATGAACTAATAGATGACACGGTCGGATGCGTAGGAGCTTCCCACAGTGAATTTCCACTTCTCGTGGATTTTGATTCTGATCTTGTTTGTAACATGGACTCCTCCACCATATTATCAACCCATGGATATCCGAGTAGAGATCCTTAGTGTGTCATTCCAGAACCTTTGGGACCACAAAGATAGCAAGCACAAGGCTGACACAAATCTTGCATTCTTTCTCCTAGGAGAAAGGCTTAGACATATCGTGCGCCAGCAACATAGACTGTTCTATGTGATAGTGGCCAAGTATCCCTTCATTAACTTCTCCGCGGGGCACATAACATCATCTTGCATCTATGCAATGACCCCAAGAAGTAGGAACTATCGACCTTGTTCATCATCAAAGATGTAGATATCGAGAGGGAAATCAAAGAATATCCCAAAGAATGGCTTAGCCAATGTGTGGAGGTGCCTACGAAGCAGCAAGCACCACAGGTTGGTCTGTAGGAGAACTCACTCCAAGACTGTGCCAATACCAGCACATAAGAGCATCAAGAGTATGCCCAAGAAGAAGAAGAAGAGCGAGACCCACCTAACACCAATGAATAAGACACCCCTACTGATGAGGAGGTGCATGCCGAAAGAACCAATAAAATAAAGGGAAAAGAGCCCATGGAGGATGATGTAGACATCTTGGGAATCCCACATAGGAAGAAGTAGAAGGACAACTGACCCCAAGTCATGAACATAGTAGAAGAGGATATGACTCTTCTTAGAGAGGTGGTCACCAAAGTAGCTGAGAATACTTTGGGTAGTATCACACGCAAGGAAACCAATTGGACGGCTTCGATCACTACGCAAGTTAATCGGTTGGCAGAGGCCATCACAGAAGTGCATGACACCGTGTAAGCTGAAACCTATGGTGTCGGGGCCAGTAGACACTTTGGTGATGATGGTGCTGCTCCCACCCTTGAGAATAGAAATTCCCACCCAGGAATTTTCTACAGAGGAAGTAGAAAAAGACGCAAGTGTCCATCGCTTGGACACATTAACTTTGGATTTCTCTAAAATGATATTGCCGCAAATATATTCCATTCAGCATGCTGCAGCTACAGAGATAAGAATCCAAGAAAATATGATTGCATATCAGGTATCCAAGGAAACCAAGAAAGCAAAGGCATGCAAACAAGTCGTCAAGCGCCAGCAGGAAGACCTTAAAGCAAAAGCAAAGAGGCAGGCATCACTAGAAGAAGCCATAAAGGAGGTGTTAGCACTAAATTTATTTTTGTCAGAATTGGTCTTATTACCTTCAAAATTTTAAGTTTTCATGGGTGATTGAGTTGGTTTCCAAAGTTTTCTCATTAAGCTATTTCCAAGTTGGCAAAGAAGAGAAGTTAAAGGAATTTTAGGTAAAAAGAGAAATAAATTTTTCACAAGTGGTGCAAAAAGTTTTATTAATTTTTGAATGAAATTTAAAAAATGGGTTTTATAAAGTTATTATTTTATTTATATTCAAACTTATATAGTTTTGGATATTTTTTCAAAGTAAAAAAGCAGCCTTTATTCACCAAACCAAGTCTTAATGAAGGTTTAAGCGCTAAACAAGGTTTATTACCTTTCTTAAGGTATAATCAAACCACTAGCACATAACATAATCCGACGGCTAATGGAAAAAGTGAAAACTCATTTCCAGAGAGTAAAGTTGTGCGTTAATTAAAACAAAAGGGCTCAGTGGAATGTGTACGTGTAAGCTTATCCAACGGCTGGAAAATAAAGTGAAAATGCATTGACGGTCATCATCAAATCTAGAGGATAGAGTTGCATAGTGGTTAAATTGGAAAGGTGGTAGCGGAATTTAAACCACTTTCCACGTGGTAACTTTTGGTGAATTCAGCGGAGAAAAGTGGTTTGGGAAAAACAACTCAGTGGAGGCTCTGGAATAGACCATTATTTAAAGTTGAATTGTTTTTTTCATTTGATTTATGTGCTGCGTGCGAAAGGAAGGAGACAGTCCACCATATTTCCAAACTCAACTTTTACATGTTTTTAATCATAGGGAAAATGGCGGAGATAAAGAGTCTGATCAAGAAGCTGGAAATTGATTTTTATAGAACAAGAAAAGGGAAGCCACCACTCAACAATGCAGAAGGGAAGCCCAAAAAGAACATCATCCTAGAAGAGTTGCAGAAATATATACAGTGAGAGCATTGGTGAAGGTATTGGTATGTGTTTAAAGTTTTACAAACAAAATTTACAGTGGAGAGTGTGCCAAAGCTTGGGATTATTCAAGTGTTTGGAGGCACTATTAACAAATATGGATACCTTGATCAACCAATTCATGGGATTTCTCTTACAATATATGATATTACAAGTATAGATGTTATATGTTCTTTATTTATGAATTACAGATAAACAATTCAAGGTTTAGAAGCAACATAGCATATTTTTTCTGAAAATGATTGTTTTAGCCATTTTATTCAACGATCCGTTTCCAAAGAAAAAAAAATGTCAAAAAATGAAATAGTTTTTTCATCACAACATCGGTATCTACAATAACCTCTCTCATTTTTTACCCAGGTGCTACAGATTGGGAGCAGCAAAGTCATCTTCAGAGGGAAAATGTTCAGATGTCAAAATGACTGTTCTAGTCATCAAATTAAAATAATTTTTTACATCAAATGAAGATGAATTTTGAGAAATTGAGAGAGGCATTTCTTTAAAAAATATCTATCCACAATAACCTCTTTCATTTTTTACACAGGTGCTATGGTTTAGTAGCAACAAAGTCAATTGTACAGGCCATTTTTCATGTTTTCCAAAGGACTACTTCAGCCATCAAATTCAAAGAATTGTTTTGGACAAATGGAATTTAATTTGACAAAAATGAGAGAGGTTTTTATTCCTAACAGACCCATAGTAAAAAAAATCCTTCATTTTTTACACAGCAATCACAAGTTGGGAGAATTTAAAATATATTCACAAGTTATTTTTCCAGAAATCTACAATTTTATTATTTGAGTCATCAGCTTCAAAGGAATATTTCGAGGAGATTGAGATGATTTTGGAGAAATGAAGACATGGGTTTTGTTTGTAACATTTCCAGTTATAAATACCTCTCCCATATTTCACACAGCTATCACCATTAGAGATATGCATTAGAAACATTGTTGTAATTGTTTCTATTTTTAGAGTTCAATTAGGTTTTGAATTCAAAGTTAGGTAGAGGTTATTCTTATATAAATTAAAATGTAATTGATAGTTGAAAACAGGATTTTCAAGAGCAAAGAGACTCTACATTGTAATGGCTTCATGTTTTCAGTAAATGAATGAAATTTGCAGAGGAGGAATGTAAAATCTTTTTCATGTCAGAGATTCTTGTGCCATCTTTTTCTTTAGTAAGTAATTTCTTTATGTGATTGTTTATACTGTTTCCCACTCCATTTTGTATTTGCTTTCATGCTTAAGCATTAGTTTTTATGGGATAGAATTCATCCTGCATGCTCTAGGTCCATTGTTCAAGCATTTTCAAAATATTTTCCTCTAAAGTCTTGCAGGATTCACCCTAGTTAGGTGCTCTGTTTGATGGAATGTCTCCCTTTGTTTACTAATCAACCTGCTAACACCTCAAGACTGAGGAAATGGTGCCTACCTTGCATCTGTTCATAAATGTTTAAAACCCTACCTCCTACAATCTATTTCAAATCTGATTATTGACTCCATTTCCCAATGGTCTCCTCCATGACTGTCCTACCAAGTCTTTTAAAAAAAACTTAACTGATTTGTCCCGTCAGAAATCTGACCTTCTGATTGTCTTTGATTGAATATCTTGAAGTATAAAAACTTTGTAAATAGTGAGAGATCCCTCTTTGATTATATTAGGTCAGAAATACATTCTAAAGTGGTTTTTGCTGTTACCTTGGGATCTACCTTTCATAACCTAGGTACATTCTGAGTGTTAGAAGGAGGTAGTCACACAAATGTCAGATGATGAAGAAGGAGGCAAGGCAGAACCTGTGCATCGATTGAGGCGGTTATCCAAACTAGCTGTAGATCTAAATAAATAGGTTCAAGACTTAAATACCAACCAATAGTGAGAATGCCCCCAAAGTTGTGCAAGAAAGGCAATAATCAGAAAACCAAGTTGTTGGTCGGCTCAGGGAAGCTGAGCAGATATGCACAGAGGCGGTGGAAGCAATTGTCATGGTATGGGAGAAACTCATCGAGGATGAGAGTGCAAATCAGCTTGCCGAGTAGGCATGACAAGCATATTTACAAGTACTAGTGGTGAAGGCAGAGATTAAGAAACTTTCAACAAAGGCCCATACACAATAAAGAGATGACTGAGAAACAAGTCAAAGCTGAAAGGCTAATAGGGATAATTTAGCCTGTCTAGCAGTGAATCAACAAGTTCACACAGGCACTGGCCAATGCATCATTGAAACACCCTAGCTCCGATAGAGTGCAGGAACTAGAAAAGCAGGCAGAAGAATCCTGCCAAGAAATAGAAAGGATTACTCCCATTTTTTCCCAATTCCAACAGAAGGTTGGAAGTGCAGAACAATCCGCATCGGAAAATGCACTAGAGGATGTGCAAATGGAGGAAAAACAAGAAGAGGGAAAGGAAGAAGAAGATGAAAATGATGATGAAGAGGGATAGGAAGATGAAGAGGACCAAGAAGAACGTGATCAAGAAGACCTAGAGCACACACAATAAAAACCTATGGAAGTAGATTCTTCAAATGAGGCCAAATAAGAAATTGTATAACTCCAAGTCGTCATCTAAAATTTTCCTATGGGATGAGCCTGTGGTGCAGGAAACACGACCAAGAAAAAATAACACAAGTGACAAAATGTGCAAGAGAGGAAGCAGGAGAAAGGTGCACAAGAAAAAATAAAAAATAAAAATTCCAAAGAAATGGTCACGCATCTTGTGCCACCTACTACGTCCATTGCTTCATGGCTCAGGATGAGCCACATGTGAGTGTTGGGGCCCTATTGGGCCTGGGGAAAGCACACAAGAAATAATCATAAGTGAATAAATTTGTAAGAATTAGTCCACAACACAAGCACAAGCAAGGAAATATACATGGACAACGGAAACTGCAGACGAGGAAAGCTACGCAGAAGAAGGAATAGGTGCAAAAGATGTCACCTACGTGGAAGCAGGAAAGTTCACGGAAGGGATATGCTACAAGGTAAATCAGTAGCACAAGTGCTGAATAATAGCCAAAAGTGATAGGATGATATTGAGTGTTGAAGTTGGCTTAAGTCGACGGATGCCACACAAGTGAACGCACACTGTAGGTAAGACTGTTAGTCCCTTGTGTCAGGTCATGATTGTCACAGCTGTAGCCTAAGGGGCGGCTGATGGTGACCATTAATAGACTTTCTGTATGCAGTAAACCCTATGTGGTCATGTAAAATAGTATAAATAGGAGAGATTCAATAGTTATAAGGTTGCTTTTTAGTTTCTTTTGAGTTGGATTTTAGTGATTTATTTCTATATGTTGGTTGTCTTTAGTCTTTAGTCGTTTCTAGATGGGTTCATGGAGGGAAGATCTCTGAGAGAGTCGATGGAAGTTATGAGATATCAGTGGTAGAGTATTCAGAAGGCTGCAGGAGGCAGTTGGGGTTAGTGCAGTAGAAGAGAAGCTCTGCTATAGAGGTGTAGATGCTAGAGGGTTCGATCCAGGCTGTGTGTGGATGAATAGATGGTAGCAGTAGATTAGGAGAAATAAGATACAAATCATGAGAGCAAGAGAGAGTTTGAGCAGAAAGATAGATACAAGACAGTCTGCAGTCAAATGTAGGCTAAAGGTACCATATATTTCTCATGCTAGATGAAGAGCGCCTTGTGGTTTTTTCCAGATGGGTTTCCACCTAAACTTCCCTGTGTGCTGATGATTGAATGTGTGTGGTTGTTTATGTTTATGGTTATGTTTACAATACAATCCCTGTCATGAATAAATGAATGATGTACTATTTACGACACAAGTCCCGATTATGTGATTATCTTCTACTTTTGAGTATTAGTTTATGTTTACAGTGCAATCGTTGTTGCACATTTGGTATATTGTGCATGTCTACTAGCTTTCTTCTATATTAAGTTATGTTTAAAGTACTAAGGTTGAATCTATGTTGCATCATTAGTATTTAATAAAATATATCCGTGGTGTGTGCTACGTTTATTCTGAAATGACTCCATCCTCGCACCTTGGTCGAGCTCCTTGACCATGCGCCAAGGGACTATAATCCCTCGACAATTGCAAAAACATAGTTTTGGTGGTTACCCATCGAAGAGATATCTCAAGTGAGACTATTCCTGATCTACGGGCATTACTAACGGGGCTTTCTTTGTTGGGTCGATATCTCGGATATGTGTTGGGTTGATGGGCTGCAAAAAAATTGGGTCGCACGAGTTAGGAAAAGTGGCCAACAAGAAATATTGAGATGAGAAGAGGAAGTTGTAGTGCGAACGGAAGAGACGACTAAGAATTTCAATTGCACCTTAATAGAGGGTCTTTCGAGGAGGAAGAAGAATACTAGGTTATATCTGAAAAAGAAGAAGAAGAAGAACCACCAGACCCAGATCAACATTACAACATACACGCGAATCTGCGTACATATCCTAAAGTAAGATCTAGAAACACATCTCCTAGTGGTTTTGTCAATCAAAATAACAGTAATAGTGGGAATATAAGACAAGGAACTTCCATTATCCAAACCTTTAATTCAATAGTAACAAGAGAAAACAGGATGGTTGGGAATGATATAAAGTTGTTCTTATTTAATGGAAATGGGTTAGAGGACCCTAACCAGCATTGGTTTCTCTATGAAGTTGTATGGATTGTGTGATAGGTCCAAGATGAGGCCATAAATAATTCTCATGTAATAACCCAAAAATTTGTAAAAATTTAAAAAATCTCATGTAGCATAAAATGTCAAGTGTCTTTGCCAATGAACCATTAACTGTTAGCGGATACTTAAACAGTTTTAAAACAATAACAAACATCACTAAATTGGTTCTGTATAACTTATTGGCTTATCTTAAAATAATATGTTAGTAATGCTAATCCTAGTAGTTGTATTTTTTAGAAAGTTAGAAAAGAAATCTGCTTCTTAAGTAATACTAAGTGTGTTATTGTCTTCTTCTGTCAAGTAGGAAAATAATTCTTAGGTGTGATCGAGGCTTACTTAGCTTACAGCTAATGCAATGAAAATGATGGTTCTTTTATAGGTTCTAACAGGTAAGTGTTTTGTTCCATTAAAATAACCAGATCAAGAAAGATACTTCACTAGCGTAAGATCAAATTGCTAGTATTTTAAATGTTTATTTACAGCTTGTTCATGTAAGAGCTAACGTTGACATTGGTAAGTCATCAAACTGCATAACGATGGTAAAACAAAACTAGGGAGGATGGGTTAAATACATATTCAGTTTACTACCAAATGGAGCCAAATAAGTCATCATGTAGTTTTCAACTATTCACTTAGAATCTTCAAAAATGAATCGATTAAGAACTCTCCCAAAGAATACTCCTACCTCTGCTCTTAATAATTTTATGATCTAACTTGTTTTTATAAAGAAAAGATATGTTTTTCATGCATATTCCTATAGTTTCATATATTAAGCAGTTCGATTTTGGTTCTATTCGTATTCAATTGAATTCTTTTATAACCACAAAAGTACTCTATGATGTTGAACGACTACTTGGTTTTCTGGTTTATAAAACCTTGTTTTCTATGAGCTCCTCTTTTCATTAATATCATTATACTTTTTAAAATTATTATGTAATGGCCCTTACCCTAGGGTTTATATAGTTAGGTGTTTTCATAAAAGACAGCTTATATATCTTGACTCTTAACCTGCCTTTGTCAACAATCAAGCATAAGTTTACAAAAGAGACTCTTATAAAAGAGTAGTTAGGTTGCACATACTTGTATTTCCACTACACATTGTTGTGCAGACATTGGTCCAAGGTGTTGTTGGAATATATTAAACCCACTCACAACTTAGGATAAAATAATTAATCATTATTTGATTAATTATTCACCCACTAGCTTAATTAGGTGGCACCTTA
>LPNX010621481.1:173082-222213 GCA_001517045.1 Pseudotsuga menziesii
GGTGTCGTTTATATTCTATTGAGTCCTTCTTCAAACTTTAAGACTCTACTTTAGTAATCTGTTTACCTATGTCTTTCTAGCTTGTTCCCTAGCGTATCCACCTAGCTATAATTTGACTTTCAATTACAATTGTATAAATTGTATATTCCTTAATGTATTATTTCCATTTTATGTATTATAGAATATCTTGTAATTGTTTGAGCCATAGTTATACAAATTACTTTCAAACTCCAAGATCTATGTGAATCACTTCCAGGGATGAGTAGATTACTTATTCCAATAATGTTTTACTATTATAAGTATAGTTCTTTTATTTATATTCCACAAACATAGTTAGAGAGTAATTACCCTTACTTTTCTAGTAGACAAAACAAATGAAAATAAAAACCATTTTATTTATCTTATTGTTTTAAAACTAGGTATCGACACGACCAAGAACAATTACATTATTGATAATTGAAAACATATTATGGATATGATTTTTGACTAGATTCATAATGATTTAATGCAGATTGGTAAACAGTGTATTCAACTATTGTTTTAAAACCCACGATTGTGAAATCATTGGGGCCACGTGGGAGGTGATTAAGCCACTAGGTTGTATTGACTTTCACAAATGATGTCCAAACCCTATCTTCATGTTGTAAGGGTTTTCTTTTGTTGTGGAGCGGCTGAGCTAGGAGCTCATGGTCGCCATGGTTCCTGGTGTTCACCTTGTAAACACTCGACTTCCATACCTCCACAAGATTGTATAGGGTGATAGTATACTTCAATGTAGAGGCACATTGACTGTCAAGGAGGCATTAGAACTTTGGATCTGAATTTGTTGTCCTCTTGGGTGACTGTGAGGGTTGGTTTACTGTGCATCGTGAACATAAATTCTAGAGTGAAGAGTTGTATCTTCCTTTATTCTTATTTCTACCTCCTCATGGTTTCTACCCCCTCCAGTTCTTGACTCAGGTTTATTGTTGCTCTTCGCACAAACAAAAACCAGTGCTTACCTTCTTCAAGGTGCAATCAAACTGGCTTGGGTAGCTTCCACAATTTCACCACTTCTCAGCTTATCAAGTAAAAACTGAAATTTTCTTACAGTTTAATAATGTACTAGGTTCTCATTACGGTTTTAAGAAAAATAGTAGCAGTTATTTGATGTGCATATTTCTCCAGACATGGATTTGAATCTGCATGATAATCTACCCTCGGTCTTAGCATAAGCACTCTCCTAGTAAGCCGCGATGAAATCAAAGGGATTTTCCTACACATAAGTATGGTGGAGAGAAATATAAGCTTTTCCACGATGGTTGTTGGCTCGGCCATGGTTAATAATTATGTTATTTTTCTTTTGTCTATAAAAATTTTAAATCCCTAGAGGCTGTTGTATGGAAATGTTAAGGCTATTGCAGCCACGACTTCATGGTTTTTAATGGACCCTTCATGGCATGGAAAGATATAAATAATATTAAATTTTAATACTCAGCTCTAAGCCATGAATATACTATCCAACCAATGGGTGGTTTCTTGAATATGTAATTTGGTTTTTATAGGAAAGGAAATGGTCGTAATGTCAACATTTCTTCAAACAGATGAAGGGTTTTTCACTGCTGTAATTTATGGTTGTAATATTTTTGGTTTTTAAGACTTCTGTTTAGACTTGAAAAAGTCATTTTGGTCAGGCTTTAAATCCTCTATAGTTAATATAAAAAGGCCATAGGCCACAATACTTGTTCAATCTCGTTTCAGCTTAGTGTTGATTATAGCATTATTTCAATTTAGGTTTACATTTGGGTGTAAATGGTTTATGGTAATTCTGTAGAACGTTATAAGATAAATGAGATGTTATGTTTCTCATTAAATATTATAATTGAATAATCTATAGCTCTGTAATTGTTTTTCTTTCATTTAGAATCTTAACTCTGTAATTATTTTGATTTCAGTAAAATTATTTATTAGTGTGGTTAAAACTAGAAAAGCTTTGCTAGGTTTTGTGTTATAAATAAAATGTATAATTTATTTCCTAGAGTGATGATACTTATCTCTTGCAAACCCTATATTTTTTTGGAGGGTTGCATCATTAATACCTTTGCTTACAGTAAACCTAGTTTAATTGTAATCCTAAATAGGTAGTTAAATAACCTAAGATATTAACAACTAGGCTAAACCCTAAGTAATTATTTTATTGTTCTTAAACTTATTTATTTAGAATTTATTTATTGAATTTATATTATGTGTTTTTACTAGTCTGTAGTTTTATAAATATTATACTTACTGGTGTTTATTATATAAATCTATTCTTTCCTGTAATTATATATTGTAGATACTTTCAATAAATAGTACAAGTACACTATATTTCTGTAAATAACTTACATAAAACTATAGAAGTAATTATTTACATATGCATTCAGAGATAATGAAAATCTACTTATCTAAACGAAGCATACCTGATGTGCTCAAGTACTCCCTTGTAAAAGGCATGGAAAAATACAGTTTTGTAATTTTTCTATCTATCATTTAACTTAGCAATATCTCTACTGTTTAATCATAATCTACGAAATTACTAATTTTCTCAATAAAAACAAATGTTCTTTCTTTTTAATTAACAATGATAAAATGACAGAATACTAATCTTGATAAACTTTTAAACTTTTCTGAAACAGTAAATAAAATAATAACTAAATCTACACAAGTATAACCTGTCAAATAAATGAGGTGACAACAGCTTAAGGATGCTATTCCTCCCAACCAACTCCTAGAAAAAAGCTAGTCTGCAATTTCTCAAGACCCCCAAGCCTGTCTCCTAGTCCTCCTGGTAGAGTACTGGGTGAGAGATGAAATATTGATATTCTCTACAACTCTACAGACTCATTTAGCAGTAACTTAGTCCTGCTTACAGTAGTAAGAACTTCAGCTTAAAATAGCTACACAAGTTCAATCTTCAACACTTATCCCCTCAAACTCACTTCATCTAGTCCCCTCCAGCGAATTTCTCATGTGTACTTCATTCACTCAAAATGATAACCAATTCAAAAATGAGAAGCCTCAGCTATCTTCAATGGGAATTTTTATATCAATGCATAGGTCTTCTGGAACAGTTTTACTTAATGAGCCACTTGCTCATGTTCCACAGTCTTGGGGAATCATGACCACAAATATAGGGAAGTTGCCACCTACAACAACTAGAAGTAGTTTGACGATGCTGCCACTTGTCGACATGCTCTCAACCCAGTCTCCTCCACCAAGTTACCAATAAAGACTCATTTAACAACTTCCCTAGATGTTGTCTCATCTTTTATTTATTTAAAAATAAAATATTCTGCAATACATTAATTTATTCTTGACCCCACTTGGTCATTAATTACAAACTTTAACATAAAATATAACTTAATGTTCCTCAATAGCATAAAATTGTTTTGCAAATTGGGGCATGTGACATACACACCCCCTTAATTTATAAACATCGTCCTCGATGTTATCTATTCCTCGTCCTCAGAATTTCCCTGAAATAAAATTGGATGTGCATCCTGCATATGAATTTCCAATTCCCAGGCGGCTTCTTCCGGACTAAGGTGCTTCCATTGCACCTTCACCTGACCAATTTTGTGATTCCAAAGCGAGATCTCTCTCCTTTCAAGGATACAATCCAGTTCCACCAGAAAATCTCCTTCGGGTTCCACCTGCACATCATTCCAATTAATAACATGAGTAGCATCACATACATATTTTTTTTAATATAGAAATATGAAAAACATTGTGAACTCTTAAATTTGGTGGTAAAGCTAACTGATATGCTACCTATCCTATCCTGGACAGTATTTCAAAAGGACGGCAATAATGGGGTTCTAACTTAGCACAACTACCTAACCTTAGAGAACTCTTTTTAGGTCTCACCTTAATAAAAACATGTTCACCTACCTAGAACTCCTTTGGAGTTTTTAAGATATGCTTGGCTTTTATGTCGATCTTGCGCAACTTTCAAGTTACCTTGTAATTTTTTTACAATTAACTCCATCTCCTTTAATAATTCAGGTCCTAATACTCAACTGGATTACTCCAAGAGATGGGGGTATTGCATTTCCTTTCATACAAAATTTGAAAAGGACTATATCTAGCTGAATCTTGATAATGATTATTGTAAGAAAATTCTACTAGGTGTAAGTAATCTTCCCATTTACCTGGCTGCTCCTTTACATACATCCTGAGCATATCCTCCAATACCTGATCTACTCTTTCAGTATGTCCATATATTTGAGGATGGAAAGAGAAATTGAATTTTAATGTAGTATTTAATCCTTTAAATAAATACTTCCAAAATTTACCCTTAAACTTAGGGTCTCTATCTGAAATTATCACCTTCGGTATTCCATGCAACTGAAAAATTTGTTTTAAGAAAATATCAACAATATCTGCAGCTTTATTAGTTTTTACAAGTATAAAATGAGCTGCTTTACTCAATTTATCAACAACTACCATTATTGAGTCATTTAAGTTTTGATTTCTAGGTAGTCTTGTGATAAAATCAAGGCTAATTATCTCCTATTTCCAGCTAGGAATAGGCAATGGATGAAGTAGCCCAGCTAGATAATGATGTTCAGTTTTTACTTGCTGACATTTGAAGCACTTAGCAATGTATTCTGCCAATTCATTTTTCATATTTGGCCAGAAATAATCCTTTCTTATCATGGTTATAGTTTTTTGATAACCTAGATGCCCTGAATAAGGAGTTTTATGAAATTCGTTTAAAATTAAAAGCTTAATCTTAGGTAAATTAGGTACGTATAGTTGATATTTATGCAATAATAATCCCTTTTCATTCAAGCTATACCCTGTACTTAGATTTTCTATTAAATTTTATCTTACATTTTCTTATAATTTCCAATAATTTTCATCTTGTTCTATTCCATCTTCTAACCATTCTTCCAAATCTATTTTATAAGTGTTGATTGTTGCTGTAAAATTCAGTTTTTTATTTCTTCTTAATGCATCAACAACCTTATTTTCCTTCCCTTTAATGTGTTGAATTTCAAATTCGTATGCACTAAGAGAAGCTAGCCATCTAGCTTGCCTAGAATTTAAGTTAGGTTGATCCAACAGATATTTCAATCCTTTATTATCTGTCATTAATATAAACTTCCTTCTGATTAAATAATGACGCCACATTTGTAAGGCATGTATGACAGCGGCTAACTCTAAGTCATAGGTCATATAATTTTTCTCATCAATCTTCAGCTTCCTAGACTCATAAGAAATAGTGTGTCCTTCCTAAGTTAAAACTCCACCTAAACTGTCATTGCATGCATCAGTGCACACTATAAAATCTTTATTAGGGTCAATAATTCTTAGAATTGGTGCGGTGGTTAATAACATTTTTAACTTTTTAAATTTGTCTTCACACTTCTGAATCCACTCGACTTTCTTCCCTTTTTTCTGTAAAGAGGTTATAGGATTTCTAATTCTTGAAAACTCTTCGATAATAGCCAATAATCCCCATGAACGATCGGACGTCAGTTACGTCTTTTGGGACTAGCCATTCCTTGATTGCATTTCTTTTTTTGGGGTCAACAGAAATTTCTTCTTTAGTCACCACATGACCCATATACTTAATTTTATCCTTAAAGAAATCACATTTACTAAATTTTGTGTAAATTTGATGTTCTCGTAATTCTTGTAAGACAATTTTTAAGTTTTCTTTATGTTCCTCTTCAAAATTTGAGTAAATTAAGATGTCCTCAATGAATATGACCACAAACTTATCCAGATATTTATGCATTACATTATTCATCAGAAACATAAAAATAGTTGGAGCATTAGTAAGCCCAAATGGCATAACGACAAACTCGTAATGTGCATACCGGGTCCTAAAAGTTGTTTTAAAGATGTATTCATCTTTGATTCAAACCTGGTGGTAACCAGATCGTAAATCAATCTTTGAGAATACCATTGCTCCAAGTAGTTGATCAAACAGATCTTCTATGTGGGGCAATGGATATCTGTTCTTGATAGTCATTTTATTTAGTTGACGGTAATCTATACATAGCCGTAGAGTTCCATCCTTCTTCTTAACAAAAATAACAAGTTATCCCTAGGGAGACACACTAGGTCTAATGTAATTCGTATCAATGAGTTCTTTTAACTGCGACTTTAGTTCAATTAATTCCAGTATATTCATCTGATAAGGGGCTTTTGAGCTAGGAACTGTACCAAGTACCAGCTCAATAGTAAAATCTAATTCCCGTTTCAGAGGCAGTCCCAGAATTTCTTCCAGAAATACATCTAAATATTCCCTTAGGATCGAACTATCTTCTAGTTTTAATTTATCTTTGTTATTAGTATTTTCTTCATTAATTACTGTTATGGAAAACGATTTACAACCCTTCTGAACAAATCTCTTAAGCTGCAATGCAGAAATATGCCTTATGGTTGTTTTCCTAGGGATTCCTTTTACATTTACTAACTCTCCATCGTTATTTACGCAAGTAAAGGTCTTATCAAAATAGTTTAGGACTACCCTATGTTGTTCTAGCCAATCCATACCAATTAACATGTCATATGAACCTAAAGGTAAAACATTAAGCTTAACATAGGTTTCAAACTGGTCCATTGTTACTGTACAATTCTTAACAAGGCTAATTACTTTTCTCTTTGCACTAGTAGCTAGCTGGACTAACCAAGACTTGGAAAATTTTTCTACTGATAGCTTACACTTTTCTACTAAATCGGGGGAAATATAGCTTAAACTAGCTCCTGGATCAATTAAAATAGATATAAGTATTTGATTTACCTTACCTTCCACTTCCACTATGGAGGTTGATAATCTTCTTGCCTATTCTCCAATGTTGCATTGATCCTGGGCATTGTCCTCGCTAGATCACCAACAGTCATCTCCTCCTATATCGCGTGTATGTTGCTAACAGTCTTCTTCCAATTGGGGAAAACTAATGCATAATGCGGACCATTACATTCCCAGCATTTTATTGGTTCATTTCATTCAAAATTCTTGGTATAGATACTGTGGTTGTTAACAGATTCTTTATTTCTTTGATTATTTGGATTTGTCTATGAATTACTTTTGTTCCCCAAGAAATTTTTACTAGGAAAATTTTTGGTGTTATTATTCTTAAAATTTCGGTTAGGTACAAAACATTTCTTCTTCTGTTCAAAGTTATTATTTCTTTTAGCCTTCCAGTCGGTCATACTTTCCCTTTTACGATTTTGTTCATAACAAAAATTCGCTTTTCTCATTGCTTCTTCTAATTTTTTGGATTGTCATACTCAATTCTATCTTTTATATGATAGGGTAAATAGCTAAGAAAATGTTGTACCTTAGGTTTCTCATCCACAATATATGGCACATGCCTAAGCAAACTTAGAAATTTACTATTTAGTTCTTTCATATTCATTGTTCCTAGTTTTAGTTTGTAAAATTCCTTATCCCTCTCCTCATAGTACTGTTCAGATAAAAATTTCTTCTTGAAATATTTATTAAATGTTATCCAATTAATGTTTTTCTCCCTAATACCTTTTACTCCTTTTAGGTCATGCCACCAAATATCTGCGTTCCCTATGAGATTATAAATAGTCATCCTGGCTTTTAGTTGATTAGAATAGTTATAAATTTGAAAGTATTTCTTCATCCCAGACAGCCAGGATTCTACCTCTTCTCTCTTCTCAGTTTCACCATTAAAGGTTGGTGGCTTGATTTTCTTGATTTCTCCAAATATTTCCTCATGAGGTTTAAATTTTTTCTTCCTAGTATAATGATTATCTTCACTACTATCACTAGTACATTGAAAATTCCTTTTATGTGAATCGCCATAGACCTCAAAAGATGAGCTACTTTCGATTTTAAACTATTTAGTCTTTTTATCTTTATGTTGGTAAGGCATATCTTCAGACTATGTTCATTTATCTTTTTCCTCATTATGAAATCTTTTCATCAAAATCTGATTTAGCTCCTCTTGAGCTCTCAGAATCCTCTCATTTTCTTTTTTTGACCGTTTCCATCTCTGTTCTTAGTTCCTTAACTGTTTGCAGTAGTTCAGAAGAATTATTAGTTATTTCTTCTTGTATAGGTTCTCTTGAAAATTATTTCGTTCAGTGTAGGGAGACTCCTCATCCACATATTCCTCCAATATTTCCATACCTGCAGTTAACTTAGAAAATTTATCTGGAAGTATCATTCAAAAGAAAAATAAAATCAGTATACTTGTTTAAATTTATTGTTCCATTTATGCAAGTTGAGCCACATTCAGGCCTAGTGTCTGAACCTTGTGCTCTGATACCACATGTAAAACCCAAAATTTTCATGTAACATAAAATGTCAAGTGTGTTTTCCAATGAACCATTAACTATTAGCGGATACTTAAATAGTTTTAAAATAATAACAAATATCACTTCTTTCGTTCTGTATAACTTATTAGCTTATCTTAAAATACTATATTAGTACCGTCAATCATAGCAGTTGTATTTTTTATAAAGTTAGAAAAGAAATCTGCATCTTAACTAATATTGTGTTATTGTCTTCTTCTATCAAGTAGGAAAATAATTCTTAGGTGTGACCAAGGCTTACTTAGCTTACAGCTAACGCAGTGAAAATGATGGCTCTTTTATAGGTTCTAACAAGTAAGCATTTTGTTCCAGTAAAATATCTAGATCAAGAAAGATACTTCACTAGCATAAGATAAAATTGCTAGTATTTTAAATGGTTATTTGCAGCGTGTCCCTGTAAGAGGTAATGTTGACATTGCTAAGTCATCAAACTTCATAACAATGGTAAAAAAAAAACTGGGGAGGATGGGTTAAATACATATTCAGTTTAGTACCAAATGGAGCCAAGTTTTCAACTATTTGATTAGAATATTAAAAAATGAATAGATTAAGAACTCTTCCAAAGAATACTCCTACCTCTGCTCTTAAGAATTTTATGATCTAACTTTTTTTTATAAAGAAAATATATGTTTTGCATGCATATGCCTATAGTTTCATATATGTCGTTAAGCAGTTGGAGTTTTGTTCTATTCGTATTCAATTGAATTCTTTTATAATCACAAAAGTAATCTATGTTGTTGAACTACTACTTGGTTTTCTGGTTTATAAAACCTTGATTTCTATGACCTCCTCTTTTCATTAATGTTAACCCAAAAAATCCCTCACTCAGCTCTACATGGCCTACACCACCCAAGGACAGCCACACACGGCCCTCATTTGACCCCATTTGACCCCCACACCCTCAAAAAGGCTCAAAAATATGCAAAAGAGCTTAAAATTCCCTAAAAAGAGCCAAAATAGCCCTCATAGGGGCTAAAAACTCCAAAAAGGGGCTAAAACCCCTCAAAAGAGCTTTAAACCCCCAAAGGAGCTAGGAATTGGGAGAAAGGAGCTAAAATGCCAAGAAAAGGGGCTAAAGCCCTGACCGGGGGCTTAGAACCCTAAAAAAGCTATAAATAGAGGGGTGGGGGTCACTCTCAAACCATTCCTTCATTCCCTATTGTTACTCTACCCGTGTGAGTGCCTTGAGACAATTTTCCTCTCAATCCATTCACCCTCCCTCTCATCCATCCTTCCATTGATCCATAGCTCCCCATTCCTAAGAGATGTGCTCCCCCAAGCTAGGGCATGGTAGCCCATTTCAACCAGAAAGTATAATTGTTTTTCTGTTTCATTTTTTGCTTTGGTAGATTGTAGTTTGCTGTTTATATAGTTAGGTGTTTTCATAAAAGACAGCTTATCTATCTTGACTCTTAAACTGCCTTTGTCAACAATCAGGCATAAGTTTATAAAAGAGACTCTTATAAAAGAGTACTTAGGTTGCACATACTTGTATTTCCACTACACATTGTTGTGCAGAGATTGGTCCAAGGTGTCATTTATATTCGATTGCGTCCTTCTTCAAACATTAAGACTCTAGTTTAGTAATCTTTTTACCCATGTCTTTATACCTCGTTCCCTAGTGTATCCTCCTAGCTATAATTTCACTTTCAATTACAATTGTATAAATTGTAAATTCCTTAATGTATTGTTGCCATTTTATGTATTATAGAAGATCTTGTAATTGTTTGAGCCATAGTTATACAAATTACTTTCAAACTCCAAGATATATGTGAATCACTTCCAAGGATGAGTAGATTACTTCTTCCAATAATGATTTACTATTATAAGTATATTTCTTTTATTTATTTTCCACAAACATAGTTAGAGAGTAATTACCCTAACTTTTCTAGTAGACAAAACAAATCAAAAGAACAACCATTTTATTTATCCTACGGTTTCAAAACTAGGTATCGAAACGACCAAGAACAATTACATTATTGACAATTGAAAACATATTATGGATATGATTTTTTACTCTATTCACAATGATTTAATGCATATTGGTAAACAATGTATTCGACTATTGTTTCAAAACCCAGGATTGTGAAATCATTGGGGACACGTGGGAGGTGATTAAGCCACTAGGTTTTTGTTGAATTTCATAAATGATGCCCAAACCCTATCTTCACGGTGTAAGGGTTTTCTTTTGTTGTGGAGCGGCCGAGCTGGGAGCTCATGGCCACCTTGGTTCCTGTTGTTAACCTTGTAAGAACTCGACCTCCCTACCTCTGCAAGCTTGTGTAGGGTGTTAGTATACTTTGATGTAGAGGCCCATTGACTGTCGAGGAGGCATTAGAACTTTGGATCTGATTTTTCCTTTGCCTTGGGTGGCTATGAGGGTTGGTTTACTGTGCATCGTGAACATAAATTCTAGGGTGAATAGTTGTATGTGCCTCTATTCTTATTGCTACCTCCTAGTGGTTTCTATCCCCTCCATTTCTTGACTTAGGGTTCTTTCTTCTCTTTGCACAAACACAAACCAGTGCTTACCTTCTTCAAGGTGCCATCGAATTGGCTTGGGTGGCTTCCACGATTTCGCCACTACTAAGCTTATCAGGTGAAAACCTAAATTTTCTTACAGTTTAATAATGTATTGGGTTCTCATTACACTTTTAAGAAAAAGACTAACAGGGCTTTGATGTGTAGGTTTCTCCAGACTTGTATTTGAAGCTAGATGATCATCTACCCTCGGTCTCAACATAAGCGCTCTCCTGGTAATCCTCGGTGACATCAAATGGTTTTTCCTCCACATAAGTGTGGTGGAGAGAAATAGAAGCTTCTCCATGATGGTTGTTGGCTCAGCCATGGTTAATACTTATGTTATTGTTCTTTTGTCTATAAAAATTTTAAAGCCCTGGAGGCTGTTGTATGGAAATGTTAAGGCTATTGCAGCGAAGACTTCATGGTTTTTAATGCATCCTTCATAGCCTGGAATGATATAAATCATATTAAATTTAATACTCAGCTCTAAGCTGTGACTGTACTGTCCAACCTCTAGGTGGTTTCTTCAATATGTAATTTGGTTTTTACAGGAAAGGAAATGGCTGTGATGTTAACATTTCTTCAAATAGATGAACGGTTTTTCACTGTTGTAATTTATGGTTGTAATATTTTAGGTTTTTAATACTTCTTTTAGACTTGAAAAAATTATTTTGGTCAGCCTTTAAAGCCTCAAGAGTTAATATAAAAAGGCCATACGCCACTATACTTGTTAAATGTCATTTCAGCTTAGTGTTGATTATAGCATTATTTCAATTTAATTTTACATTTGGGTGTAAATGGTTTATGGTAATTTTGTGCAAATTTATAAGATAAATGAGATATTATGTTTCTCATTAAAGGTTATAATTGAATAATCTATAGCTCTGTAATTGTTTTTCTTTCAATTATAAACTTAGCTCTATAATTATTTTGCTTTCAGTAAAATTATTTATTATTGTGGTTAAAATAGGAAAAGCTCTGCTATGTTTTGTGTTATAAATAAAATGTATAATTTATTTCCTAGAGTGATGATACTTATCTCTTGCGAACCCTAGATGTTTCTAGAGGGTTGCAGCATTAATACGTTTTCTTACATTAAACCTAGTTTAATTGTAAGCCTGAATAGGTAGTTAAATAACCTAAGATATTAAGAACTAGGTTAAACCCTAAGTAATTATTTTACTATTCTTATACTTATTTATTTAGAATTTATTTATTGAATTTATATTATGTATTTTCACTGGTCTTTAATTTTATAAATATTATACTTACTGGTGTTTATTATATAAATCTATTATTTCCTATAATTAGATATTGTAGATACTTTCAATATACAGTACAAGTATAGCTATATTTCTATAAATAACTTACATAAAAATATAGAAGTAATTATTTACATCTGCATTCAGAGATAATGAAAATCTACTTATCTAAACTAAGCATACCTTTTGTACCAGAGTACTGCCTTCTAAAAGGCGTGGAAAAATATAGTTTGGTCATTTTTCTATCTATCATTTAACTTAGCAATATCTCTATTGTTTAATCATAATCTACTAAATTACTAATTTTCTTAGTAAAAACAAATGCTCTTTCTTTTTCATTAACAATGATAAAATGAAAAAATACTAATCTTGATAAACTTTTAAACATTTTTGAAACAACAAATAAAAAAATAACTAAATCTACACAAGTAGAACCTGTCAAATAGATGAGGTAACAACAGCTTAAGTGTTATAATAATCAACCCATAGGTAGCTACCTTAGACATTAATTAATTCATTTTTGTCTTATTTGCCTAGTTTACATATTCCACCTTATGCAAGTTGTCCTCCACATGTCCAAAGTGGTCAAAATTACTAAAATTGAGTCATGGAGTGCTTGGGAAACCACTTGGAATCAAATCTACTTTATTCCTAGCCTTCCTAGCACATGTCTGCTTTTTCTGCTTTATTGCCTGTTTTTGCTAAGTTTTAAGGCAATTGGGAAAGTTTGACTAGGTGAAGTTAACTTGTTTTTTGTCCTCATCATCCTACACTCTTTTCTCCTAATAAAAGCATGTATGAATTATCCTTCCATCATATATTATCTTTCCTAATTGATTTTTCCAATTCGTGATCTCCTAGACAGATTTGGAAATTGCTTTATGCACCTATGGGGGATTTGCTTAGATTTAGTAAGTCTGCTTTTGACCAAATTTGAATGGCATCCTTATGCATTCAAATCTCTCTTGTAATTATTTATTGTGGCAGCATATGACTTCATAGGGTTGGCTATTGTACACTTATTCAATACAGATTAGTGTTCTACTCCATATTCAGTCTCCTTTGTGTGTAATTTGCATGTGTAATTGGCAATTTTTGTGAGTGTAATTTTTATAACACCTGGGCTCAATTTCCACATGGTATCAGAGCCTTTGTAGATCGATTTATCTCCTTCCAATTTGTTATTGCAGTTTTGACATCATTGACTGGGAGCATTCTATTGACTGAAGGGACAATTTCTAAGCTATGGATCAATCTCAGAAGATCATCTTGACTCCATTTAACTTCTTTGAATGGAAAGCAAAGATGGAGATAATATTGAGAGTGAAATGCGTCTATAGAGTGACTGTGGTAATAGAAGTAGATCCCAATGTAGCTGCAAAGAAAATTAAATGGCACAACAGGAGGGAAGAGGCCTATGGTCTCCTGTGTCTGAGCATATCCAGAGACCTCATTTTCCATCTTGATGGATTAACATCACCAAATGAAGTATGGGAGAAGCTTGTTGAGATTTTTGGTAAGATATATGAGATGTGGGGACATCAAATTGAGAATTAATTGATCTCCCTGAGTCCCAACAGCTTCGAATCCCTGAAACTCTACTTTTCCAACTTCAAAGCCCTTGTTTTGCAGCTAAAACAGTGTGGAATTGAAAAGAAGGAGGAGCAACTAGTTTTGTCCATACTCTCAAATCTTGGCCCTGACTATTTAGTGTTTGTCTCAACCTTCCATGCCACAAAGTTGACATCTCAAGCCTAGAAAATGCCTAGCCTTGCAGATTTCATGGAATCTCTCACACAAGAACAAGATAAATTGGTGATGATGGACACCATCAAACCTTCCAAAGACCAAGCTCTGGTTGCTGGAGATTTGAGGGTGAATTCAAAATGAAAGAATAAAGCTAAGAAGCCACTTGAGAAAAAGAGATACAAGAACAAGTCTCCATAGGAGCCCCAAGGTTCCAAGAAGAACCCCTAGAAGAAGAAGAACAAAGGAGAAATGAGCAAGTGTGCATACTGCAGTAAGGGAAATCATCCTAAAAGCTCCTGCATGAAGAAGAAAATTGACATGCTGACCCAAATCCTGGAGAAGAATGGCATCTCCCTTCCTGATAGCTCAAAGAAGAGGGAAGGAGGATCAAATTCAGAACACAGAGAGAGAGTTCATGCATTGGATGCTGGTACATCAGGCCCACCTAGTTTCATCATTGATTCTGAAGCTTCAAGACATATGGTTTCAACCAAGGAGGCATTCACCTCACTTGACATGTCGAAAGGTCCACCAATAGTACCGGGAGATGACTCTCTCATTGAAATTTTTGGCAAAGGGAGGATTGATCTTTACCATGGTAAGTTCAGCAATGTATTGTATGTTCTAGGTCTTGCCTCTAACCTATTATCAGTGTATCAGATGACCCACACAGGGTCTCCAAAGAAGGTCATATTCTCCCCTGATGAATTTTATATCACAGAGATCTCAAGTGGTAAAGTCATTGCAAAAGGAGTTGCAAATCACACTTCAAAGGTATACATGTTCTCACACTTCCTACCCTACTCAAACCCCTCTGCTCTTCTGATTCATGCTAATGAGGTAAGCAAGATTTGGCATGGAATATTTGGCCACCTTAACTATAAGTATATCTCTGATCTTAGTGAAAAATAAATGGTCATAGGGTTACCAAATATCAAGTTTTCCAAAGGATTCTGTTAAGGTTGCATCTTAGGAAAACACCCAGAGCATAAATTTGAGAAAGCTAGTCATGAGAGAACCTTTGCACCTCTTGAGTTGATCCACACTAATGTTGCTGGCCCATTTCCTCATATGTCAATGATTTAGTCCAAATATGCATTGACATTTATAGATGACTTTTCTAGGTACTGCTAGGTTTACTTCCTAAAACACAAGTCTGAAGTTTTTTCCCTCTTCAAACTCTTTAAGGCTTTGGTTGAAAACCAGTATGGGAGTAAACTCAAGGCCCTAAAATATGACAATGGTGGTGGGTATGTCAAGTCTAAGTTCATTCAATATTTTGCAGATGAAAGTATTCAGATGCAGCATTCTATCCCTTACACACCATAGCAAAATGCTGTTGATGAGAGGAAGAACAGATCACTTAAAGAGATGGCAACCTGCATGATGGAGGCTAAGACTTTGCCACCGAAGTTTTGGGCCGAATCTATAAACTATGCAGTCTATATTCAGAATAGGGTGCCTCATAAACAGCTTGATGGTATGAATCCTTTTGAAGCATGGATTGGGCACAAGCCAGATGTGACCCATTTCAAGATTTTTGGCTCAAGGGCTTGGGCTAGAATTCCAACAAAAAAAAGGAAGGCTTTGCAACCCCAAAGCCAAGAGTGTCTATTTTTTGGGTACTTTGAAGATTCAAAAGGGTAAAAGTTTATAAATTTGAGCACAAACAAATCCTTCATTGAAAGGAGTGTTCAGTTCCAAGAAGAGCCTTTAGCAGCAGTGGAAGTTAGAGAATCCTCTTCACCACCAGAACCATTGAATGTAAGTGAAGAGATAGTTGAGTTTTATGATTCTAATATGTATAATAATGATGATTTTATTTCATATCCTAACATTCCTACAAGACCAAAATGGGTAGCAAAGACCATTCATGCAGCTGGAGAACTATTTGGAAATCCTAATGATCCTAGGAGGACTAGATCTCAGTTTGAGAGTGCTATGTGCATGAAAGACCCTTTGTTTGTAGAGAAATGCTATCTGATGGTTGAATCATACCCACATACATATGAAGATACAACACATGATCTAAGATGTAAAACAACCATGAAATAATAGTTCAGCTCACCCCAGAAGAACAACACTTGGGAGCTGGTTGATCTTCCCCTAGGGAGGAAGCTAGTTCAGTGTAAGTGGGTTTACAAAACCAAATTTTCTGCTGATGGTTAAAATTTGAAATATAAGGCAATATTGGTATCCAAGGGCTACTCATAGGTACATGGCATAGACTACAATGAGACCTTTGCACCAGTGGCAAAGATGGACTCCATCAGGCTAGCCTTAGCCATTGCAGCTTCAAAGCAGTGGGAGGTACATCACATGGATGTGAAGTGTGCTTTCCTAAATGGAGATATTACTAAATATATTTACATGAATCATCCTCAAGGATTTGATACTAATCCATCTCTTGTGTGCAGGCTAAATAAATCATTGTATGGGCTTAAGCAATCCCCCGGGGCTTGGTATGCCAAGATTGATAGCTTTCTACTATCATTGAATTTTGTTCGATGCAAGTTATATCCTAATGTCTATTTTAAGATGATTCATGGTTCTTTAATTATTATTGTCTTGTATTTTGATGACCTTCTCATTACAGGAAGCTCAAAGGATGAAATTTCCTCCTTGAAGGATGCAATGAACCATGCATTCTCTATGACTGATTTGGGGTTATTGAGCCAATTCTTGGGGATTGATATTTCTCAAACCAAACATGGAATAAAAGTACATAAGTATAAGTATGCTTTGTATTTGATGAAAAAGTTCAACATGAAGGATTTCAAGCCAAGAAAGACTCCCTTCCTTTTAGGAGTTAAGCTTGAAGAAGTTGATTCTTCACCTATGGTAAACAATAAACGGTATAGGCAACTGATTGGGTGCTTGATGTACCTTACACATACTTGACCTGATATTTCATATGGAGTAAGTGTGGCTTCAATATACATGGATCAGCCTCATGAGATCCATTGGAGAGCATCCAAAAGGATCCTTAATTTTGTTCAAGGAACAAGGACTCATGGGATCTTCTACAAAGCTAAATCTGATCTTGATTTGATTGGGTTTACTGATAGTGATTGGGCAGGTGACAACACAGATTGAAATTCAACATCAAGTTATGTGTTCATTCTTGTTGAAGGACCAATCAGTTGGTCAAGTAAGAAACAGAGTGCCATTGCACTCTCATCTATAGAAGCAGAGTACAGAGGAGTTGTAAATGCAGCAACTCAATGTTTATGGTTGCAGGGGTTACTTGGTGAGTGTGGCTTCGAATCAGAATACTAAACTAATATCTATTGTGATAATCAGAGTACCATTCAAATATGCAATGATCCAGTTCAGAGATAGAGAACCAAACACATTGAGATCCATATGCACTACATCAGACAGCTTTTGCATGATGGCACCATTCACCTACTCTTTTGTTCATCTTCAGAACAAGTAGAAGATATCTTCACCAAAGTTTTTTGTGAGAAGACATTCAGCAATCTCAAATCACTGCTGGGGATTTCTAATCATGCTATGAAGCATGAGTGATGACACGATTTTCAAATTTTGTTTTACTGTCCATGTTTAAGGGAGGATTTTTCCCACTAGGTTTTTGCCTCTTTCCTTGGTTAAATGGACATGTAGTATGTAAAGGGTGACTAATCCTTGTTGCTAGCCCCTATAATTTTCTGATATTTTACTCATAAGTTAGGCTTAAGGGGGGGTGTTATAATAATCAACCCATAGTTCGCTACCTCAGACATTAATTAATTCATTTTTGTCTTATTTGCCTAGTTTCCATATTCCACCTTATGCAAGTTGTCCTCCACATGTCCAAAGTGGTCAAAATTGCTAAAATTCAGTCATGGAGTGCTTGGGAAACCACTTGGAATCAAATCTGCTTTATTCCTGGCCTTCCTAACACATGTCTACTTTTTCTGCTTTATTTCCTGCTTTTGCTAAGTTTTATGGAAATTGGGAAAGTTTGACTAGGTGAAGTTAACTTGTTTTTTGTCCTCATCATCCCCCACTCTTTTCTCCTAAGAAAATATTGTATGAGTTTTCCTTCCATCATCTATTATCTTGCCTAATTTATTTTTCCAATTCGTGAGCTCCTAGACATATTTGGAAACTGCTTTATGCACCTATGGGGGATTTGCTTAGATTTAGTAAGCCTGCTTTTGACCAAATTTGAATGGCATCCTTATGCATTCGAATAACTCATGTAATTATTTATTGTGGAAGCCTATGACTTCACAGGGTTGGCTATTTTACACTTATTCAATACAGATTAGTGTTATGCTCCATATTCAATCTCCTTTGTGTGTAATTTGCATGTGTAATTGGCAATTTTTGTGATTGTAATTGTTCTAACACCTGGGTTCAATTTCCACATTAAGGAGGTTTTTCCTCCCAACAAACTCCTGGAGAAAATCTATTCTACAATTTCTCAAGACCCCCGAGCCTATCTCTTGGTCCTCCTAGTAGAGTACTGGGTGAGAGATGAAATCTTCAGATCCTCTGCAACTCTACAGAAAGCTCAGCAGTAACTTAGTCCTTCTTAAAATAGTAAGAAATTCAACTTAAAATAGCTACACAATTTCAATATTCAACACTTATCCCCTCAAACTCACTTCAGCTAGTCCCCTCCATCGAATTTCTCATGTGTACTTCATTCACTCAGAATGATCACCAATTCAAAAATGAGCAGCCTCAACTGTCTTCAATGGGAAGTTTTATATCAATGCCTAGGTCTTCTGGGTTTGTTTTACTTCATGAGCCACCTTCTCCTATTCCACTTTCTTAGGGAATCGTGACCACAAATATAGGGAAGTTACCACCTGCAACAGCTAGAAGTAGATTGAGGATGCTGCCACTTGTCAACATGCTCTCAACCCAGTCTCCTCCACCAAGTGACTAGTAAACACTCATTTAACAGCTTCCCTAAGCTGTTGTATCATCTTTTATTTATTTATAAATAAAATATTCTACAATACATTAAATTATCCTTGACCCCACTTGGTCATTAATTACAAACTTTAACATAAAATATAACATAATGTTCCTCAATAACATAAAATTGTTTTGCAAATTGGGGCATGTGACAGCTCAGATGATCACAACCTTTTGAGTCCATGCATTGGACTATTAGGATTATAATCCTCCCTTGTCCAATTTGGTCAATTATGTCTAAATCTAGAGTCCTTTCAATCTATATTTAGTCACTATCACCATTAGGTCCACTTGTCCTAATTGGGGAACATGTACCAGATACTAAAGTGTGGGAAACACTAATCAAGGCTAAATTCCATTGACTGCACTTGCATGCATCATTTTAGGAGCCTCCTAGATCAATCCCTACAAATTAGGACCCACTGGGAGTGTTGACACCAACCTCCATTAGTTGATTTTAGTTGTTGACTAGTCAAGCTCAATTAGGAGTCAGTTACATTCAGTTCTACTCATTTAGCGCTAGATATGCATGGTTGCATGTGGGTGAGGAGCATTTAATCACCTACCTTGGTCATTTAGACTAGTTAATTGATAATTAAGACTGAATTAGACACTTGAGTTGGGTTTTTGAACTCCGATAGTGATTTAGACAAGTTCAGTTTCCCTGTAGTTAAGTAGACTCAAACCAATTTGAATTTACTCACATGGATTCAAATTGCATGAGGCTATTTATCCATTATACTAAATTGTAATTAATTATCTAATTAATTTTGATTAATGAAATCATTCATAGTTGCAAGCCATTTTTGGACTGCTTCATTCTTCAATTTTTAAGTAAAATTGTATGATCTATCTTGTTATTTGTGTGTTGGTCCACAGGTATATGTGCTCAATTTAATATGGTATCAAAGCCTCAACAGGACAAGGAACTTCTCCTACTATAGATTCATACTTGGATCAAAAATATTTTTTTGAGCAAAATTGCTCTTTCAAGCACTACACCAGAAGAAGATAATTTACCGCTTAATATCCCAAGTAAAGGAATTGTTGATCAAGATTGCTTGATCAACTATGCTGGGTGTGAAGAAAATTTTAAAAGTTTAGGATTTTGACCTTACTTTGTCTCTTTGATTGTGTGATTTACAGGTTTTCAGTATCCTTCATGGCATTCGCTACAAGTAGCATAATGGCCCCTCCAATGGATCTTCTCACTTTTTTCAACTACCACTAGTGGAAGGAGGACATGGATATGCAGCTTCGCTCCAAAAGCCTCTTCAGACTCACAATGGAGACAGAGGTTGAGTTGGTTCATTATGTTGACAAAGAAAAATACTGTAATAGGATTGATGAAGAATATGGATGCTTGTGCCTATCAATCTCTAAATATATTCTTTTCCACATAAATGGATTGAAGAATCCCAAGGAGTTTTGGGATAATCTTGCTTCCTTGTTTGATAAGCAGGATGACTTGGGGATCTATCATCTAGAGAATGAGCTGATTTCTCTTCATCTAGCCAACTTCGAAACACTAAATGGTTTCTTCACCAAATTCAAGAACATAGTGTTCCAGTTGAAGTTGTGCAAGGTTGAGAAGGACGATGATCAACTAATACTTGCCATCCTCTCAAAAATTGGTGCAGACTACTCAGTATTTGTATCAACCTTTCATTCAAGGAAGCTCACTACTCAAAATTGGAGGATGCCCATTGTTATGGAGAAAAATTCCTATGGCTTGGGGTACCACAATAGATAGAGTAACCACAGAAATCAATCCTTTCCCATATGCAAGAGAAACAAAACATCTAACACTAAAGGATATCAAAACATACCTTACTCTGGATGGTTGATGTAGATCCCCATTGAGCTTTTCCACTCTCGCTTGTATTAGCAATTTGCTCTCTCAACATTCAACAAACAAGACAACCATGCTATATAATGGTGTTAGACCTACTCTAGCATATATAATCAATAACACATAAGCATTTAAAAGAATCCATGGATTCAATGATCATTTAAATACACATTATTGGATAGGAAAAGATATTTCTATTGACATAAATCAGATATTAAAATAGTGACAACCTCTGTCGGGACATCTGAAAACCAGAGAAATTGATTCCTCCACCTGGGCCTCCACCACTTCAATCCTCCATCTCTCATAGCAATATCACAAGCAAAGGCAAGCTTGGGAAGAACTCAAAGTGCTCCAAGGGACAATGGGATGCAGACTAAAGTATAAGATTTGGAAACAATGGACTATATTTTCTTGCTCTTCAATTCCTCCCCCTTCAATGTATCTAAAGGGTTCCTTATATAGTGCTTCAATAGGGTAATGGAAGGAAATCTGTCGGATCTCAACTTATGTGCATTAAAATTTTAATGAATGCATTTTAATCAGTTTACTTAGTTCCTGGAATAGCATTAACACCAATTTCATGCTTGGAAACATAAATGAACAGCAAACTGCGACAAGAATGAGAAATCGAAAATGAGAACAGCAAAACTGATAAACAGATGTAAAAAGAAACACAAAATCAGAGAGTCACAAACAGAAGTTAATAACGGAGTTCACCCCCTACACTGGGCTACCTCTTCGGGTCCCTCTCTAATGGGTACCGATCCAATTAATCCTTAAAATGGTACAAAAATGGCTCTAGAATCAACTTCAGCAACTGTAAATAGAATGTTGTACAAAGTCTTCAAAACCTCTCTTGAAAGTTACAAAATTGTCTTCAGAAAGCAAAGAAAACCAACTATAATAGAGAATAGTCGACTTCAAAAAGAAACATCATCTGGACATTTCACAGTGAAGCTCTCCAAGCTTCTCATAATAGAAAATGAAGCTCTGTGCTCTAACAATCTGAATCTCTCCTCTGTCTCTTAATGTGGCCAGCATCCCCTATTTAAGCGTTTAGCGCGAGGATAAGTAACGAATTTAACTCATCTTCTATCATCACAGCTGTTATATTCTTTATTATCATTACAACCATATGCTAAAACTAAACCATGCAATCCCACCAAGCGTTATGTTACCATGATGTTCCATATCCCCAAAATGTTGCAACCAACTCCATGCACATATGTTGACTCACAACACGTTACAATAACTTGCAACTGGGCTATGCCACATAACGTAACTATTAGATGTCACCACCAACTCCACAAAAGTCATATCATATGAGAACTTCGCCATATACCCAATCCATTGTCACAGCATATGCGGTCTTCGCCATATACCCGATCCATTGTCGTAGCATGTGAGTAAGCTCCACGAACCATTTGAGGTTCAACTTGATGGTGCGCAAACTGCATGGCTCATGCTACAACTACATGGCTCATGCGCAACTGCACAACTCATGCGCAACTGCGTGGCTCATGCACAAACTGCGCTGCATGGCCCATGCTATAATTGCGCGGCTCATGCGCAACTGTGCTGGCTGTGCATATAATGTTTAGCATATGAGTTAAAACCATATATTAATAACTATTGTACCATATTAGATCAGTGTATTTTTTGAAGATGAATAATCCACCAAATCATTCCTCCCCATTGGAGAGCTTTTGGACCACCAAAATCTTGAATCATTCTGCAAGTAAGGTACAGCTCCCTCACTTTTCCAATCTCCATCCATCTCACTTTTCTAGGATGCATGCCTTTAAGCCCCACTTGAAGGTACTTAGCATTCCCCCTTTGTGAAGTCCTTACATTTCTATCAAGAATAACATCATCCTGCAACTCTTTCATGTATCCAGGTGCCATATCATCAACTGAAGGAATCTATATGTTAATTTCCTCATCCATGATCATAGGAGGCTCATACAGTTTAAGATTCTCAACATTGATAGCTGAATAAATTTGCATGTATGGAGGTAAATTCAAGCAAAAAGCATTAGTACCGATCTTTTCCAAGATCTCAAAAGGACCATACTAGATAGGCTTAAGATTTTTACCCTGACCTTTCATTCTTTCTTTGGTGATACGTAACCAAACTCGGTCACCAACCTGAAATTGATGATCAACTCGATGCTTGTGATGCCTGGCTTTGTACTTCACCTGGCTCTTCTTAAACTATTCCTGAACTACCTGCTACACTGCTTAGATTCTCTGAATGAACCTTAGAGCTTTATCTACATCATGATGTGGCATCCATTGCATCTTTGCCAAAAGAGAAGTCCATCGATGTTTTTGGAAGATAACCAAAACAAGTTTCAAATGGAGATATTTTCATGGAAGAATGAACTGCATGATTGTAAGCATGCTGTATATACTGACACTGCTCATCCCAAAGTTTGGGATGTTTACTACAATATCCTCTGAGCGGCTGAACCATTGTTCTGTTTACTACCTCAGTTTTCCCATCACTTTGTGGATGAAAAGCTGTACTTTTCTTAAGTTTAGTATCCATAAGATCCCATAAAGTTGACCAGAATTCTCCCAAGAACCGGGAATCCCGATCAGATACAATAGACATGGGTATCCAAAAATGTACCCAAACATTCTGAAAGAAAAGATGAGTTGTTTGTTCAGTAGTGATCTATTTGTTACATGGCATTAAGATACACATTTTACTGAATCTTTCCACAACAACATATAGGTAATCATGCCCTTTCCTAGACATAGGTATCCCCCCTACAAATTCTATAGAAATGCTTTCCCAAGGACGAGAAGAAACTGGAAGAGGTGTGCACAAACCCAATTTCCTATTGCTAGGCTTACTTGTTGCACACATAACACAACCTCTTATGTATTTAGCCATAGTTTCTTGCATTTGAGGCCAATAACAATGATTTTGCAATAATGACAGTGTTTTACTTACTCCAAAATGTCCTGCAATCAACAAACTATGTGCTTCTCGGATCACATGCACTCTTTCTTTCTCTGGAATACAGAGTTTGCCAAGATGATACAAGAGTTGATTATGCACATAATAGTTCTCTTCCTATTTACCATGTATTAATGATGCATATAGTTCCTTAAAATATTTATCTATCGCATATAGTTCAATATAACTTTCATGTGTTAATGAACTGTTTTGAAGGATGATTGAAGCATTTGTAGGAGGCCTTGATAACATGTCTGCTACCTTATTATGAATTCCCTTTTTGTACTTAATTACGAGATGAAATTGTTGTAAGAATCCCATCCATCTTAAATGCCTACTTTGTTGTATTTTAGTTTGAGATTGTAAATATTGAAGTGGCTGATGATCAGTATGTATGACTGTTTCTTTTCCCATGATATAATGTTTCCACTTCTTCACACTCTGTACTAAAGCATACAACTCTTTTTCATAAGTCGGATAGTTACTTACCGCAGTAGAGAATGTTTCTGAATGGTAACAGACTGGCTTCCTCCCTTGCATCAAAATGGCTCCCATGGCAAACCCGCTGGCATCGGTTTCGATCTCAAATGGTTGTTGCAAATCTAGCAATGTCAGAACTAGTACTGTGCTAATCCTTTCCTTCAAAGTTTCAAAGGCTCTCTGATGCTTTCCTCCCCACTGGAAAATTTCTTTAACACTTGTCAATGCATGTAATGGAGCAGCAATGGAAGAAAACCCAAAAATGAATTTCCTCCAATACTGAACCGCACCCAGAAAACTTCTGACTTCAGTAACGGTGTTAGGCCATGGCCAGTTTACAATGACAACAACCTTAGCTTGGTCCACTCGCAGGTGGCATCCACCAATAATATGGCCCAAATATACTAAAGAAGATTTAGCTAGCTCACATTTAGACATTTTTACATAAAGCTTCTCCTTCCTCAGTACATCTAAAACTCTCTTCACATGTACAATGTGTTCTTCCCAGGTTTTGCTGAACACAAGGATATCATCTAGATATACAATTACAAAATCATCAATGAATGAACGAAAGACATCATTCATGACTCGCATGAAAGTAGCAGGCGCGTTACAGAACCCGAAAGGCATCACAAGCCATTCATACAAACCCTGTTTTGTTTTAAACGTTGTTTTTGAAGCATCATTCTCAGCAATCCTGATTTGATGATACCCACTACGCAGATCCAATTTTGTAAAGTAAGTTGCATGTTTCAACTGATCAATCAAATCATCAATGCGAGGGAGAGGATACCTGTTTCTAATGGTGATTTTGTTAAGGGCCATATAGTCGATGCACATCCTCCAAGACCCATCCTTCTTCGGAACCAAGACTATAGGAGAGGCACAAGGAGAAGTGCTTGGCCGGATGACCCCCTTCTCAATTAGCTCCTGAACCTGCTGCTTGATTTCCTCATTCTGCATTACAGACATCTAGTACATGGCTATGTTCAGGAGTGGCACATCCTGCTGCAAATGTATCTCATGTTGAATCTCTCTTCAGTGGTAACCCTTTAGGATCTTGAAACAAATCATCATACTCAGAAATGATTTCAATTAGTTCAGATTTATGCTTAGGGTCACATCCTTCAAAATATTTAGAGATCTCATCATTTTTCACCTTAACCATCATTAACACAAAATTCTTACTAGCATTTACCAGCCTCTTCATTTGTCCTGTAGAAACTATTTCTAGATTGGTTTTTATCTTATGTGCTCGTACAATATATTCTACACCATCTTTAAAAAGATGATACTTATTCTGCTCTCTATAAAACACTACTTTCCGGTCATACAAATATGGACTCCTAAGTACTATTCCACAAATGTCAAGTGGTACTACATCTAGTTCTACCTCATCCATAAACTTTTCAGTAATTACAAACTTCAATACACATTTTTTTGTAACTTGCAACCGTGTATCATTAGTAACCCAACCAAGAGGATAGGGTTTTTCATGAGGCCTAGTAACTAAATGCAATTTCTTAACCACTTCTTCTGATATCAGATTTACTTGTGAACCACTATCAAACAATGTATCAATCTTTGTGTGATTTGCAATGACACGAATATGAAACGGTGCACTTCTATTTTTATCATTTTTCTTAGAAGTAGATGGCAGATTTGTACTTGCACTAGAACTTGGTTTTGCATCAATGGAAAGTGAGATACTTTTATTCTTACCCTGGATTTCGACAGCTGTAACCTTCGTTTTATCACCTTATTCGGATCTCAAGTCCTGAATAACTGCTGCGGTAGCTTTTTCTTTTCCATTATCTTTGTTTCCTCCGTACTTCTTTGGCCTTAATTCTGGATGAAGTTTCCAACTCTTAGAGACATCATGTCCCTTCTGACAATACGAACATGTAGGCTTTTCACCCTCTTTCTTAACAGTAGCCATCTTCTTTTTCCCCATATCTTTACCTTTCAATTTGCTGTCAAATTTAAATGATTTCTTCACAAAATTATCATTAGCATGCTTACCCCTAGCTTCTAAATGTGTAGCTTGAACACATACATCATCCAAAGTACTGGGGTTAAACATCAGCAAGGTATGTCGTAGATAAGAATGCATGCCACCAATGTACTTAAGAAGAGTTTCCTAGGTATCTAATGCAACATTCAATGCAATATCCCACTTTCTAAATTCATGAGTATATTCTTGAATGCTTTGTCCTTTATCTTGTCTAAAATTTTGCCAGCTCATTATTAATTGTTGCATGTGACCTAAAGGATAAAATTGCTTTCTTAATACTTCAATGAATTCATTCCAAACTAAAATAATTTTACCATTCTTTCAAAGATCTTGCTAAATATTGCTCTCCCACCAAGTAAGAGCCATTCCACTCATTCTCAAAGTGGCCAATTGAATCCTATAAGGATCATCAGTAATGCCCTGCACCCTACAATATACTTCAAGCTGCTTGATCCAATTGGCTAACTTTTCAGCATCTAAATCTCCATTATAAATTGGCAATTCAAATTTCACATCCAATTTGAAATAAGGCATATTAGGACTTGCATTATTTGAATGAGAAGTATGAGAAGAAGAGAAAGTTTGATTAGTTTCAGGAGGATCACCATCACCTCCTACTCCTTTACCCTTTTCTTCCTTCTTCATTTTTGCATCTTTGGATGAAGATCCTTCTTCTTTCTTCTTCCTTTCTGCTCGCTCATCTAGTAGAATTTCCATCATGGCTTTCATGCTCATAAAAGCCTCCAAAAACTCAGTTTCAGAAATAATAGGTTTTTCCCATTCTGTATATCCTTCTTCTTCCCCTCGTGGAGAAGAAATGGTTCTTGAGAATGTTATCCTTGAGCCAATCTCAGGATCTCCTTCAATTAATTCTCCTTCACCACGCTTTAACCTGGACCTAGTAAGCATTCACAAACTTGCACCAGCAGTTAACATGCTTTGATACCATAATATGATCTGTCGGATCTCAACTTATGTGCATTAAAAGTTTAATGAATGTGTTTTAATTAGTTTACTTAATTCCTGGAATAGCATTAACATCAATTGCATGCTTGGAAACAGAAATGAATAGCAAACTGCGATAGGAATGAGAAACCAAAAATGAGAATAGAAAAACTGATAAACAGATGTAAAAAGAAACACAGAATCAGAGAGTCACAAACAGAATTTGATAACGAAGTTCACCCCCTACACTGGGCTAGGTCTCCGGGTCCCTCTCCAATGGGTACCGATCCAATTAATCTCTTAAAATGGTACAAAAATGGTTTTGGAATCAACTTCAGCAACTGTAAACAGAATGATGTACAAAGTCTTCAAGACCTCTCTTGAAAATTACAAAATGGTCCTCAAACAGCAAAGAAAACCAATTATAACAGAGAATAGTCGACTTCAAAAAGAAATAGCATCTGGACATTTCACAGCAAAGCTCTCCAAGGTTCTCATAACAGAAAATGAAGCTTTGTGCTCTAACAATCTGAATCTCTCCTTTGTCTCTTAATGTGGCCAGCATCCCCTATTTAAGAGTTTAGTGTGAGGATAAGTAACGGATTCGACTTGTCTGCTATCATCACAGCTGTTATCTTCTTTATTATCATTACAACCATATGCTAAAACTGAACCATCCAATCCTGCCAAGCGTTATGTTACCACGATGTTCCATATCCCTAAAACGTTGCAACCAACTCCACGCACATATGTTGACTCACAACACGTTACAATAAATTGCAACTGGGCTATGCCATGTAACGTAACCGTTTGATGTCACCACCAACTCCACAAAAGTCGCAGCATATGAGGACTTCGCCATATACCTGATCCGCCATCGCAGCATATGAGGTCTTCGCCATATACCTAATCCACTGTTGCAGCATGCAAATGTCACAGCATATGAGTAACCTCCACAAACCATTCGAAGTTCAACTTGACGGTGCACAAACTGCACGGCCGATGCTGCAATTGCACGGATCATGCGCAACTACGCGGCTCATCCGCAAACTATGCTGCCCGTCCCATGCTATAATTGTGCAACTCACATGCAACTTCGTTGGCTGTGCATATAATGTTTAGAATATGAGTTAAAACCATATATTAATAACTATTGTACCATATTGGATCAGTGTATTTTTTGAAGATGAATAATCCACCGGATCAGAAGGTCAAAACCGAGCAATCTCAAGGCATATGGAAGGCCAAGAGACAAGTGACTCAGATCCACATCAAGGAAAACTCCAAAACTATTTGGCCTTTTGCACACATCCCAATGTATGTGAGTTTGAGGGTCATATCCACATATATACACAAGAATAGGTTTAAAAGTCGTGTATGAAAAATAATGCATGTTTTTAGGGATGATCTTGGAAACATTAAAGGTACAAAAATGGTCCATGGTGTCCAAGGAATCTACAGAGGGATAGGGAAGGCCATAAAGGTATGATCCACCATGCATGGTAAAATCAGCTGTAACAGATGCCCCCTAATGTGTGAGGTTAGAAGGGTGATACGATGGCCGAAATACATTACAAGTCCATCCCAAAAGTGGAGTGATGAAGAACCAAGTGGAAGAACTAGCCATCCAACAGTATAATACAATAATCAAACTCTACACATAACTACAAGTATATATAGCAATCCTGGATACATAAGAGTACAATGGCCAAGAATAGGCATGATACAAAATATGACGTGCGGTCATCACCACGTACAATATAGATAGATCAGAATATCCATGATGAAGATATACAAAGGATCATGATCTCCATGAAAGCTGAAGATATATAATGGATCAAGATCTCCATAATAGCTGAAGATATGTGACATACACTTGGATCAAGTCACGAGAGCTGAAATCTCATGAACACCAGCACGATCAAGGAGGTAGCATATATGAAATGCCACAAATATAGAAGGTCTTCTACATAATCCACTACAAGTACATGTCCTACTATGTGAATAGAGGTGTCGAGGTCAAACATAGTAGTCCATCGTCTGATTACTGGTCATTGATGTATACCGTTAACAGATGCAAGATCACCCACCAATAATGAAAATGCGAATCAAGGTACTAGAGTGAAAACTAGCAAGTGTGAATAAATGTGTTGAGGTCGAACACTTGAGAGAATCCATCAATCAGGGGACATTGATGTATTCCCAAAACTATCGATGGCAAGAGAACCTACCACTGATGACTGCAAGTCTCAAGGCACTCAAAATGACTCTAGATTCCTATCCCAGAATAGATGATCTAAAGTCGATGGGATGAAATCCGCTAGAAGGAGGGCATTAAGGCATCCCTCATCATCTAACACGAGGTACTCAACAAAGCTATATAATGTGGAAGGAATCAATCATAATGTGCATGAACCAGTATTAGTACCAGGAATGGCTAACATGCAAAGTTAAGAGAACTAAGGAATGGCCGACTCATGCTTCAACTTCCTTTGAACAAGAGGATAAAGGAGAATGGTTACTAGATGTAGGCAACATAGACTCAATATACAAAACTAGGACATCTTTGCGACACAGGAGGCATCGACAGAGGCTCCATATGGACTGGAAGCTTAACCAGTCGGTGGAGTAAAATCAAAGAAATGATTATAGCTCCTAAAGTCAAACTATTAACCCAACCAATGGATGTGATATGCAGTGATCTATTTGAAGGTGACACGACTCGACTACTGCCAAAGATAACGTCTTTTCCTATCCTACTTTTTGGTTTTTTTTATGTTTTTTGGACTTTTTCAAATATATTGAAAAGCTTGAAAAAGAATAAAAGTGGTTTATAGTTACATACTAGGAGGAGACGAGTGTCAAGAGGAAACAAACTAGTTCCAAGCAGCAGAACATACATATGCTCAATGCAAGGACATGTGTGTAGGATAACGACACTCGAGGGAAAGTCTCCTCCTTATAAAAATGGGGAATCAAGCTGCAAACTATATGTAAAATGGCTTTGCTTAGTTAGAGATGATACAAGCTTGGGTTATATGTCTGATAATTAAAGTCAGGGAAGCCGACATAAGGCTCAATAAGGCAAGCAAAACTCATGATAATGCAATTACAACCTAACATAAGGGAGTCCAGGGGAAAAAGGCCAGCAAAAATATCAAGATTAGTATGAGGCTCTTGCACAAAGTCATGGCGATACTATACAAAGGACTCCCACAACCTAAATAAGGCAACGCAACACGGGCACCAAATGCAACAAGAATCTAACTAGGGCACCCATGTATAGGAAAGCTCTACCATTTGCATAGTGTCACTTCTAAAAGAAGCATGAAGTTTCTGTGACACCATGGAATGGGTTTGTAACTAAGGTTAAAATGGAACAGTCATAAGGAAATGCATAAGTGCAAGTGCACGTGATATCCTAACCTATATGCCAGTTCAGACATAATACCTATGATAGGCATGAACAAGTCAAAAACTCAGAGAGAGTGTACAAACATTGGACCCTATATGACAACCATATTAGTCCAAAGCAACCCAAAATAGTCAATAAAGAATCCAAACTATGGGATATAGGGAGGAATGATCATGACAACTGAACCTAAAGGAAACAATGCGGTGAATGATGGGACATAAAAAAGGAAAGTAAGGTGTAGACCCAACGTTCATGCATCCACTACCACCCCTGTGAGGGTGAACGCCAGTGTAAATACTAAGAGAAGGGAGTCAACATCCTCCACAAATGGAGTAGAGGGAAGAATGTGACCACTCCCAAATATATGAGCAAGGTAAGGAGCTGTGATGCCCCCAAGTATGACACCAAGGTCCGCACTAGGACCAAGGATGGGTGATAGGATACCAGGCATGCCAAAAATAAAAGAACTTTAACTTAAGAGAGCATAAATATACTCAAGTAACCACGATCCCAAATGCCAACTAGCACACAAAGAGCACACTCCTAAGAAAATGTATAGCCAAAATACAAGCAAACAAAGCGGAGGATATTTGTGCTCCTGAATGAAGCAAGTATGTCTCACCTAGCAGAGGATTGAGACTCCCATACACAATAAGCATAGGTTCATAACCAATTATAGTGGCCCTTAGCTTCAACGCATATAGCGATTGTGATGTCTGACTCCTACCTGTCTAGGACACCTACAAAATAACCTCTGCGAAGTACCCCCTCAATAACCTAGGTAAGGCAATGAAGGTTACCTCAATATAATCAATGCTCAAGAGGATATCTATAGGCAGGACTGACCATATGGGAAGGTTATAAAATCCTAAAACTCTCGAAAGAATCCCCAGATACGAATACAATCCTAGAAATATCTCCAGTGCTACTCAGTTATGACCAGGGGTCATCCCAATCAATAACCGCTCACACTGCCTCATGCTTAACTCCCTTGTAAGAGGAGGATCCTAAGAAACACTAATTATATCAAGGAATTTCACTCTCTCACCTGGACAGATACATAAATGTTTCATTTAGTGGTCTTGGAGAATTTACTCACAATGAACTATTCCAAAACCCTAAAATCTAATCTTATTGGTGCACCCTATAAAAGAAAAGAGTGTAATTCATTTTATTATGCATTGATTTTAATTGGTTTTAATTACTCAAAGGGAAATGATCATGCAACTAATGAAGTTATGACTCGGTAGTAAATTAAATATGCACACCATAGCAAACAATGTTAAGTGCAATCTTTGTCAAATGAAAAATAGGGTATGCTGCTACATGAGATGCATAAATATGTATTCCTTTCCGAATGCCAATGCAATCCTTCCTATATGAAAGCCTAAATAAAAATCTCATCCAAGTAATCCAATGCAAGTACCTCCTCAAATCCATATGCAAAAAATGCAACTAACTTGTATTTTTTAATATCAAATAATGAAAAATGCAATAAAAGTCATCTAAAACTCTCAGTCTCTGTAGCAAGTATAAAACACGATCCCATCAAGACACTGAGACTAAAAGTACTTTCAAATAAAAATCAATGAAAAAACGGTCTCTGGTCACAAAAGAAGCATCCAACAGACAACATCAGACCCAAGGAAGACCCAACCACACTCACAACCCACCCAACAACTTCCCACAACATCAAACTCACCAAAAGGGAGGATGTATGCGATTGTTTAAAGAACAGTTGCGTATATATGCAAATTTTGGCCAAAAATCTACATGTATACATGGATTTTGGACAAAAACCTGCATGTATACGTGACTTTTGGCCAAAAATCCACGTATGTACATGAATTTTGGCCAAAAACCTACGTATACAAAGAAGACAGTGCTAAAAAGAAGGCTAAGGGTCAAACCAATAAAGGGGAGTGTTGATGGATGACAATACTATAAAATGCAACACATAAACAAGGAGAAACAAAGAGCAAGTCAAGAATATCAAGCACATTGTGCCCCCAAAGCCCAAAGAAAAACAAAGAAAGTCCGCAGTATGGTCACCAATTCTATTACGGAGAAAACTTTCTATGGCTTGGGGTACCACAATAGACAGAGTAACCGCAGAAATCAATCCTTTCCCATATGTAAGAGAAACAAAACATCTAACACTAAAGGATATCGAACATACCTTATTTTGGATGGTTGATGTAGATCTTCGTTGAGCTTTTCCACTCTCGCCTGTATTAGAAATTTGCTCTCTCAACATTCAACAAACAAGACAAGCATGCTAAATAATGGTGTTTGACCTACTCTAGCATATATAATCAATAACACATAAGCATTTAAAAGCATCCATGGATTCAATACTCATTTAAATACACATTATTGGACAGGAAAAGATATTTCTATTGATATAAATCAAATATTACAATAGTGACAACCTATGTCGGCACGTCTGCGAACCGAAGAAACTGAGCCCTCCACGTGGGCCTCCACCACTTCAATCCTCCATCTCTCAATAGCAAGCTCATAATCAAAGGCAAGCTTGGGAAGAACACAAAGTGCTCCAAGGGACAAAGGGATGCAGACTCAAGTATAAGCTTCGGCAACAATGGACTATAGTTTTCTTGCTATTCAATTCCTCCCCCATCAATGTATCAAAAGGGTTCCTTATATAGTGCCTCAATGGGATAATGGAAGGTCAAAACCAAGCGATCTCAAGGAATATGGAAGGCCAAGAGACAAGTGACTTGGATCCACATCAAGGAAAACCCCAAAACTATTTGGCCTTTTGCACACATCCCGATGTATGTGGGTTTGAGGGTCATATCCACGTATATACGTGAGAATAGGTTTAAAATTCATGTATGGAAAATAATGCATGGTTTTAGGAATGATCTTGGAAACATAAAAGGTACAAAAATGGTCCATGGTGTCCAAAGAGTCTACAAAGGAACAAGGAAAGCCATAAAGGTGAGATCCACCATGTGTGGTAAAATCAGCTATAACACCCACTCTTAATGCCTTCATTGAATCTCTCACCCATGAGCATGACAAGTTGATCCAAATGGGGATAATTCGATATTCCAGAGATCAAGCTCTGGTTGTTGGAGGAACTAAGGTTGCGAATGGTAAGGGGAAGCAAAAGGATGAGTCTCATGTGGATAAAGAGTAGTCAAATGAGCCTTCGGGTTCGAAGAGAAGCACGAAGAATGGAAAAGGAAAGGCCCTTTATTCTTACTGAGGAAGGGGATTTCATCCAGAAAGCTCCTGTATAAGAAGAAAAATTGATGAAATGGCTCTTCTCCTGAAGAAACATAACACTGCTATACCTGCTAGCGTAAGGAATGCTGACCATAGAGAATAAACTGAAGAACATGAAGAGAAATTCCATGCACTGAATTCTAGATGTTAAAAAATACATGCCTTCATCATTTATTCTAGAGCTGCCAACCTTATGGTTATTTCCCAGAGAATCATTCTCTTCTTTATAGCATTTTGATGGTCCTAGTATTCAGATGGGTAATAACAATCAAATTCAAGTCAAAGGGAAGGATTCTATCAAGCTTGAACATGGAAAGTTCAAATATGTGCTTTATGTGCCCTCCTTAGCTGTAAATATGTTATCTATATACTAGATTACTCGCATTGGCTCTCCAAAGTGAGTGATATTTGGTCCTGACTCAGTGGAGATCATAGATATCTCTACTAGGAACATCATAGTGAATGGTGTTGCAAATAATTCCTCTAAGACATATGAGTTCTCACACTTCATGCCATTTTCAGTTTCAGTGCACTACCAGCTACCACTTGAAATGGAAGGTAAAAACATTCCATCTACTTCTTTTGCAGTTTCCACTAGTATTGCAGAACCAGCTGTATCAGTTTATGAGATTGAGATTCCGGGTGATTTAGATTTAGATTCAGTCCCTAATCCCAAGCGGGAAGATAGGAAGATGACTGGAAATCCATCTGACACAAAGAAGACAATTAACCTTGTGCTATGTCATGCAATCTCACCTCCTTCAAAGAGATGCAAAAAAATACCGTAAGATGCTACATGGAAAGGTTTGATCAGTTACAATGCCTTCAGAAAAAATATATTGGATCATACACCTCTTCATCCAAAGAGAGGCAAAGGTTACATTCCTCCTTCCTTCCATCATCATTTTGGGAGAAGATGGAGAAGTCTACATGTTAGGCCCCAGGATACTTGTGCACAGAACATCATGCATGTTGCTTCGCTACATCACAGAGATGAAGGTTGCAGAAACATATTTTCAAGTTTTTAAAACTTGAATCCTAATTCTATCTGCTTAGTTAGAGGGGAGGATTTTTTCCCATGTGGTTTTTTCCCTAGATCCTTGTATTGAGCAGTTACTTTACTTGTTGTAATGGGTGACCTATGGTCTTAGTTACCAGGGCCCACAAATTGTCCAAGTTAGCATCCAGGGGGGGTGTTAGGATTATAATCCTCCCTTGTCCAATTTGGTCAATTATGTATAAATTTGGATTCCTTGTTGATGTAATTGTAACTTCGAAATGTATTCACTTGTATATCTTATGTATTGCACCCTGATGTTTATTCCGGAAAGTATCTATAATGTAATTGAGTCATGTCATGCCCCGACATTGCCATTGGGAGGTTCTATAATGTAAACAATTCATGTCAATTCATTGTTGGTAAACCTCCTATTGGTCAAGGGTTAAAGTCCTCGTAGTTGTGGGGCCCTTGGGTTATTAGACTATCCTAGAGAAGTTAACTCTAGGTGAGTTATTGTCAGTTAGGGCAATAGTCCCCACCGTTTTCTTCAGGATAACCATCCTTGTTGGTCGGAGGGGCAAATTCCCCACAAGTTGTGGGGCAATAGGGTTATTAGACTCTCCTAGAGATGTCGGCTCAAGTAAGCAAATGTTAAGTGAGGCCGACATGTTGGAGAGGAAATTAAGTGAACTAAATAATATAAATAGAGAGTGAGCCTCTCTATTTATCACACACACACTCATTGGGGTGTATGAGTGAGAGATAAGTTGATGGGACAAGAGAGAGACTACTGCTGTCGGGAGATCATCTTTATGTTTTTGGGTTTTACTTTTGGTTCTGATTCTATCTCTGAGGAAGTTGCAGGGTTTTCTCCTTTATGGTTTCCCTGAGGAAAATTATTTATGTCTCTTATCTCCTGTGTTTTATTGCTGTGCATGTTATTCTCTCAATTAAAGATCCTAATATCATAATGCTAGCTTGAATGATAAAAATCTAACATGGTATCAGAGATAACCTGAGAAGAAGACATTGTGCAGCTGTAGAAGCTAAGAATTTTTAATTTTTGGGTCTCTCTCCACAATCCATCAACAAAAGTATGCTAGGCTGACTCTCCATTGAAGGGCGCATCTTTCTGTCCAAGCATAATTCAATTCTAAGCATTTTCAGTTTTCGATGCAAAAAATTAGGGATTTCTACAGAAGAGGAATTTTTGAGTGAACCTAGCATAGGATTACTCTTCTCATCAAAATAAAAGTTTAGAGACCTGGGTCGAGATTTTTGGTTGGGTATAACTTCGGGAAATTCAAACCCTAGTTTGGCCCCAAGCTGGAAAAACCCTAAACTGATACGTTTTGGTGCATTCATTATATCTTAGGATTGGAGAAGTTTTAGGAGTGAAAACTTTCATAAGCCAAATATAAAATCCTGATTTACACTGCATCCAAATTTCAGCCTCAGATTCACTATATTCTGGGAGATATGATCCCTCCAATTTATGGTTCCAGCCTCTTCCAGGATTCATCCCTAATGAGGACACCTGGGAAGAATTGCTATATCTTGGGATACAAAGGTCCAAATGAAATTTATGAATATTTTCTAGAAATGGAATGGACTTTAATTTCTACAGTGTGAGTTTCAGACCCATAGGATAAAACAGTGACACGTGGTAATCCATACACCTTCCTTGTTCTGAACAGTCTTGTAACAATTCACCATGGAAAAATGATCATAAGTCCCAATTGGTGAAACCAATTCTGATGAAACCTATGGTGTGAAATAGGGACAATAAAGGGTACCTCAGTACAAATTTTTAGACATAGAGGAGTAGTAATTTCAAGGATACTGCAGTAATAGTATCAAGCATTTCTACAGAAGAAATTGGAAAACTAGGGCTTCAAATTATGGGAGCTTCCCTCCACTGTTTTCAGAAAAGGAGTACATTGTAAATCTTTCCTTGAATATATCTACATTTCTATCCAATTACATATGAAATATTCCAATTTTTTTAAATTAGGGTTTCTCTGACAAACCCTAGATCAACCAGCTCTGGAACTAGGACGGACACCTCAAATCGGTAAGATCTAAACTTTTGCTATTTTCATTTGAGGTTCTCATTTGAAAGTTATCTATCACATTAGCTTAATGATAAGATTGTTGAAGTTGACAACTTCCAATCATGGAAGTATATGATCTCTCTGAATAAAATGAATTGGACACCTACATAAGAAGAGAGGTTCCAATTCCATAGGGAGATGAGGCTCAAATCCTTACACAAGAAGAGATTGGTCAAGGCCAAGAAGATCATTGCTTATTCAATCATGGATCACCTTGCACCATAAGTGTCTTCCCTAAAGACACTGAAGATGTTTGATTCCTTGACCAAGCTATTTGAAGGGAAGAACATAAATCACAATATGACCTTAAGAAACCAGTTAAAGAATGTGAAGATCCATAATGCAGAGACCATATAGCCATACTTTATGAGGGTCTCTCAAATCAAAGAACAACTTGTAATAGTATAAGAATAAATGGAGAATGTAAAAGTGGTGATAGCCACCTTGAATGGCCTCCCAATATCATGGAATTCATTTGTTAGTTTTTCAACATTAAGCTAGCATTATTAGGATCTTTAACTAAGAGAATAACAAGCACAACAATCAAACACAAGAGACAATGAGCACAGTGTTTTTCCTTGGGGAAACCATAAATGGAGAAAACCCAGCAACTTCCTTAGAGATAGAATCAGCACCAAAATAGAAAATCCCAAAACAGTAAGTGATCTCCCAACAGTAGTAACCTTCTTCTTATATAGCCCCAGTGTCTTCTCCTTCCTCAACTATGCACTACACTTGAGTGTGTATGTGATGTGTGCTAAATAGAGAAGTCACCTCTCTATTTAGAATACTTCTTGGCATGACTAAAACCCTGCTAGGGTCAATTTCACTACATGATTCTAATAACCCTAGTGCCCAAGAACTACGGGGACTTTAACCCTTAGACAATAGGAGGGTTACCCACAATGACTTGACATGACTTTTTTACATAATAGATTCTCTCGATCAGAACATTGGGGCATAAAATCATGACTCAATTACATTATAGACACATCCTGGAATAAACATCGGGTTACAAGACATAAGATACATAAATGAATACATTCCAAAGTTACAAATACATCAACACTCCCTCTTAACTAGGAATATATTCTTTCGACACAATTTTCAGCACTGGTCTTCTTCTCTGTATTGATTGGATCATCTCATCATCTTCATCTTCAAGTCTTCAAGTATTCAAGTCTTCAAGTCTTCGATTCTTCAAGTCTTCAAGTCATCTTCTACTTCAAGTCTTCTTCATCAACGGGATCTACATCATCACAACTACTGGATCATCATCACATCTAGATCATCACTTGATCTAGATCGTCATCAAGTCTGGATCATCATTACATCTATATCATTACTTTATCTAGATCATCAATGAGTCTGGATCATCATCACAACTGGATCGTCACTTGATCTGGATCATCATCAAATCTGGATCATCACTTGATCTGGATCATCATCAAGTCTAGATCATCATCACATGCTATCTCAGAATGGTGCTATCTCGATTCTTCTCATCACAGGAAGTTCTACAGAGTCAATCCTATAGGCCTACCCTTCATGTAGGTCTTCATCAGTGCTTATATCTGACACTTAAGTCAGAATGGTCCACCCAGCTCTTACATCTGACCTCATATTGTCAAAAAGGCATGCCCAACACTCACATCTAACCTCATCTTATCAAAAAGGCCTAGCAGTCACATCTGACCTCATCTTATCATAAAGGCCCAGCACTCACATCTGACCATGTGTAAACACATCGTGTGAGAATGGCTCAGCACTTATATCCAATCATGTGCAAGCACATCGCATCCGAAAGGCTCTTCACTTACATCCGACCTTATCTTGTCAGAAAGGCATAGAACTCACATCTGACCATGTGTAAACACATCATGCCAAAATGGCTCAACACTTATATCCGACCTCATCCTGTCATAAACGCTCTGTACTTACATTCGACCATGTGTAAACACATCACATCTAAAGGGAGTGCACTCACATCTGATCATTAAGGAACTAATCCTACCATCACATCACAATGGCCCTCAGTCCCAAACTGAGCTACCTGGTAACTGACCAGGTGCCTCCATTCTCCCAGAGAATGGTAGTTGTCCTTACATCTGACCTACTCATCAGAATGGCCAACACTCACATCTGACATGGGAGGAACTTAATCCTTTAGCCATGACAAAATGGTTCAGCCCTTACATCTCATCAAGTGGGAACACATCCCTCTCTCATATTAGAATGGATTCTCAGTATTAGATTGAGATTTCCTAGTAACTAACTAGGCATCTCCATTCCCAGAATGGAAACAACCCTTATATCTGATCACTTAGGAACCAATCCTATAGTTGCATCAGAATGGCTCAACACTCATATCTGACATGTAAGGAACCAAATCCTCTCACCATGATAGAATGGCTCAGCCCTTACATCTGACCATGGAAGGAAATTAATCCTCTCCCATGTCAGAATGGCTCACGGACTCATCACTTCCCTTTGGAGGGAACCTCGATCTGGAGAACACCAAGCTTCTCCATGAAGTACTCAAACTTCACCTTAGCCAATTTCTTCATCAACACATTAGCTATCTGATTGTCCATCACAACATACTAGAGCTTCATTGCTCCCATCTACACCATATCCCTAATATAGTGATACTTGATCTCGATATGCTTCGACCTGTCATGAAACACTGGATTCTTTGACAACTTCACACAACTCTGGTTGTCACAATGTATACAAGTAGCATCCAACTGGAGATCAAATAAATTAGACAGTAGCTTCCTCAACCATACTACCTCATAACTAGCTAAACAAGCTGCAATATACTCTGCTTCAGTTGTACTTAGTGCCACACAGGATTGCTTCCTTCTAAACCAAGAGATCACACCTGATCCCATACTGAAGCAACACCGTGAAGTGCTCTTCCTATCTATGGCACTACCTACCCAATCTGAATCAACATAACCCTCCAGGTTAATCTTCGGATTCACCTCATACTTGAGCCCATAGTCAACTGTACCCCTCAAATACCTCAGAATATGCTTTGCAGCAATCAAGTGAACATTTCTCGGATTTGTCAGGAACTGGATCAAGGTGTTCACAACAAAGCAAATGTCTAGTCTCATGTTCATTAGGTACATTAAGGACCTAATCATCTGACAATACATCATAGCATCAACTGACTCTGATGAAGCATCACTCAATAGCTTTAGGTTCGATGCAATTGTTGTGGCCATGTCTTTGCAATCCATCATCCCAAATCTCTTCAGGATCTCTACTGCATACTTTCCTTGTCCAAGGGAGATTCCATCTGCACTCTGCCATACCTTCATGCCTAGGAAATAATGCATCATACCCAAGTCCTTCATTTTGAACTCATCAGTAAGCTTTCTCTTTGTATCAACAATCAACCCATACATACCTGTCACAAACAGATCATATACATATAGTAGGACCATCACTGGGTTGCCATCTTCAACCTTGTAGTACAGGTTGGAATCTACTTTTTTCTTGGTAAAGCCCAAACTGGATAGAAAGTTGTCAATTCTACCGTACCAAGTCCTGGGTTCCTGTTTTAAATTGTACAAGTCTTTCTTCAATCTGCACACATGAGACTCCTAGTCATGTGTCTCAAAACCGAGTGGTTGTTCTACATACACTTCCTCTTCCACTACACCATTCAAGAAAGCAGTCTTGACATCCATCTGGTGTATCTTCCATTTTTTCATTGCAGCCAAAGCTAGTACTTATTTGATGGAAGTGTATCTGGCTACAAGTACAAAGGTTTCTTCATAATCTATTCCTTCTTTCTGAGAGAAACCCCAAGCCACAAATCTTGCTTTATATTTTTCAATGATATCATCTGCAACATGATTGATCTTGTAGATCCATTTGGAAGTTACAAATAACTTCCCTTCTGGTCTTGGGACAACATCCCAAACATCATTTTCATGATCGATTGGTACTCTTTAATCATAGCATCCTTCCATTCTTTCCGTTCTACCGCTTCTTCATAACTGGAAGGTTCTTTATCAATGAAATCACATAGTAAAGCTACATACCCGGAGTAGCATCTGGTCCTCTTTCTTTCTCTATGATTTTCTTCTGGATCCCCATATCTTTCTACACCTTAGATAATTTCATGTGCCCAAGTAGGTTTCTTCTTATGAGGATTCTTCTCCAGAGGTGGATCTACAAGTATTTGTGGTTCTTCAAATTCTCAATCTTCTACTTGAGTTTCTTCATTCATGGTTGTATCATGAGTTATGGGTGCTTCTGCTTCTTCAGGTTCTTCAGCAGGTCTCTTTTTGGATTTTTTGTAAGTTGTGTCTTCATCAAATGTCATATCCCTGCTAATGTTAATATTCTTGTATCCTGGGAAATATATTCTGTAATCCTTCGAGCTTTCAGAGTATCCCACAAATATACCCTTCTTTCCTGAAGGATCTAATTTTGTTCTCTTCTCTTTTGGAATGTGTATGTATACAAGACAACTGAATATTCTAAGATGGCTGACTTATGGTTTCTTGCCAAAGAAGACTTCTTCAAGAGTGTTGTTCTCGAGTACTCTATGTGGAGTACAGTTCTACACATACACCGTTCTTCTGGGAGCTTCCACCCAAAGATGCATAGGAAGATCTTGATCATGAACCATAGCTCTTGCAGCTTCCATGATAGTTATGTTGTTTCATTCTGCAATCCCATTCTATTGTATATTATAAGGAGTGGACAACTCCCTCTTAATCCCTGATTCTTTACATAGCTCTTTGAATTCATTCAAAGTGAATTCTCTGCCATTATCTGATCGAAAGGTCTTGATCTTCTTTTCAGTGTGATTCTCGATCAAGGATTTGAATTCCTTGAACCTGCTGAATACTTCATCTTTGTTCTTCATGAAGTAAACCCATGTCTTCCTAGAAAATTCATCAATAAAAGAAACATAATATGCATACCCACTTAGTGAGCTTGATGACATAGGACCGCATACATCGGAGTGGATGATTTCCAATATTCCTTTTGGTTTGCTTTTGCTACTTGGAAATGTCTTCTTTGTGTTGTTTCCTTTCGCACATCCTTTGCAGAACCCATCATGTTTTGCTTGTATTTATGGAAGACCTTCAATAGCTTTGCTTGCAATAAGTAGTGCTTTGTAATGCACATGTGCAAGCCTTCTATGCCAAAGTTCATTTGGCTCTACTATGTCATGGACCAAGGCTTGTTCTAGATGACCCTTTAATTGGTACAAACCTCCTTCTTGTTCACCAATCACTATTGCATCATCAATAGTCTTTCCTTTTGGCAACATGATGACTTGACCAATCTATGAATGCAACCCTCATTCCTTTTGCATCTAATGCTGATATGGACAGAAGGTTCTTCTTGAGTCCTAGCACAAACAATACTTCCTTCATTGCAATAGACTTTCCAGAGTCTAGCTTATAGGAAGATTCCACACTAACTTTTATTGGATACTGGTAGTCATCTCCTAGCTTCACCTTGTGAGGTGATTCATGTTCTGAGAATTTCATAAAGGATTCATTGAATCCATTCATATGTTTGGAAGCCCCACTATATATAATCCAATCATCACTTCCATGAGTAATGTTTCTCGTGAGAGAGGAAATCAAAACATATTCATCCTCGCTTGAAGAATCTTCACTTTCATATCTGGTTCTCTTCGATGAAGGTTCATCATCCTCTGCAACATGAGCATGATGTCTTCTTTTGTTTCCCTTATTCTTATGAGAGATACTTTTGTTCTTAGGACAATCTCTAGCAAAGTGTCCTTTTTCATCACATGTATAACAAATGAACTTAGACTTATCTCTAGGTGTTCTAGAGTTATTCCTTTGATGAGAGTACTTAATTTTGTGATGGTTGGATCTGGGTTTCTTGGATTGTACTGTGAGAGCTTGATCTTCACTTCCCATCTTCTCTTCTTGAGATTCTTTTTGAAAACATTCTTCCCACAGTCTGCTGAACTTGACTAACTTCTTTCTAGCATAGATCCCTCGAATGAAGGAGTCCCATGTCCTAGGGAGACCATTCAAGGTGGTCATTACAATTTCTACATTCTCCACTTCTTCATTTACTGCTTCTAATTGTTCCTTGATCTAAGAAACCCTTATGAAGTAAGGTTGGATGGTCGCTGCATTCTGGATCTTCACATTCTTCAATTGATTCCTCAAATTCATTTTCTGGTTTATGTTCTTCCCTTCAAAAAAGTGGGTTAGGGCATCAAACATAGCTTTAGGCGTCTTGAGAGAGGAAACCTGTGGGATAAGGTGATCCTTGATAGAATCAGCAATGATCCTCTTTTCCATAACCAACTTATTCTTATGTAAGTCCTTAGCCTCATCTCCCTCCAGAACTGGAACCTCTTCATTGATGTGGGAGCCCAACTCATTCTCTTCCAGGACGAAGGAGATCCTATACTTCCAAGCCTGGAAGTTATCAACTTCCTCAAGCTTTTCATCAAGCTTGGTATGATGAGACATCTTAATTGAGAACCTCAAATGTAAATACAAAATATTTAGATCTTACCAGGTCAAGATGTCGGATCTGGATTTGGAGCTGAAATCCTGCAGTACTGGTTCAAGAGCAAATTAGGGTTTTTCTTTTCTAGAGTTCTGTCCAACCAAATTCTTTGAAATTTATCCCTAAATTCAATTTTGGGGAGGAGATCAATATAAGCCTAGGATCACTAAAAAATTCATCTTCTGTGAAAATCCCTAATTTTCGGCAGCAGTGTCGGGTCCAAAATTGAAAAACCTCAGAATTGGATTCTGCTTCGACAGAAAGATGCCCCCTAAGGAGGAGAGTTATTCCACCTTACTTTCGCTGAAAATCTGTGGAGGAAGGTACACCAACTAGGAATCCCTAGTTCCCATAGCTCCATAGTGTCTTCTTCTCAGGTTAGCTCTGATACCATGTTAGTTTTTCAACATTAAGCTAGCATTATTAGGATCTTTAACTAAGAGAATAACAAGCACAACAATCAAACACAAGAGACAATGAACACATTGTTTTTCCTTGGGGAAACCATAAATGGAGAAAACCCTGCAACTTCCTCAGAGATAGAATCAGCACCAAAATAGAAAATCCCAAAACAATAAGTGATCTCCCAACAACAGTAACCTTATTCTTATCTAGCCCCAGTATCTTCTCCTTCCTCAACTATGTGCTACACTTGAGTGTGTATGTGATGTGTGCTAAATAGAGAAGTCACCTCTCTTTTTATACTGCTTCCCGGCATGACTAAAACCCTACTAGGGCCAACTTCACTAAGTGAGTCTAATAACCCTAGTGCCCCAAAACTGTAGGGACTTTAACCCTTAGACAATAGGAGGGTTACCCACAATGACTTGACATGACTTGTTTACATTATATATCCTCCCGATTGGAACATCAGGGCATGACATCATGACTCAATTACATTATAGACACATCTTGAAATAAACATCAGGTTACAAGACATAAGATACATAGATGAATACATTCCGAAGTTACAAATACATCAACATCATTCATGTGAGAAATGTGTGCCAAAAGGAAGTGATTACTTTCAACAGAATCTAGGAAGAAGAAGAAGCTCGATTCATAATAAGAGAAGAGAAGATGGAAGAAACTAAAGATCAAGCTCTCACCATCCAAAGAAGATCCCTCAAGTGATGAGGAATACGAAGGACTCAAATCTTGAAGAACCTCTTATCCATCTTAGCATTTGGGATAGAAATGATGCTATTATGAATGAGGAAGATGATAAAGCTGAAGTCTCAAGAAGGAGTCAACCCACAAAACAAATAAATATAAGTATTCAATTGTCATTTCATGATATTGTTTTGTTATGCATTTTTTTATATTCATTTAATGTATTATGCATGATATAATGTCTGCATTAATGAAAGTATACTACTAATTTGCATGTTATGGGTAAGTAGCTCATGGTGCTATACAACTCTCCATTGCTGCTTACCTAGAATGAAACATCTTTGCTGACATATTGGATTAGCGCACAATCTCAATGTTGTCCTGGTAGAGATGGAAGGCATCTAGAAAGTTTCCATGAGATATGGATGAATGTTGTATTGGCTAAAATAGTTTCATAATCATATATCTTGATGCAAAAGAATTTTTCTTTATGAATATAGCTTATGAAATGTTTCTAACCATACAACTAATGTATTTTACTTGTAGGAAAGATCACGTAAAATCCCCTACAAGCAAAGAAGGATGAGACTTGTTCTGAAGAACAAGTGACGACAGTTCAAGAGGAAGAATAATATGACAAATACAACGACATCATTGATGCAGAACCTTCCAGCTATGAAGAAGTAACCAAGAAGAAAGGGAAGACTAGTTCAAGAAAAACGATGTCTAGGATGTAGTATCGATACATGAAGGGATGTTCGTAGTTCCATCATGAAGTACATGGAAACATCATGGGATACAAGGAAATATTATTAGCATGAGGCTTCTCATGAAAAGAAGACATAGAATATGAAGAGACGTTTGCAACCACTAGAAGTTAAGACACATGATAGGTAGAATCATGTGTGCAAATGAAAGAAGGCCTTGTATGAGCTCAGAAGACCCCCATGGGATAACACATACATGAAGATATTGATGAAGATATTAACCTTTGCTACAAGGTTGAAGATGAAAGCCTATAGAGGATGACAAGATCATAGATGGGTGCAAGAACGCTTTCAAAGATAGAGGATCTTGGTATCCAGTGACCCTAGATGGATACATAGAATATTAGTAGTAAAGGAATCTACTTGTCACTCCAATATAGAATGCTTTAGTGCATAAAGTAGGGAAGACAGAGGGAGTATGATGTTTTAGAGGGAGTGACTATAGAAGATCCTGAGGTTCAACATGGTACAACATGATGGATAGATTATTGATGACTCTAGGCTTTACTGAGAGTAAAGTGGATTCCAACCTTTGCTTCAAGGTTGAAGGTGAAAGACCAGTGATGCTCTTGTTATGTGTCGATGCACTATTTTCTAGGCGTGGAGGTGTGGTAGAATGAGGATGGAATCTTCCTCGGACAAGGGAAGTATGTAGTAGAGATTTTGAAGAGGTTCAGGATGATGGATTGCAAGGCCATGACCACACCTATGGCATCAAACCTAAATATATTGAGTGTTGCTTCACCAGAGATGGTTGATGCTACGACGTATCATCAGATAATTGGTTCCTTGATGTGCCTGACGAATACGAGACCAAATATTTGCTTTGCTATGAACACATTGAGACATGTTAACCTGATGGTTGCAAAGCATGTTGTGAGTTACCTGAAGGGTACAAATGAGTATGGGCTCAAGTATGAGGTGAATCAGAAGATTAAAGTAGAGGGTTATGTGGATTCGTATTGGGCAGGTAGTGCCATTGATAGGAAGAGCACTTCAAGGTGCTACTTCAGTATGGGATCAAGTGTGAACTCTTGGTTTGGCGGGATGGAGTCTTGCATGGCGCTGAGTACATCTAAGGAAAAAGATGTTGCCACTTGATATTTGGGAGAGAGGAGCATTGAAGCTCTAGTATGTGATCCAGATCCAGATCTCTTGAATGATGGAGTTCTAGCATAGTCGGTGAGACAGGTTGTCTGAGCATAAATCCTGGAAAATATCATAGGTTGCTCAGATGTAAACAGACATGTAGGTTGTCCTCAGATGTAATCAGTCCTGGTGAAGCTCGTAGGTCATCCTTGGACGTAATCATCCCTGATGTGATTCTATGCTAGAAATGGCCAAAGTGAAGTTTGAGTACTTCAGGGAGAATCTTGGTGTTCTCCATATAGAGGTTCCCTCCAAGGGGAAATGATGAGACCTAGAGCCATTTTGACATGGTGAGAGGATTAAGTTCCTTCTGTGGTCAGATGTAAGGGCTGAGCCATTCTGTCATGGTGAGAGGATTGGTCCCTCCCATGTCAAATGTGAGTGCTGAGCCATTCTGATGTGACTATATGATTGGTCCCTACATGATCAAATATAAGGGCTATTGCCATTCTCTGAATTGAGGTACCTGATCAATTACCAAGAATACTCAGTCTAGGACTGAGGGCCATTCTGATATGACTGTGGGATGTAGTCTCACATGATCAGATATAAGTGTAGGGCCATTTTGATGTGATTGAGGGATATGCTCCCACTTGATCAGAAATAAGGGTTGTTTCCATTCTGTCATGGTGAGAGGATTGGTTCCTTCCATGCCAGATGTGAGTGCTAAACCATTTTGATATGACTGTAGGATTGGTTCCTACATGATCAGATATAAGGGATATTGCCATTCTTTGAATGGAGGCACCTAGTTAATTACCAAGAACCCTCAGTCTAGGACTGAGTGCCTTTCTTACGAGTCAAGGTCATATGTAAGTTTTGTTCCTTTCCACAGATGATAGTAGTTGTGTCCTATCATGTTGGTGGATGTGAGTGTTGTGCCTTTTCACAGATGATAGTAGTTGTGTACTATCATGCTGGTGAATGTGAGCATTGTTCCTTTCGGATGAGTCAAGGTCAGATGTGAGTGTTGTGCCTTTCTGACGAGTCAAGGTTAGATGTGAGTGCTGTGCCTTTCTAACGAGTCAAGGTCAGATGTGAGTGCTATGCCTTTTCACTGATGATATTAGTTGTGTACTATCATGCTGGTGAATGTAAGTGTTGTGCCTTTCTGACATGGTGTTGGATGTTTTCCTCTCATGGTCAGATGTGAGTGCTAACGATTCTAACTTAGGGTCAGATATAAGTGCTAAAGAATATCTACAAGGAGGCTAGGCCTACAACCAACATGAAAAAGGGATGGATATGTAGAAATTCTTATGATGAGAAGAATCATGAGATAGCACCTATGATGTTGACTCAGTGATGATCCAGATTGAGTGATGATCCAGATCTAGTGATGATGATCCAGATTGAGTGATGGCCTAGATCCAGTGATGATGATCCAGCAGTGATGATCTAGATCGAGTGATGATGATCCAGTAGTGATGATCCAAATTTAGTGATGATCAATATCCAATGATGATGATCTAGAACTAGTGATGATCCAAATCCAGTGATGTTGATCCAGCAAAGATGGTCTAGATCGATTGATCATCCAGATGCAGTGATGATGATCTAAATCGTGTGATGATCCAGATCCAGATGAAGATGACTTGAAGATAAAGATGACCTGAAGATGAACATGAATTGAAGATGACGAGAACTCGATGATGATCCAAATGATATAGAGAAGAAGACTCGTGCTGATAAATTGTGTCGAGAGAATACCTTCCTAGTTAAGAGGGAGTGTTGATGTAATTGTAACTTCAGAATGTATTCACTTGTATATCTTATGTATTGTACCCCAATGTTTATTCTGGGAAGTATCTATAATGTAATTGAGTCATGTCATGCCCTGATGTTCCCATTGGGAGGTTCTATAATGTAAACAAGTCATGTCAAGTCATTGTGGGTAACCCTCCTATTGGTCAAGGGTTAAATTCTTTGTAGTTTTGGGGCCCTTGGGTTATTAAATGTTCCTAGAGAAGCCTACCCTAGGTGATTTATTGTAATTTGGGGCAATAGTCCCCACCGTTGTGTTAAGGATAACCCTCATTGTTGGTCGAAGGGGAAAGATCCCCATAAATTGTGGGGCACTAGGGTTATTAGACTCTCCTAGAGATGTCGGCTCTAGTAAGTAATTGTTAAGTGAGGCTGACATGTTGGAGAGGAAATTAAGTGAACAAAAGATTATAAATAGAGAGTGAGCCTCTCTATTTATCACACACACACTCACTCATTCAGGCGCATGAGTGAGAGAGAAGTTGTTGGTGTTATAGCGGATTTCACCACACTAGGTGAATCACACATTGTATGGCCTTCCCTTGTCCCGCTGCAGACTCATTAACCCCTTTGGACCACTTTATATCTTTTGATGTTACCTTAATCATCCCCAAAAAACATTATAATATTGATATACGCGGCTTTTTCCCCGATAACCGCGTACATACGCGGATATTCCCTCGATAGTCGCGTACATCGGGATGTGTGCATAAATCCAAATCCTTTTGGACTGTTCCTTGACTTGGATCCGACTCATATGACTCCTGGCATTCCATATGCCTTGAGATCGCACGGATTAGACCCTTCAGTATCCCTGTGAAGAGCTATATAAGGAACCCCTTGGTACATTGAAAGCATAAGAGAAATTCGAGAGCATCGAAACTATAGTCCATTGTTGCCAGAACTTTATGCTTGAGTCTGCATCCCTTTGTCCCTTGGAGCACTGTTGTGTTCTTCCCAAGCTTGC
>LPNX010621495.1:0-101162 GCA_001517045.1 Pseudotsuga menziesii
ACAAATCTTTAAAAGGGTTAACCAAACAGTCCAGAAATGATAATGGAAACTTCAAACCCTTGTTGCAATAAAAGACAGTCTTTAGGACAGTCTAGCAGCGCCTTTCAAAGTGCAGAAGCAGTCTTAACCCAGACTCCAGCACCCTCAAACTGTGGCACACTTTCGTACAACAGTAGCAGCCTCAAGAAGGCTGTAAAGAGGCAAAGGAACCCTCTAAAGAGGTACAGCCTGCTACAGCAGGCTAAGCAAAGACCACACAGCCCTAGCAGGCTCAATACATGTTACGGTAGGCACTTAACAAGAGCACACCCACAGAGTAGACTCCAGAATAGTCATGGCATCCCTAGACTAGGTCAACCAATGTCATGACTTAACACTAACAGGTCAACAAAAGTCACAGTTCAGCATAAGCAGGATCAAACAGTCAAAGCCCATCCCTAAGGCGCTACAACAGTCACGACCAGCCTTAAACAGGCTAATAAGCTAATAACAGTTACAGCCCAGCCACAAAAGAATCACAATTCAGGTTTGGCAGCCCCAAAAGGTCACGGCCAAAATTAGAACCCAACACAAAGGTCACGGTCCAACATAAGGAGGTCACGGCCCAGCTCAACACACAGATCGCAGCTCAGTTGAGAAGCAGCGCAAGTCACAAAATAGCCCAGCAGCATTTAAGGGATCACGACCCTCATCTAATAGCTAGCAGAAGGCCACGACTCAAGCTGGGCAGCCACACAAGGTCATGCCTCAAGCTGGGAAACCACACAAGGTTACGCCTCAAGCTGGGCAGTCGAATAGAGAAAGATACAGAGGCAGCCTCAAACCACAGTCCAAGTGGTAGGACAGTCCACGACTGGGGTTGGTAGGAAGCCCTAGGGCTGCGGCTCGCTTCAAGACAGAAAAACAGTCTACGTAGAGGAGCAACACAGTCCACAAGGCGGGCGGCCTCCAAATCAAATAAAAACGCAGGAATTATAAGCTCTTCCCCTTACCATTCACATCGTAGGAAGCTAATGCATAAAAATTTCAAATCAAATCGAATAAAAACACAGGCTTTATAAGCTCTTCCCTTTTCCATTCATATCCAATGCAGACACACAGAGAAAACCCTACAGTGGCGACTCCATACAGAACACCAAGGCAGAGATAACTAAGGCTCTGATACCAACTGTTAGCATAAATTTCCAATTCTGAAAAATGCAGAATAAAACTATAAAACAGAATCGAAATATGAATACCAAATAGATCATACCTCCAGCCATTGATGCTACTTGACTTGCTGTAGAAGATTTCCCTGTTCCACACAAGTTCAGCTTCCTGTACGGTACTTCCAAGCTCTGCTTTCTCTTTCTTGATGGTGAAAAACTGAAGGGGATTGAGTTAGTGAGCTTGGGGACCAACAGGGGTTTAATAGCCAAGCTTCCATCAAGCTTCTGTTGGCTATGTGTCAATTGTTCCACAAATGTAGGTAGAGAACCCTAGATGGAGTAATGGACCACTCCAAAAGCTCCCAGCAAGAAAACAGTCTCCATAACCAGAAATCAGTTCAAGTGTAGTGATAACCGAATGAACCGGCGGTAGTGGTGAGAGAGCCGTGGAATGCAGGAGCGGATGCGGGAGCTTACAATCCCCCCCCCACAAAAAAGGAAAAAAAACATAATAAAAATGACTCTAAAATTGTTTTATATACTTTTTTCGTAGGGTAGTTATCGGGACAATTTCTCGACAGTTGATCAGAGGACACCATCCTCTAGATTGCATATATAAATCATTGTAATTGTACAAATATAATTTGAGCAATATGTTTTTTTATTAGTTTTTTTTTCGTGAGTAAATTGGTTTCATTTCGATAATGTTTTCTATATTTTTATTGTAGTGTGTTGATCGAGGCAAGTCCCCAACTGTTGATCAAACGACACCGCCTTAATGCAGTAGGTATACTTCATTGTAATTGTACAAATTAAATATGATCAATGTGTTTTTTTATTATGTTTTTTTTCTTTAGTTTATTGATTTCATTTCGATAATGTTTTATATATTTTTGTGGTAGGCTACTAATTCGGGGTTTGATCTAGAAACAGAGCAATCCATAGATACTTCCATGGATGAGCTCATGCATGATGTTGACATCACATCTTCGTTGCACCCCATTAAGATGATAGAGAAGAGCTTAAAATAAATAAATGGGGAAATTCTTCGCCTGCTATTCATTCAACCCCAAACAAATGAGATTAGAGAAAAAGTTGATCTTTTGGTCAAGAGATCTTAGGGCTTGAGAGTAAATTGTAGGATATTTAATTATAACTCAAATCCATTTACGATTTTATATTTTGTACTTGTATATGATCATGAACTAAAATATGGTTTGTTTTTACATAAGTTTTTGTGTCCACGTACAAATGGTTAGGGGGGTGTTGGTACTAATGATGTTCATGGAGAGTTGTCAGATGTGTAATATGACACCACTTGCATCTCATGTGCCAATATTTTCAACTGACTAGTCAATAACATATTCCGCAACACCCCCCGAGGCTAGATGTGAGTGTACCCCCTAGTGGTCAACGCATGCCAGACCGTGCAGAACAAGGGGTCGATACAAAGCCTACTATTGATGTTGCTTAATTAACATTTCCTGGATATTTCTGTGTCACTAGCATGGGAACACTATAGACCACATTTTGGTGGACGAAGATATCGTTCCCATTAAGAGAGAGAATATCCCATGTATTTAAAAATTGTTTTTATTTTTTATTTTTTATGTAATTTGATTAAAATTTACGTATAGAACATTCTTTTTCAACTAATGATTATATGATTGTTTGGCAGGAAAATAAACATCTAAATGATTTGTTATTGGATATCTTTGGGTCCACCATTCACTCAAGGTGGGATAAATAAAGTAAAAATTAAAAAAATGAGCTCACTAATCACTTAGTTGAGATGTTTGGCAGCGAGACCTTCAACCGGGCAGAGGTATTCAAGAAATCTAACCAATATATAAAGATTGTGAAGAACCAATATAGGGTTCATTTAAAAAAGAACCCTAGGTATGAGCGCCCTCCAATGATTCTGGTAAGGGAACGGAATGGCCTAATGGATGATGAAAATGAGAGGGGTTTGAAAAAAGAAGGAAAGCTACCACCGAACAAGGGAAGGTATGGAATACTTTCAACAATGAAATTATATGTTTATTACTCTTTATTTTTAGATAAAATTTGAAACATCTAACATGTTTCTACATTTTCATAGGCTGCTAGACACATCAAATGCCACAAATTCAAGACAAGAAAAAATTGGTCAACACAAGCTTAGGCCTGGTTGGTATTTGAATCCAGTGGCACAATTTGTAAGCATCAATAAATCAAATATTTCATCCAAATAACAAATTGAAAATAATTTTGGTTTTATTTTCATAAAAGCTAAATTCATGATCTTATGTAAAATTGTAGGCCGATTGGTTCAAGGAAGTTCCTATGGAGGAAGAATTGAAGCTTGGATTCCTGCACAACTTTGAATCCATTGTTGAACATCGAAATAGCTTGTCTAGGCAAACATGGTCTTTCGGTAATAGATCTTGCGCGTAGGTAAATAAAGTCAACAAAGTTTATTTAATATTGATTACTTGCATAATCTATTCATTGTAAATTTTGGCCATAAAATATCGAGATTGTTTTAAGTAGGGAAGCAATGATCCACATAATGCTGAGGATAGAGAAAAAATCTATGAAGGTCAAGCTTCGCATCCTGGTAATGAATGTATTCATGTGCTACAAAAAACGTAGCATGGATTATTGTTTAAAATATCGCATTGCAAATGGTGTATTAATTGTAATCTTTCATGTTTCAACTCTAGATCTTGTAGAGGGTCATCCTATAAAAGTTGAGGCTAGACAGGAAGATGAAGTACATGATGTGGCCCCATCAGGTAAATAGCACCTTTATTGTTTTTTTATTAATGAAATACTTGTAATAATAATAACACAAGATATCAATTTAACATTTATTCATTTTTGCAACAAATCTCAACTCATTAGAGCAATGTCCACGCCATGAGAACACGACCAGGTAGACATTAAGACAAGATACATATGCCATAAGAACTTAACACGAAGTTGTAGAAGATGATTTGATTGCTAGTTTTTTCAAAAGAAAAAAAAACAAGAAAAGAACTTACTTTAAAAGCATTATGAAAACAACTTATTTTTGAAAATATAATGTCATGAAGTAGTTTTTGTGTATTGAATGAATGAGTGAATTAATGAATGTTATATGTTAATGAATGAATGCTAAATGTTTCTTTATGATTAAAACCACACATTTGCACATAAATTCATTTATTTTAAAGTACATGCATTGAGTATGGGGAACTGAGAGTGATGCAGGGGGGGAGGGCCATAAGATCTTCTACCTTCACGTGATTGGCCCTATTTAGTAGAAAATATTAAACTATTCTCGAAACAAGGAGACTATCAATAAGATATTGCACTTTATTATTATGTATTATAAAGTATCATAAATTTTGAAACACATGTCTATTTATTAAATTCTTTGTCATGAATCAAACATTTAATGGTTTTTTCATTTCTTCAGGAATTCACACTAGGAATTGCAACTGATCAGTAGACAATATGGAGAGGATGCATCTATTGTAATCAAAGGTACATAATTATACTCATGAATTTGTATTTTTTAATGTTGTTTTAGTTATTTACCTTTTGTGTGCATTCTTGTGGTTTACTTCATTTATTCTATGTAGTTTATTTCATTCATTTAGCTGACATTATTTTAGAAGGCATGCAATGTTCCATTTTGATAAGCTTTTATACATTAGGACATTCGGAATACAATTCTCATAGGTCTTGGTGCATGGATTAACACTAATCATTCATTACTTGTTCCCATTCAAGTAAGCCACTCACCTGTACCAATTCGAGAATTGTAACACTGCACACTTTTTTAGGAGATGATTCATGTTATAAATGAGTTTATGAAGTGAGTGGTTTACCACTCACCTTCTATCCCTTCAAAACACCCAATTATTCTCACCAAAAGAAAATGAGACCCCACACTACAAGGCATTGGCATTTGTCATGTCCCCAATTAAATAATTTCCAAATAAGACTACTTGCAAATAATGTTCCACCAACCTACTAGTTCCCTAGGTTGAGATGGAGACATAAATTTTGTAATAAGGGGCTATGGAGCCCAAAAGGCCTTTAGTTTACCATATTAAAATTTAAATGGGTCACACAAATGATAAATGGTAAGAAAATAGGGTGGCATGGGTTCATGAAGACACTTGGAATCTTGTGGAGCCTTTGGGTGACTAAATTCCCCACACACTTGGAAATATCTTCATCCAAATTAGAACACATGGGTAATGTAACATTATTGGAGGATGATGTGGTTTCAAATATCATATAATGAGCAAGAAATTCAAATAGGTAAAGGAGAGTAACTCCCATGGAAGAGGAAGAGACTAGAAGACAAGGTGTGCCACTTGGAAGGAGGTTCCATGCACTCTATGCCAACAAATGATGAAAAATTCTATGACAAGTATGAAAAATTCAGACCTGATTGCAGACATATGACAAATATAACATGAAAGGGCTAAAAATAGCCACCAAGAGGTAAAATTTGTGAGTTAGAGGCAACCATACAAATTGGGAAAAGAATTGGAGCATGAAGAGGAAGACAAGTGTCATGAGAGTTACTAAACCACTAAGATGAGTTGGAGTAATCCCATAGAGGGAAATTAGACCTTAGGAAGCCTCATAAAGTTAATAAAATGATTTCACAAGGAATTAGAATAGATTTGGATCATTTGTTAATTGGCCTTTGGCATTTTGGAGAGATTTTGCTTGTCCATTGCATAGTGAGTGTTCACTCTCCTTGATTGTGAACCAATTTCGAGGGAGTCGGAATCCTTTCCAAGTTGGTTGATAGAGAGTCCATTCATACCTCTAATTGGAGCTTAATGAAGGATTTTTATTTGCAGGTTGAAGGTCCATACAGTCGGATTCTCATCTATTCCCCTATTCTCTCATTCCTTCTTCTCCATTCCCCCACACTCTCATGTTGAGGGCACACTTGTAGGAGTGGTGTTTGCGCTTTGTTGAGTATATTTGATGCCCAAGATGTGAAATATGATGTATGGCTCCATAATATCATGTACATATGCTCTGTAAGTCGAATTATAAAAAAGGACATGTATGAAAGGCTTGCATTCCCATGCACTTGAATCACTAGTTTTTATGTATTTGGCTTCCATTTTGGAAAGAATTGTATAACATATTTGTATGGGGTAATTTATATGAGTTTGATGATGTTGGGGAAGCCATATACTATGTAATTCTATGTACTTTCATGCCCATATTCTATACAGTTCGAAATCCAAGAAACTCCTGTGTGAAAAGCTTGCATTCTCGTGCCATTGAATCACTAGTTTCCATGACTTTGGATTCAATATTGAAGGAGTCTTGTATCAGATTTGTAAGAGGGTTTTGATTATATTTTTATGTTGTTTGGGAATAAATTTGTATTATATATATTACCACCATGTTTCATATTACTCTCATAACCATATATTCTCCTTTTCATGTGTCAAAGTTGATCTAGTAATGAATTTTCCTTAATCAATTTCCATGAACTTCATAACCATGATTAAGGAAAACCATTGATGTCTGAAACTCATTTCCATACTTTGTTCTGAAATTTGGGAGGTTCATACTTGAGTTGGAGAGCTATTTTTTCCTTCACCCTTGGGGGGATTTGAACACAATTTCCTAGTAAAATTGCATTGTTTCTCCTAAGCCCCAAACCGAGATGCAGAGACCTAAAGACACAGAGACCATGTTGGGATGTTTTAAGACTCACCATAGCCTTACATATAAAATTTGATACCATTTTGAGTCAGTTGGAACCCGCTACAGTCTTGACTAGGAAAGCTCAAAAATTGCTCAAATTGCACTTTTCTCCAAAATTCCAAGTAGGGGCATTACAACCTTCTAGAAAAACACAAAAATTATGAAAGCAAGTTTATTCTCAATGCTACAGTTCCTTATGGGATGAATTTTCATACGAGACATATTCCATGGAAACTAAAGATAGATGTTTCCTTAAATTGGTCTACAATGCTGCTATAGGTCTACTCGAGGCTCCAAATTGTTATCACTTAGAAAATTTTCTTTGGATGTGGAAGAAAATATGTCCCCAAAATTAATTCAACTTGGAAGATATGAAATTTCATTATGAAATGAGCCCATAAATATGCCCAAAGTCACCTAACTTGCACTCAGATTTGGTTTTTAACATATGAAATTAGCCTGGATATGTTTTTTAGGTTTGTTTACACCCCTTTTTATGAATAAAAGGAACCAAAACTTGTTGAAGATTTAGGGTTTTTATAAAATTTTATAGAATTTTACTTTAATGCAAATAATATAGAAATAAAAGTACAGTAGTAGCAAAAAAATATATAATTTTCATATGTTTCAACTTTAACACTCCCTTAAGGATCTGTTGCAGCTGCAACATTTTTTTTCCCAAAATTCTAGAAATTTTAGGACCCTCCTTTGTTTTGATTGGCTTGATTTTCTTCCCTACTTTGATACAACGATTTCTCAGAACGTTTGTTTTAATGCCAGGGTTGCTCTGCTACTTGATTTAATTACTGCTTTGACCTGCTGGTTTGTTGTTGTTGAACGCATTTGAAGCTTGCTGGAATCGGAAGCTATTTCGTTTTGGTTTTCCGCCATTGCGGATGGTTTCAAGTTTTCACCTCCCGATTGCAAAACCTTCTGATTGCCGACCCATGGGTTTTTCGCGGCGGGCGTTTGTTTTTGTTTGGGCATCGGATGCCCCTTTGATCCTTTATCCCGCCGTTGCGGGTGGGCTTTGATTGTGCCTTCCGGTTTTCTCCCGACTTATGAGTTGTCAACTGATTTCAAGTTTTAAGTCGGAGACTCTTACCGTGTTAATTTTCGCCGTTGCGGACGAGTTTGAACTTTAAAGTCCCGCCGTTGCGGAAGGCAGAATCGTTTGACTGCCGACGTATAGTTTTTGGGTTTCCAGCTTTACGGACAGTGTTAAATTTCCGCCGTTACGGAAGGGAGTTCGCTTTGGCTTCCGATTCAAGTTTCTTCCGACGTCCGATTGTGGAGTTCTCCCGTCTCGCCCACCATTGCGGATGGATCGACGTTATGGCCTTCCGCCGTTGCGGAAGGTTCCTCATTCTCACCGTCCGACTTAGAACGCCCCCCCATCCGATATGTTATGTCGCACGTGCGAACCTTTTATATATAGCGCGAAGGGCATTGAGATTTTTTATTGTTTTATGTTGCTCGAGCTGTCGTGGTCATCTCGCGATGTCGCCCTCCTGAAGCTCTTGGACCACCGTGCCTGTACTCACGTCCAGGTGGCGTTTAAGGAGCCCGACCGTTCTCGCCTCGTCAGCTACGCGTCGCTGCCAGGTAGGCCATTCTTTCCATGACTTGTTCTGTTCAAGGTTTTGACTGCTAAGGTTAGGTATTCTAGCAAGTCCGTTTCGCATGCGTACGGGGTCTACCCATGGTTAGGTTTGCCGTAGTCGTTTCTTCTTGTCCGCCATGCGTTTCGCGCCTATGTATCGGGGAGTCGTTTTTAGATTGATTGTTTGCGGTCCGGGGGGGGGGGGTTTCTTTTAAAACCCGCGGAATAATTATTTTTTGGACCCCGACCTTTGTTGGCGAGCCCCGCACAAGGTAGACGGAGGTTTGGTGCAGGCGGCTGTTACGCCGCCTGCACCTAGCTTCCCCTAGTATGATGATGAGGTCCAGGGAGAGTTTTGTGATGGTTTTTCTTCTCGTGGTTCCTCTAGCAGTCGATTTTTTCCCATTTTCCCGGTATTTTGAACCCCGCCTGTATTGCTCGCGCAGTCCAGCGGTTCTCGGTTGTCTGAAACCCTAGGTGGTTAAGAGGGCTGTGCCGTTGCTGTGGTTTCCGATTTGAAGGTAGCATGGATAGTGGGTTTGATGAAAGCGTCATGTGCGAAAAAATGAGGTTAATGCCCGCAGCATACATTCGAGTTGATGTAATTATCTTCCGTAAGCAGCATAAGTCATGGTCGATGTTATCCCTGCTAAGGCTTTGTTTGATGTCGGAAACACCGGCGACTAACACGAGCTCTATGCACCCAACCCTTCTCTATGTTTGTTATGCAGTAGAACAATAGCTGAATGCCGCACCGTGCATTTGATGAACATGCAGTTGCTTTACGAATTGTTTTCATGGGAGAAACGACATATTGCATAGTAGTGTAGATTTAGTAATGGCTCAAGTATGGTTGATAAGTTAGTATTATGCAGCTTTATTACACAGGACTGAGTTTGCTTCATGGATGTAATTTTATCAAAAGATGGTTGTGAAATGGTTTAATGTCGTGCCGTAATGTTACATCTTATAGACATGTGCATAAAAAGCCTATTAGTCATTTCAGTCCGGTTATGCAAACTTGTATCTTAGTTCCATCAACTAGTTGCTGCCATGATATACATAGATAGAATAAAGTGCTGCACTCTGTCTTGTAAATATATGCATCTCGAATTACTTAATGTCACAATGTTATACATGGCAGGAGGAACTTACAATGTCCAAAAGACAAAGGAAAAAGGCCCCAGTGGTGGAAGAAGTACCACAAGCAGAAGCTGAAACAAAGACTGAATACATTTATGAAGATACCCAGTGTGTTTCTGGTGTTGAGCCTGAATACAAATGGGATGACATATATAGATTGATTTCCCGCAGGGAGGTTCCCAACATGGGTCTCGAAGAAGAACCCATTTACGCCAACATAGAGAAATCCGCCATCATGAAGGTTGCTACCAGACCAGAGCTGTTCCCATGCTCTGAGGTAATTGGATGGATTTTGCCCCATGCAAACACAAGCTCAATGATAATAGGAAATGTGGAAGGCCAGGGCTATGCTGCATTCAGCCTAGGATATGTGGCGTTGGCCTATCACCTGCCAGAACCTCAAATCTTTCTATCTGATGCCTGGCTGGATAACATCAGAATGGACCTAGTGGAAACCCTTAAGAGAATGCTCTTGCCGGGAAAGCTGTACCGACATAGACAGAACAGTGAATATGATACAGCGAGATTGAGGGCTCCTTACATATTTGTGGCTTTGATGCTTAATAGGATCTTCGGGAGAGCTCATGGCAGACTCTTCAAATTTGAATGGATACCCATTATGTTTCATGTAGCAACCCAAGGAACAGTCTTCAATTGGGCCAGCCTTGTATCAAGCAGTCTTTCTTCTTGCTTGGCCGCAGCACAGGGAGGAGAAACCCAGAAAAAATCTGAATTCTATATGAGCTCAATGTTAATAGACTGCATACTGTGCCACCAACCTTTCCCCAATCTCAAATGCATCTGGGACAGGGAAAGGATGCCCGTATATGCAGCTTACAGACTATTGGGGGCTCACCAATATCATAGCCATTACAGAGAGGTCTGTGAGCATTTCATTATGCCACTCTACACTCTCATTTTTCAAAAGGAATGTGACTGTATGTCGGAAGGTGCCATGCAAGTAATACAAGAATATGCAGATTATTTCTTGACTGACAATGGCATGTATTTCAGAATGTATGGAGGGTCGAAGACACCTTTACTACTGCCCAAATATGCTACGGATTATATAGTCCATAAAAAGGCGGTCAGGAAGGTGTTCATTGACGGAATAGGTCATTTCTTGTTCCAACACAAGAAAACTGCATACCCTCCCTTGCCATTCAAGCTAGGTAGCTACAAATTCACTAGGGTGAAACAAGCTACCGAATTCATAGAGGAATTAGGGAAGTTCCATTTTGGTGAGATGCCTTTCAGGCGAAATGATACCATGGGAAAAATAGCTGAGCACTGTAAAGAGCATAAGGTGTTTTTCGAATATACCCATCATTTCGATAAGGAAGAATCTATCTTCCGGAATGCTCCAAACCTGACAGCTCTAAAAAGAAGGTTCAGGCCAAAAAGAAACACCAAGGGTGGAAAAGGAGCCGAACAAGCCAAAGCCGAGCAAGCCAGAGCTGAAGAAGAAGCCAAAAGGAGAAATGAGGAAGCTCAGAGGCTGGAAAAAGAGGCTGCAGAATGGCTGCAGATGGGAGAAGAAGAAAAAAGAAAAGCTGCCTAAGAAGCAGCCGAGAAAGCAACAGCAGCTGCCCAAGAAACGGAAGAAGCAACTAGACAAGCAGCGGAAGAAGCAAAGAGAAATATAGATGAAGAGCTCCAAAAGCAGGAAGCTGAAAGAACAGAGTTGCCAGAACAGTCAGTTGTTGAAACATCATCAGGACAGACCCAGGAGGAGGCAAACCCCGAGGTACAGATCTGTCAAGCACCTGCTACTAGCACCCTTGTGACCCCTACGCTCTAGCTAGTGCCTTTCATCCGGAAAAAGGGTGAAGAAGTCCCCGACTTCAATACTGTCTATTATGATAGGGCTACCAAGAGAATAATGAAGAGGACAGAAAAAAGGGTAGAGGCAGAAGGAATGGTTGGCAAAATGATAACAGATAAGGCTATGATGATAGGAACAGACGTAGATCCAAGGCTTACCATAAGGGCCGGGACTGCAATACTACATGCCTCAGAGGACAACATAGACAAAGTGATGGCTGAACTGGAGTCATACAAGAAATCTTCTGCTTAGCTGAAGGATACCTTGAAAAGAGAAAGAGAGGAGGGAAATAGATTAAAACAGAAATTTGAACACTTACAGAGGGAAATGAGGACTACTGAAGCTGAATTGCAGGCCCTACATGAAGAAAGGCATGCTTAGGAGACTACACAAGAACACCTTGAGCAAGTGCAAGCAGAAGAGCAGGAGTTGGAGAAGGAGAAGGAGCAGTTGCAGCGAAAGGTGGAGGACCTAGAAGAACATATGAAGATCCTTGAGCAGGCCAATGATTTGCATTCCCAGGAACTGACAGAGCAATATCAAGAGCAGCTGGCCTCTCTGACCGCCGATCTGGAGGCAGCAAAGGAACAACAAGTAAATCTGCAGCCTTTCAAGGACCATATCCTGGCTCAGAAGGCTAAAATGCTACAGCTACAAACCACTCTGGAAGACGAAAGGTGCAAAGTCCTTCAGATTGACAGCAAGCTAGAAGAGATCATGGAAACTTCCTCATACTTCGTTGATCGATCTCAGGATGTTCTTGAGGTCTTAAGTGCCAGAATGGCGAGGCCGGAAGATGATGCCGAGACTCCAGAAGGGCTACCAGCAAAAGACCATCAAGCCCTCAAGAGAGATCACAACCTAGTAGAGTTTGCCATCAGTACTGCAGAAGACTTCAAGAAGATTGTAAAAAAGACGCAGGGAGCATGCTCAGAATATTTCAGAAGGCTCCTGAATACGTACAACCGATGTCAAACAAAGGCTGAGCATAGGCTTGAGGAGTTCCTGGACCATGAGGCCTTTGTGGAAATATTGCAGAAAAGATATCAAGATGCAGAGGCCAGAACTCAACAGATTAGAACCATTGATGACCTAGTGCTGAAGAATGAGGTAGGCCATGCAGCCATTAGCGTGCAATTTCTAGAAGACCAGCTTCGGTTGAGCCCAGCAAGGATCGAGGCCATCAGGAACCAAGTTGAAAAGTTTGAAATCAACATTCAGTTCATGGAGCCATGCGCATTTGAAGGCATTGCTGCTGAAGCAGCAGCGTGGAAAAAGTTCTTAGATAGCCAGGCGGGATCCTCCTCATAAAGGACCGGTCAACTTTGTAATAATTTAATAATTCTGTAAAAGCTTTTTGAGAAGTGAGGCGTTGGGAATACTAAAGGTTGGGGAACCCAAAGGTCACTTTGGGCAGCCCAACCATTTTACCTTTTTGTATAAAAGTAGGAAGCGTAGATAGAAAAGGGAATTTTTCCCCAGTAAGACTGGTGATGAGATATTGTAAGAAGAACTACTTCCTTTTGCAATAAAAAATTACAGTCTGCATGTTGAAAGAAGATCGGTGGGGTTTCAAATGTTTTTGCCATGGATAGTCGGAAGATGAACTATTTTGTTTTTCAGCATTATATCCATGAATCGTGAGATCGTTCTAACTTTATGACCTATGTCTTTGTTTAAATGATTTCTGATTTATTTTATGAGATAACCACCATGAGTAATGTATGCTGATCATAAATAATTAGCTATCTGGTTGTTGAAATATCTCTCATTGTTCATGCCTGTAAAAGTAAATGTCAGCTATCTGTAATTGCTTTTATCATGTGTGCACATCCACATTACTCATATATTAATTACAAGTTGGCTCCCCGGGGATAGATAGATAAATAGATGGGTAATTAGTTAGTTAATCGATTTACTTCATGACTGCATATGTGATTTAGGTGTTTGCGAACCTAAGACGAGAGGTAAGAACCTGCACAGCACATTGTGCAGTTTCTTACATCTGTATCACCCTGCATTGTTAGTTAGGCATTCGCATTGCATACATTAAGTCAAAAATACAAAAACTCGGTGGACCGGGCCGCAACCGGTAAACCCTTTGTTTTGTTACCTTGACCTACGGTGGCCGGACCGCAAACCGGACGGATTCCCTATACCAAACAATCAACGGGCTAGTTGGGAACGTTGATTGGGGAGAATCTTTCACTGTTGTTGCCTGCGATTTTCCAGGCCTCAACAGGATCATTGTGTTAAAGTTGGGATTTAGAACAAACAAAACAACTGCAAAACACACTATAAAAGTACATAAGAAGCAAAATAGTACTATTATAATCATGAACAACAATAAAAAATTAGGATTGAGGTGGATCTTCCTTATACTCGAAAATGCTTTTAGATCAGACCTAGTCTCTCAGAGACAAGTCACTAAAAGGAACAAGTCTTTCCCTTACCTAGGGGCATGGACATACCTGAGAGACATAAAGAGGAAGCGTTGTTTCATAGGGTTAGACAAGTTCGATATTAATTAAAGCATTCAAGATCAACCTTAAGATATTAACTAAGACACCCAACAAGTGTCCAACCCAGGAAAACATTTTAGGGCGTCACATAACATTCTATACAACCAATGGCTCATTCAAACATCCCACACATAGATATTTCCCATCTCAAACAATCCAACACAAGGATTGACCTTCTCAAACAACCCAACACAAGGAAACAACTTACTCTAACAATCCATATAGGGAAACACCTTGCTCTAACAACCCAATAAGGGTAGTAACCACTCAACAAAGAACCCACAAACATGTCACTTCTCAGGTGACAGTCCAACAACCATACCACGGTTCATGTGACAATCCAAAACCATCCCATGGATCAAATACAGTCCAAAACCATCCCACATCTCCAGTGAAAACCCGACAAACAAGACCATGACAAGGTGATAGCCCAACAAACAAACCACGATACCCTCCCAAACAGTTAGTAGCAACATTGAAAACCTTCAAGAAACCTAGACCAAGAATTTTCCAGGTCCTAGACCAGGATGTCTTTGTCTCAGCCTACAGGATCTGCTTGTTTCTTATGACCAAACACTCTACGGTCCCTTACCAGAATGCCTTAGAGACAAATAGGAGCACTAGCCACATGCTAGGGACTTTTCCATGGCATCAACCTGCTTGGTCCTAGACCAAGAACCCAAGTAGACTATTGGGGGACCTAGAGTACCTGCTAGGGACTTACTCTTCCTAGTTAAATGACCATGAACCCTGGTTAACCGAATAGGGTGCCATTCAGAGAATGGCTCTAGAAACTGCACTATCTTTAACAAAATTCACAACACTGATGTGCATAGTTGATTTGGAGGTTAAAATAACCCTCATTGCACCCATAATCGATGTTTGAGGTTGTTGGAATGTCGTGACTCAATTATATTGTTGCTTGACCATAGAATAGTGCCCATAACTCAAAACTGATGTGGTTTTGTGGTTGATCTAAAGGAGTGCCAGATTAATGAATCATCGAGATTTCCTTATTCTTTATTACTATTATAGGGTGGAAAATGTCCCAAAAAATACCATATTTGAAATATGAATTTGTTTGAGGGATAAGAAGTGCCCATAGTTACTTAGAAATATCCATCTCTCTTTTTTAAGTTTTGAAGATAACCCAACTTTCGTGTTTGGAGTTGGACATAATGGGAAAACTGAGAAGGGGGTGAATCAGTGTGTAGGCAATTTAACACTTTTTTCAATTCTTTTCATCAACATCTAATCAATCTTAAGTATCTTTTATCATTACATCATACAACTAAGTAGATCATCAATAGTCATTAACTATAACAGATCATTAACATGTCATTAATTGATCATCAACACATAAATGCCATAACAAAAAACACATCATCAACTGATCCAACTGAAATAGAGAGCTCCAACTCCCAAGACAAGACCCAACTTGCATTTCTCAACTCCAACTTAGAAGAGGTGAGGATTCCAATCCTCAAGTGAAAGACTCAACTTGCATTAGGAAACCACTCTTTTCAAGGTGGCATACTTCTATTCTACTGCAACTCAATCAACTTTTAGATGACCTTGGACTCTTGCCCACTGTTGTAGGAATTTTATATCCTTTATAGGCATGGTGAACATTAAACCTCGACTACCGACCATACTCTTCAATTGGTGGGGATATTTCATAAGCTTGGAGAGAATTGTTAAGGAGTTATGCATGTAACTGAATAACTTGGCTTGCATCCTGAGTTCATAGCGAACATCTCACTACCTTGGCATACATACTTCTTTTGAACTTGGCGGGCATAACTCTATGCATGGAAAGCATGGTTCATTAATAAGTGGGCATAATCCTTTATGTAACAATCATTGGCAAGTATATTTCATCAAAGGTGGACATAATAATTCATGTCGGCCATAATTCATCAGTAGGCAGGAATTTTCAGTGCACTGGCAAGCATATCTGACCTTCCGTAAAACTGTCCAAAACTGTCTAGTAGAGCTATTTGGCATACCCATATTTTGCACGTGTGATCGCCAGATGTTAGGGTAAGAGCATGGCTAGATGGACAAACCTATAGATAACATATTCATATCATTGTATATCGACATAAAGAGAGCACATAACGTGCAATTGAAAAGGGACTTTTAAATCCATGTTTTAACACTTAGACAAATCTAACAAAGCCTTGGTCCACTAAGATGAATTTTCAAGTTTTCACCAAACTTGGAAATACTAAGCTTCCACAGTATGGGGGACAACATGTTAACTCCATCCATGTCAATTCCATCCTATGCAACCTGATTCTCTATCCTGCGCGTGCATTTTATTGGAACTTAGTGCAAATCATGCCAAAGGGCACTTTTGGCGGATCAATAACTCCACCCTCAAAGATTGTTTGGACAATCCAATCATATGGTTAGATGCACAAACCAATTTTTATCATTAAACACTAAGAGTTGGTGTGCATTTTCCTAGAGCCACTTTGACTAATTTTCCAACACTTAGTCAAATTCCTACACCTAGCCAAATTTCCATACTCTTACACAATGATGTCAGATGGTAACAATGAATTCATGAGGGAACTAGAACATCATCATATGGATTTGCAACCTCATCGCACATGCCACATCCTATTACATGCCATTTCATACTTCCCACATGCCATATAATCAACCTTGCCATGTGAACATGTCCTTTGTTACTCTTTTGTCATTCACTGAGCTTGCCCTGCCATCATGCCCTTTGTCACTCCTTTGACATCAATGACAATAATGCTCAAAATTTGGTTGATTTATTACTATTGCTTATGCCCATAATTGAACTTCAAGGCGTCTTTATGTATTATATGAGCACACTTAGGCAATGGGAAATATTGTAGAGAATTTACTATTATATCCTTCTATACCTGCAAGTACCCTCAAAGTCACAATCAAAGTATCAATAATATCATATAGTTGTTAAATATCAGGTAAACGTATACACTATTATGTAATATTGTGTTAAGGAGCATATTGGATTCTAAACCAATTGTGTTATTATGTTGATAAAAGTGGATTCTAAACTAAACTTGTTTGATCAAAGAGTGCACGACAAGCATAACTATATTTGTAAATTTGGATTTAACGTACGTATATTTACCTCAATATATGGTATATTTACCTCAATATATGGTTCTGATTAGTTATGAAGGCATTTATATTAATGTATGTCTATCACTCTCTACCCTTTTCAAGGAAGAAGTAATGAAGGTTTACTTGAATGGGAACAAGTAATGAATATGTAGGGATGCATGACAAGATGTGACATCAAAAGGAACATCTCCCTCAAAGACAGTCTTTAAAGAGATAGGTACATATTTCCTATAGGATTTAACCTCTTCATAATAGCCCACAAAATTACTTTGTTCAGTTTTAGTTTCATTGCTTTATACCTTTGATCAGGAAGGTGATACCATGTTTTATAGAAAAACATTTTTGGAAAGTTGAGCACTAGAAGCATAGATTTGTCAGAACTTGAAAACCATTGCAAAGCATTTCAACAAATGATCTCCCGAGGGGGTCAGCTGATTGCAAAGCATTTCAACAAATGATCTCCCGAGGGGGTCAGCTGGAGATCAGACTGTTTTATAATTTTTATTTGAAAACAACTATATCTGTCGTATTTTAGACGTACTTCAAACATTCCTTTAACGACAAATGTAGTCGAATATCCGACGAACTATGACATTCAATGTTTTCGGATTTCCTACATTCAGATACATTTTTCCGAAAAAGGTGTTGAAACTCCATCAAATTATGTAGTCGTATATCTGACGGGACCAAGCGAAACTTGATTTCGGTTTGCATATCACAAGTGTCGAATTTTCAACAAATTGTGGTTGAATTTTCTATGTATTGCATGTTGGAGTTTCAACAAGAAGTCAACTGGATTGTTAAAAAATTTGCTCAAGTTTGCACATCATGGATGTCGAATTTTCAACAAAGTGTGGTCGAATTTTCTACGTGTTATGTGTTAGAGTTTCGACAATAAGTCAATTGGATTGGTAAAAGATTGCGTAGGTTGTTCGACATGTATCTGTCAAATAATCCACATATGTATTTTCTGTCAGAGACCCGACAAAATTACACATACATTAAGAAAAAAGCTTTGTCAAGCTTTAGACGGATTGTTGTCAAAATTCAGACCAATGGTCTTTCAGATTTTGGGTTCGAGGATCAATATAAAATGTAAGTAAAATTGGGGCCTAAACTTAGGGAAAAATGTAAGGTTAAATCGAAATAAAAATAAGAGGCTAAAGTGGAGGAAAAACTTGAAGCTATTGTGGAGGCAAAGTTGGAGGCTAAAGTGGAGGTAGTAATAATAATAATCTATATTTAAGATCATAACCAAGCTAGACACCAATTTGGTTTATGATACCCTTTGTTTATGGGACAACGGAATCCCCTCTACGCAACAATGTAACTGCTAAAGTCTATATAGGTGCACATACCCTGCCCCCTCCGGATGTGAACCTATGACCTCTTAAGAGAAAGCACATGTTCTTAACCATTAGGCCTGCTCAAGATGTGGAAGCTACATTAGATGCTATATTTATCGCTAAACATGTTGAAAAACATAACTATGACGCTAACATTGATGCTATAACCATTTACATTATTATAGAACATTGAAAAACTGACAATGTTTTACACAAACACCTTCATGAATTTAAAATAAACACTGAATATGATGCTAAAGTCGCTGCAATTGCCTACTCGACACTAAATTTGGTGTTAAATTTCACCTAAAATATGAAATGCTTCTTTTCATCGTGAAATGCCACTTAATGGTATAAAAAATTGGAATGTCAAAGTGGACAAAAATCCCTTATTCCATTTTAGTGAATTTGAGAGCATGCCCCCTCCAAGACATGTACTAAGTTAGCTCCATCATGAAATAAAAGACGTGTACTAAGTTAGCTCCATCATGAAATAAAAGTGAATGTGTTCATTTTAGATAGCATAGTCGTTTCAAGCCTCTTATAACTCTTTTGTTTTCCCTCTAGAAGTAATTTAGAGGGACCATAAATTGGAAATCTTGTTTTTTCTAAATTAGTTAGGGTCATATAATCCTATTCTAATTTTGAGAGGGCATTCCAAAATGTACTTTTTACATAAGGAATTTTAATAAGTAATTTTCCTTCTTTATCTTCATGAGAATCCACCATGTAAAATTCTCCACAAACAAGCCATTATTTGTTAGGGAGTCATATGCCATTCATCTCCAAAATGGACTCTCTTTAGCATCATCAAAAGCAAAGATATTATCCAAACCTAAAATGCATGCATCCAAACTTGTCAATATAATTCATAGCAAGCTTTGAGATCAAGGATTAGTTCTCTAAGCCATGACAAAGGAAGCAAGATGAGGTGACACAAGGTTCATAACCACACTGTTATTCCCTTCATGCAAATAAATTAACAAGGGTGAATTGTTCCAAATATAGCTCTATTCATTTTTTAGCATATACCCAACTAATTTTCAGGTCCCACAAACTTAATTTTTCATGAATTTGAAACATGGTCCTAATGTTATGAGTAGTAAATTTTATGCATTCATGTTAGTGAGTCCCATGGCATTATCTTAATTGAGAAAAGGTAGTGATTGTGTCCATGTTATTTAATTGATCAACCTAGATGGGATATCGATCATGTTTAAGGTTGGTGACAAGTTTTCAAAAATGCATGTAATTATCCTATATGGTTTAAGTTTTAGTTTTATCCAAGTCTCTTAAGTGTTTAAGACTTCAAAAAAGGGTGTTGAGCATGCTCTCCTATTACCACATCAAATTCAATGTTTTTGGGAGGGGCACACCAACTCCTTTGTAGTGAGGTCATGGGTTTATTTGGCACTGACACACAAGTAGTTAGCTTGATTACATGTACCTTTTGGGCTACAACAAACTTATTACACTAGGTTTTTTAAACAATCCATGAATGTCCCATTCAACATTATCGAAGTCACAATGGCTTGAATAAGCAATTAGGTTGGGGCTCGAGGAGCCTAGTTAGTTGGTTCTTGGGGTGGGTCAATGAAAATTAATGTCGAATAGCCACAAATCTTATGGCTTGGTATTTGGCATCCAAAAAAGTATTCTACAAATTAATACATTACATTGGTTGTTTTATCTTCCTATCCCTTCCCTGTACATCTTAAATCCGAGATAGTGATACGTAAATGAGGGAATTATAGCCCACCCATTTAACCAACACAATACAAGCTCCTCTGTTTTCTCTTCTCCAACATGCATGAAAATATATCTCTATCCTAAGATGAATTACACTGCCATTCACATGCTAGATGCCCTTATGATGGGCACATTTGAGCGCAACTTCTTGACACATTTGCAATGGATGTTGATGTGATGGGTGCACTAGCCTAAGCACACTTGTAATGGACGTAAATGCAATGGGCGCATTCATCGGGCATACTTGCAACAGAAAAAAATGTGATGGGCTCACCTGTAGACCACAGTTGTGATGGATGCATATGTGATGATTTCACTTGTGGGCACTCGAGTGTTAGATGTACTTGCAATCACAATCGCATGGCACCGTGGTCACAATAACATTAGAGATGGATGTCAACATGCAAGTCAAGTTGACACAATTTAGTTGGATGAAGACACTTGCATCCACTTAGACTTTGAGGGGCTTGCAAGAGTTTGGCGAGACTCATATATTTAGTGGACGCCTCGAACTGGCTAAGACATTCGTTCTTAGTAAGTGATTGAGACAAAAGTTCAAACTGAGCTTTACAATTGTGTTAAGTTATAGTTTTTGCATAGTAGGGAAAATCTAGACTAATTGAGTGAAAAAACAAAAAGGTGAACAAGACCTGAAGGTGGCATGCCCATAGTGGCTTTAGGGGTTGGATATACAAGACAATTAGGCATCGACATAAGGCTATGATGCCTTAGAATCATTGTACTTTTGTAAAAGAGGGGTAGAAAGGTGGGAGCCCTCCCTTGTTGTATATTGTAAAAAATCTTCTAAAAATAAAGTTTGAGGGATTTGCTTTGGGTGCCACCTATGCATGTGCATGTGTATTATGACTTCTTTATTGGGATAAATGATGTTTTATTTATTGTGATGCATTATGTTGGTTAATTGTTGACATTGGGTAAGTGTTGAATCTTGTTAGGTATGAATATTGTTGGGATGTTTTAAAGGTTGTGGTTGGATGCATGCCTCATTGTTGAATGAACTTGGTTGAGTAGGAATTAACTGCATTTATGGTTTGTAGTCCAAGGTGAAGTTATGGGTGAACCTTAGGCAAAGAGGCGTAGTCTGGTTGTAGTAGGCACAGGATGACCAAACCCATGTTTCCGAGGCAAGGTAGTGCCACACAAACTTAAGTGCCAATGTGAAGTTGGGAAACCCCTAGGTTCAAAGAAAAAAAATTGGGTAGACTACAAGTCCGTGACAAGTGGTACCAAAGATGAATAATGGTTAGCTACATTGTTCTTCACCATTGTCACTTTCATGCTAAGAGGTTTTAGAGCAAAACTTGGGGTTGCTAAATGCTTCCATCCATTGTCCCTTTTGTGATAGTGAGTTGTAGACTTTCTCATACGCATCTATCCAAGTCTGGGTGAACTTAAGGCAAGGCATTGACCTTGGATGGATCAAGAAGCAATTAAGAAGGGTAATATGGGTGCTGAAAGTGTAGACATTTCACCTACGCACAATTGGCAACTAGGACATCCCATTCACAAGGTGAGTTTTTTGTTTTTGTTTTTAGACACAAGACTATGGTTATTGAGGATGTAGAGGCTACACCATAGTATGTGTAACACCCCGGTTTTGACCCCGCTTGCATTAAAATGTATATGATGTATATATTGTAATTAATCGTGGTGTGGAGCTAAAGGGAAAAACCCCACCATCGATTTAATGTCTTATGTTCCGGCGATTAAAATCGTTGCCGATGGTATATCGTGCTATCTGACACATTATAATTTTGGCATCATGTAAATATGCATTTTAATTAAAAATCCCCACAACTAGCTAAGTCAATGCAACCATAATGAAAAGGACATGATTTTCCTAAGGAATAGGGAGGGAAATTATTGAAACCTTTGGGCCAATGGGGAGAAGCCAAATGCCAAAGGGAGATCCCATCAAACCCTCAACTGCCCATTTTCTCTTTTTCCCCAATCATTAAATTCTGCCAGATTGTGGTTGAGTTAGTTATTGCATGGAGAGGGAAGAGTATGGGCAGAAATTCGAATTGGGCAGAGGAACCTTTTTTTTAAAACGTGTTTTGACTTCCTTGGCAAGGAAAATGCCCAAAAACGTATGCCATTCTACCATACACCCACGTTCTTCATTTTTGCTCATGCAGGGAAGCTGAGGAGCTGTTTTACCTCCACGATTTTGTTGGATGTGTGTTCTTCCTTCACGATTTTGGGCCCTGGACGTTTTCCCCATCATCAGAAATCCACGTTGGGATCTCTCTCAAACGGATGGAAGTTTGTTGTGTGTGAATTTTGATTTTGGATTTGATGTATGTGTGTTTTTACCTCACGTGGACAGTCGTTCTACACTGTCCTCAGACTGAGAATTTCATTTTGGGTGATGATCTGTGGTTGGGTTTCTTCCCCAACGTTTTTGTTGCATTTCTCCACCGTTTTCCAAGCTGAAAATCAATTTTGGCTCTTGGGGTTGTTTTACCCACTTACCATTTCTGATTTTAGCTTACAAGAAATTTTTGTTCATGCCCGGCATTGTAAATATTATGTATTGTATTCGTTTTTGGCCACGTTAGGGCCAAAACGTCCCTGGGATACGGTCTGCTATTAATGGGTTGTTCTTACCCTCCTTGGCAATTAATTTTGTGGTTGAATTGTTTTCCTCTACCCAGAAATGGTGTATATTGTTGTGTATGCAATTGGTCTTTAGACTGTGTAGGAGTGGAAAGGAGTTTGCTTGACAACCTAGTGTTTTGCAGGAGCCTCATAGACAGAGCTAGAGGGTTGACTCTCTTCTCTACACCCCCTAAATAGCACTGGAAGGGAAGTCATGTCCTGAGGGACTGTGCAGCAAAAAAGGGAACGATTCCTTGTGTTGGGTGTGTGTGGATGTCCTAGGAGTCAAGCTATTTCTGGTGTAGGAATCCTTAGCTCTTCAGTGAGCCTACTAGCTTAGCAGATAGTGCTTCCATCTCCTGATAACCTGATAAACCCAACTTGTTGGCTTGGTTATGTGTTGTTGTGTACTCTTGGTCTAATAAACCCAACCATGTTGGCTTGACTAAGTTTTGACATATTTTTGGCTATGTGTGAGCCTACTAGTTTCCTTTTCCTTGGGGAATCATGCCTAGTTCGAGGGTGGGGGTGTTGCTGAGAGATTAAGGAGCACATTGGCCTATGGTTGGATGTAACGTTGCAGCGACATAGCTGGTTGCAGGGAGCTTCATTCGAAGATAAGTATTCTCATGAATTAACCCATGCAACTGTATTGTTTATATGAATTATGATGAACATGTTAAAATGTGTTGAATGCTTGAATTAAATGTAATTTGCTTCCGTTGAATGATAATTCTTTATGCATCTGTGTATCTTGAGTTCAATGCATTTTATTTTACGTTCATGGGGCTAGTTGCCCGGATAGATAGCAGCAATCGATAGCGTCCTCTTCGTCGGTTGGAGAGTCAGGGACGTTACAGTATGATACCAATGCTAGCTAGACTCAAAGGTTCAAGATCATAACTGTGAACTTAGAGAGGAGTGTTGAGAACATAACATCCACTGTTAACATTCATGAGGGGAAGATGGAATCCTTGGAGATCAAATTGAACAACATGCAACGAGCTTATAATAAGGTGGCGTCGGAGTGCCAAAAGACCACAAACATCCTTATAGAGGAACTAGTTCTCATTGATGTGAATGAAACACTAAAAGTTATAGAAGACTTGTTGAAGTTTGTTGTTGTACAAATAAAAGATCAATAAGGTACCCTGAGCCTTTTCAAATGAGTTGTTGCCAATGGGAATAGTTCATTAGCTCCTATGAGGATAAAGATCAAGGAAACAAAATTGTACAATGGCACCCACAACGCTAAGTTACTTGGTAACTTCTATTGAGATATTGAGCAGTGCTTGGAGTAGATGAGTGGAAGCTCATATGAGGCCAAGGTGAATATTGCCGCAATGTCCTTGATAGGTACCAAGAAGATATAATGGAGAAATTGAGTGAAGGACTTGGAAGTTGGGCATAGTGCACAAAAGATCAAAAATTGGGAAAAGATGAAAGAAGCCTTGAAGGCTCAGTTTGGGCTTCAGAACCAATCTTGGATCACGTAGAATCAATTATTAACTCTCAAGCATACAATAAGGACCCAATCTTATATCAAGAATTTTTCAAGCCATATGTTGGAGATCAAGGATATGAAGAAAGCAAATAGGATGTTCATTTTTTTTAAAGTGTTACAACCTTGGGCATAGAGTGACTTGTGAAGCTAGAATGTGCATACCCTTGTAACAAACATCATTGCAACAAACAATTTGTTGGACTACAAGGAAAAGAAAAAATATGATCCAAATGGAGGTGAGGATGCTCAAAGAGAAACAAATTGACAAGAATAGGAAGAAGGGCACAACAAAGGAAAATCCATCCAGTAAGATTGGTGAGGACAAGGCCAAGCAACCGAAAGCATACCAGGAAAAAGGTAAGCCCATATCTTGTTGTATTTGTGCAAAAGAACATTGTGCAAACAATATTTTCCTGTTAACATAAAAGTTGTTCATTATGGAGCAAGTGGACAAACCTACTATTGGGGTATTTCCAGTCTTAGGCATTGTGTTGGAAGAGAATCCTACAATAAGCCAAGAGTAGGATTTCACAAAAAATTGCTAAGTATCGACAGAATTGAATGGTAGATAATGGGGTGAGACACAATTCATGAAGGAAGATGTGGCAAGGAAACTTAGGTTGCAGCTTGAGTCCACATAGACTTCGTTCAAAGAAGTGAGCTCGAATGTGGAGAAGGTGATTGGCATAATCAATGGGGTCACCTTGAAACTTGGTAAGTGGAGTGGCACAATGGGTTTCACCATTGTTCCCGTGTCCGACTTCGAGGTTATTTTGCGATAGGAATTTATGAGGACAGTGAAGCCTAGTGCTTATGCCTCACATGGAATATTTGGCAATCTTTTCAAACTAGGAACTGCATATCATCCCTACTATAAAGAAGCAACTTGGATTCACCAATAGGATTATTGCCTTGATCATGGTCTCCATAGACAATCAATTCATTGGACACCCTTGAAGAGGAATAATTGGATGTGTTTGGTTTGATGGATAGACCATATATATACCTTCAAAATGAAGTTTTGTACAAGCTTCGGTGAATAGTATTTCATTGAAATAATTTGAAGAAAGATAAACTAGATTAGAGGCCATAGTGGACGCCACAATGGAAATAGTTTCCATAGTTGTGGATGCATGGTTGGCAAGGAATATGTGCCAAACATATGTTGGTAGATGGAGGATTCAACCAAGGAGCTCAATGAAGCATTCAACCTGGATGGGGTAGAATTGGCAGCAGACAGAGAAGGCGAAGTTGAGGAGTAACAACCTTGGTATGTACAGACTAAGGAAGTAGTTAAACCTTCTTCATGTGCTCTTGGGAAAGAATATTGGTAATATAACCCAAAAATCAAAAGATTATTGGAAGAAGGTGAGGGAAGAATTCATTTGAACATGCCCCTCCTCATGTATTGGAGGGAGAAGCATGGACCTATCTCAGTTGAACCTAATGATTTGGAGGACATTAGATGGATTGGTGGCATGAGTGTTGGTAGTAGCTTTGGAAACCACTTGCCATCTTCTTCCCATTGATAAACTGTGAGGCAACTCACTACTTAGGGGTAGGAAATGGAACCTAGTGCACCATGAAAGGTGCCTTGGAAATTGTTTGTGTTGCATCAATTAACATGATAGTGGTGCAAAGTTAGTGATGTTTCCTTGGTTCATTGGAGTTGTATAGGAATACTGAAGTGCAAAAGGAAATAACTGATTTTAAACATGAGGATGTGCATTCTCATAGACTAGGCACGATGGGTGGACTAGTTGCCCAACTAATTCAAGATTTGAGTGGATTCAATGTACAAATGCATGACAAAATGGGCTAATTATAGAAGTAATAGTAAGTCAGAAGTGTGCAACACTTGGGTAGTTACACAACCTTCTTAGTGTAGTTTGGGTTGTCGCAATAGTAGAAGGTAGTTGTAGCAGTAGTGGAAAGTTAATTTGTGATCCCACAGGAGGAAACAACCATGATAGTGGCATCCACGAGACATTGACAGAGTTGGGAAAAGTCACTTCGTTTAAAGGAAGCATTGAGAAGTATAAAGTTACACAAGTATGTTGGTAGTGATAGTGTGGAGTGATTGGAGAAGCCAACCACAGATGGATGCATGGGTATAAGAAACAAACTTGAAGGACAACAGGTTCTTGTGGATGTTCCTAGGGACGGAAAACACTTTTAATTAGGGAGGATGTAAGGCCCTATCCTTAAAAGGCTTCAATCACCTTTGTCACTTGATAACCTTGGTGGTCATTTGTCGACACAAAAATACATGGCATAAGGTTAATGGCTAGATGAGTCAATTTTGGGGTGTCTTGGATTATCAAAAAGGCACACGATGGATATGCCAAGTTCCCTTGCATGAATGTCACAGAAAACGCATCTTACATTTGTTGGACAAACCAAGAAAAGATTAAAGAGAACTTGACAAGGAAGAGAAGGTTGCTATGAGCAACCTGTCCATAGGCATACACTATGCAAGACGAACAAAGTGGAATGAACAATTGATTAGCTTATAGGTGACATAGGAAAACTCCATTGTGTGGACATTGGCTAGATAAACTAAGTGGGTGCATTTGGTTGGATGCACATCGACTAGGAGCAATTAGATGCACATAGACTAGGAGTGCTTGGAGGAACATCAGCTAGGACCACTTGGACGCACGTTAGAAGGACGGATGTTGGTTGGATGAATTCCCCATTGTTGAATGAACTTGGTTGAGTAGGGCTTAACTGAATTTACGGTTTGTAGTCCAAGGTGAAGTTATGGGTGAACCTTAGGCAAAGAGGCATAGTCTGGTTGTAGTAGGAACATGCTAACTAAACCCATGTTGTCGAGGCAAGGTAGTGACACACAACCTTAAGTGCCAATGCAAAGTTGGGAAACCCATAGGTTCAAAGAAAAAAAATTGGTTAGACTGCAAGTCCGTGACAAGTGGTACCAAAGATGAATAATGGTTAGCTACATTGTTCTTCACCATTGTCACTTTCACGCCAAGAGGTTTTAGAGCAAAACTTGGACTTGCTAAATGCTTCCATCCATTGTCCCTTTTGTGATAGTGAGTTGTATACTTTCTCATACGCACCTATCCAAGGCTGGGTGAACTAAGGCAAGGCACCGACCTTGGATGAATCAACAAGCAATTAAGAAGGGTAATCTGGGTGCTGAAAGTGTGGACATTTCACCTAGGCACAATTGGCAACTAGGACAGGCCATTCACAAGGTGAGTTTTTTGTTTTTGTTTTTAGACACAAGACTATGGTTATTGAGGATGTAGAGGCTACACCATAGTACGATACCAATGCTAGCTAGACTCAAAGGTTCAAGCTCATAACTGTGAACTTAGAGAGGAGTGTTGAGAACATAACATCCACTCTTAACATGCATGAAGAGAAGATGGAATCCTTGGAGATAGAATTGAACAACATGCAACAAGTTTATAATAAGGTGGCGTCGGAGTGCCAAAAGACTGCAAACACCCTTGTAGAGGAACTAGTTCTCATTGATGTGAATGAAACACTACAAGTTATAGAAGACTTGTTGAAATTTGTTGTTGGACACATAAAAGACCAAGAAGATACCATGATGTTTGAATTATTGAACCATTGATCTAGGCAATGAGTGCAATTGAAAGGTAGAATTTTGCAGTAACTGGCAGTTAACCTCTATATGTGTTCCCCACACTCTAGTGGTTGGTACCGTTGGCACCAATGGCACCGGTGACACTAATGGCACCAATGGCACCGGTGACACTAATGGCACCAATGACACCAATATCATGGTGACACCAAACTCAAGTAAAAGACTCGTAAGTTAGGAAAAATGATCTAATAGACTATATATGGACAAGGGATGATTATAGAATCCTAACACCCCCTAGACACCCCCNAACGAAGGAAAATGGGAAAACCTCATGGGACCCCCTCCCCCCCCCTCAAAATAAGCAGTGAATCGAGAAAACAAGCTATATTTAAGAGAAAATTTCTCCTCTTTGGGTAAAAAATTGTAAATATTTTGCTGCAATTTGCAGCACTATGCAGCAACAAATGCAGTATCCTTGTTCTTATGTGCAGCAACATCCTGAGATTGTGCATGTGAACCTCTCCAAAGTAAATGATTATGTCTGGAGAAATTTTCCTCTTTGGAATAATAATAATATGCTCATTTGAATCAGGAACATAGACAGTTGCAAGATGAAGACTGGACCCATGTAGAGCAATTGAGATCAACTGATGAGAAAGCAAAAGTGCTTGAGAATTCGAACCATGTGAGGAAAACCCAAGCAACTAATATATTGCATCCTTGAACATCAAACCATGTGAGGTAAAATCAGCTCCAAGTGTTAGGAGCAAGTATCCAGGCAAATGCATAATGTCTCCATCTTTACTAGTTCTGTGAGGAGATGAGCATGTGATCAAGTAGGAAGGTAGAGAAGGCCTGGGACTCTGGAGAGTGAATGATTGGGCTCCATAATCTGATATATCTTCAAAAATAACCAATGATTCACAAAATATAATATCAACGAACTCATGAGAGAAAACTAACATCAAATCCCCAACAACAATTTTGAAAGAGACTTGAGGTATGATTTTTCACACCAAAATTGATGAAAACAACTACAAGCATTACTGGAGGCTCTTGAAACTTAAAACCTTAACCAAATAAGGTCATATCAGATCCAAGAGTGTGGAATAAAGCCAAGTGCCCCACCGAGATGGTAGATACACAATTTTCTCCTTCTTCAACAAAACTCTGAGTATTGGTGCATGCAATCATGTAGGAATTTGTTGTAAGCTCTAGATTAAGGAGAGTGAATGGATCACTCCTAAAACTTGATATTTCTTCCAAAAGATCCAAAGTATCACTTTTTTGCACACCGACAACAACATTAGAGAGAGAAAAATCAATTTCCTCTTCGTTTTCTGAAGCAATCGCTGGAAAACTTTGCACATAATTTAAAATAGAAGAATAACTGGAGAATGTTTGCATAGAATGGAATAAGAGTTTTCTTCAATAACAAAGATTCGAATATCTTATTCGGGATCATCTATATGAGAAGATGAGATATCAGAGATCTCATAAACTTCCGGAGCAACAGGAGAAGGAGTCACTCCAAGGAGACTTTCTTCAATTCGAATTGTCTGTGTTGAAGATTATGCTTCTTCTTCATCTTGAACAACTTGCTTTGCTGCAGAAGAGGGAACATAGAGTACATTCTTGAACTCATCTTGTTGGATTTTAATAGAACCTCTCCCAGCAGCTGGGATTTGGGAGTCATCTCCCATATGAGTGCTAGGTCCTCCTGATAGAGTGAGAGTGGTGAAGGATTCCCTGAAGGAAACCATGTGGTTGGATGCTCCAAAATCTATCGAGTAAGCCTTCGACGGAATGAGGCCTGCTTTCAAAGCAAGGCACCTCTCATATTATTCAGTCTGCTCTCCAGCATCAGACATTTCTGCACCTTGTGGAAGGACAATATTGTTCTGTTCAAGGTGTTTTGTAAAATGGTCGAGGGTCTTCTTCATGCACTAGCTTTATGGATGAAAGCCTCTCATACATTATGGACACTTAGTCTTCTCTTTTCTAGAACTCGTGGCTCCATCGAAAGATCTTCGATTCTCCTTTGGATTCGAATCAATGGCTTTAGGATCTTTCCCCTTGTGCTTCCCTCTGGCTTGCGCATTGTTTGAGTCTGACATCAAGAGAGCTTGATTCTTGGAGGTTTGAATCACTCCTATCTGAACCATTTATCATGCTCCTGTATTAAGGACTCAACAAAATCATCTAGAGAAGGCATCTTCCAATTGGGAATGGAAGGTAGAGACAAAGACAAAGTACTCTGAGACAAGCTTGCTCAGTATTGATAGAACCAGTTTCTCATCTTTTCTCTCTATTCCACATTGTTTACATTGCAGTGCTAGTGACTTGAATTTTGTGAACAACTGTTGAATAGTTTCGAAAATGATGGGCTGCAATGCAATGAGCTCATTCTCCAATATGTGCCCTCTAAGCTCATCTTGTTTTCCAAACAAAGATTCAACTTATCCCAAGCTTCCTTCAGAGTCTTTAGTCCCTCAAGGTGAAACAGAAGATCCCGGGAGATATGAGTGCATAGGAAGCCAAAGGCTTCATCCAACCGATTCAAAAACTTTTTTTCTCAGCAAGGTGATGGGGCTTTGTATCTCTTCCCATTGTCATCCTAAACAGGCCAAGCTTGTGCAAGGAGACCTGCATATCTGCCCTCCAATCAACACAGTTGAAGGGTGTAAGGATTCGGGTTACAAGAGCTGAAGAATCCATCAATCTTTCTGCTGATCGGTCAATTCCTCAACAAGCTATGTATGTACCTGCAAGTAGCACTGCAAGAACCAAAATCAATTCGCAATCATGTCAGTTTCAAGCCTTCCACCTCGACATGTACACTTTCTTAGGGTCCGTCACACCTGCAGAGACTTCTGTGGACGAATCGAGAGTTAACAAGGCGAAAATTGCAGGATTTATGTGGAAACCCAGCTGCTTCCGGTGTACAATGGAGATCAGACAGACTTGCTGCTAGCCTGAACAAGGCTCTGATACCATGTTTGAATTATTGAACCATTGATCTACAAACAATGAATGCAATTGAAAGGTATAATTTTGCGGTAAGTGGCAATTAACCTCTATATGTGTTCCCCATAATATAGTGTTTGGTACTGGTGGCACCAATGGCACCAGTGGCACCAATATCATGGTGGAACCAAACTCAGGTAAAAGATTCCTAAGTTAGGAAAAATGATCTAATAGACTATATATGGGCAAGGGAGGATGATAGAATTCTAACACATGAGACTTTTCAAATGATTTGTTGCCAATGGGAATAGTTCATTAGCTCCTATGAGGATAAAGGTCAAGGAAATAAAATTGTATGATGGCACCCATAACGCTAAGTTACTTGGTAACTTCTATTGAGATATTGAGCAGTACTTGGAGTAGATGAGTGAAACTCAGATGAGGCCAAGGTGAATGTTCCCGCAATGTCCTTGATATGTGTCAAGAAGATCTAGTGGAGAAATGGAGTGAAGGACTTGGAAGCTGGGCATAGTACACAAAAGATAAAAATTGGGAAAAGATGAAAGAAGCCTTGAAGGCTCAGTTTGGGCTACAGAACCAATCTTGGATCACGTAGAATCAATTATTAACTCTCAAGCATACAATAAGGATCAAATCATATATCAAGGATTTTTCAAGCCATATGTTGGAGATCAAGGATATGAAGAAAGCAAATAGTATGTTCGTTTTTTTGAAAGTGTTACAACCTTGGGCATAGATGACTTGCGAAGCTAGAATGTGCAGACCCTTGTAACAAACATCACTGCAACAAACAAGTTGTTGGACTACAAGGCAGAGACAAAATATGGTCCAAATGGAGGTGAGGATGCTCAAAGAGAGAAACAAATTGACAAGAATAGGAAGAAGAGCACAACAAATGCAAATCCATTTAGTAAGATTGGCGAGGACAAGGCCAAGCAACCGAAAGCATATCAGGAAAAAGGTAAGCCCATCTCTTGTTGGATTTGTGCAAAAGAACAATGTGTAAATAATATTTTCCCATTAAAATAGAAGTTGTTCATTATGGAGCAAGTGGACAAACCTACTATTGGGGTCTTGCCAGTCTTAAGCATTGTGTTGGAAGACAATCCTACAATAAGCCAAGAGTAGGATTTCACAAAAAAATGCTAAGTACCGACATAATTGAATGGTAGATAATGGGGTGAGCCACAATTCATGAAGGACGATGTGGCAAGGAAACTTGGGTTGCAGCTTGAGTCCACATAGACTTCGTTCAAAGTAGTGAACTCGAATGTGGAGAAGGTGACTGGCACAACCAATGGGGTCACCTTGAAACTTGGTAAGAGGAGTGGCACCATGAGTTTCACCTTTGTTCTTGTGTCTAACTTTGAGGTTATTTTGGGATAGGAATTTATGAGGAAAGTGAAGGCTGTGCCTATGCCTCACATGGACTATTTGGCAATCTTTTCAGACTAGGAACTGCATATCATCCCTACTATAAAGAAGCGACTTGGAGTCACCAATAGGATTATTGCCTTGAGCTTGGTCTCCTTAGACAATCAATGCATTGGACACCATTGAAGAGGAATATTTGGATGTGTTTGGTTTGATGGATAGACCATATATAGACCTTCAAAATGAAGTTTTGTACAAGCTTTAGTGAATAGTAGTTCATTGAAAGAATTTGAAGAAAGATAAACTAGGCTAGAGGCCATAGTGGACGCCATAAGGGAAATAGTTTCCATAGTTGTGAATGCATCGTTGGCAAGCAAGATGTGCCAAACATCGGCAAGTAGATGGAGGATTCAACCAAGGAGGTCAGTGAAGCATTCAACCTGGATGGGGTAGGATTGGCAACACACAGAGATGGCGAAGTTGAGGAGTAACAACCTTGGTATGCACAGACTAAGGAAGTATTTAAACCTTCTTCATGTGCTCTTGGGAAAGAATATTGGTAAGATAACCCAAAAATCAAAAGATTGTTGGAAGAAGGTGAGGGAAGAAGTCATTTGAACATACCCCTTTTCATGTATTTGAGGGAGAAGCATGGACATATCTCAGTTGAACCTAACGATTTGGATGACATTAGATAGATTGGTGGCATGGTTGTTTGTAGTAGCTTTGGAAACCACTTGCCATCTTCTTTCCATTGATAAACTGTGAGGCAACTCACTACTTAGGGGTAGGAAATGGAACCTAGTGCACCAAGAAAGGTGCTTTGGAAATTGTTTTTGTTGCATCAATTAACATGATAGTGTTGCAAAGGTAGTGATGTTTCCTTGGTTCATTGGAGTTGTATAGGAATACTGAAGTGCAAAAGGAAATAACCGATTTTAAACATGAGGATGTGCATTCTCATAGACTAGGCACGATGGTTGGACTAGCTACCCAACTAATTCAAGACTTGAGTGGATTCAATGTACAAATGCATGACAAAATGGGCTAATTATAGAAGTAATAATAAGTCAAAAGTGTGCAACACTTGGGTAGTTGCACAATCTTCTTAGTGGAGGTTGGGTTGTTGCAATAGTAGAAGGTAGTTGTAGCAGTAGTGGAAAGTTAATTTGCGATCCCATCAAGAGGAAACAACCATGGCAGTGGCATCCATGAGACATTGACAGAGTTGGGAAAAGTCACTTCATTTAAAGGAAGCATTGAGTAGTAGGAAGTTACACAAGTATGCTGGTAGTGATAGTGTGGAGTGATTAGAGAATCCAACCATAGATGGATGCATGGGTATAAGAAACAAACTTGAAGGAGAACAGAGCCTTGTGGATGTTCCTAGGGACGACAACCACTTTTAATTAGGGAGGGTGTAAGGCCCTATCCTTAAGAGGCTTCGAGCACATTTGTCACTTGATCACCTTGGTGGTCATTGGTCGATACAAAAATACATGGCATAAGGTTAATGGCTAGATGAGTCGGTTTTGGGGTCCCTTGGCTTATTGGCAAGGCACACAATGGATATGTCAGGTTTCCTTGCATGAATGTTGTAGAAAATGACATCTTGCATTTGTTGGAAAAACCAAGAGAAGCTTAGGCATGCACTATGCAAGACGAACAAAGTGGCATGAACAATTGATTAGCTTATAGGTGACATAGGAAAACTTGATTGCGTGGACATTGGCTAGATAGATTAAGTGGGCGCATTTGGTTGGATGCTCATCAACTAGGAGCACTTGGGCTCACGTAGACTAGGAGTGCTTGGAGGCACATCAACTAGGACCACTTGGACACACGTAGACTAGGAGTGCTTGGAGGCACATCAACTAGGACCACTTGGACGCACGTTAGAAGGACAGATGTTGGTTTCATGCACTTATTGGGCACACTTAGGCACAAGACAACTGGGTGCACTTGGAGGCGCCTTGTCAGAAGCACTTCTCGGGTACACTTGGGGATAACTTAGCGAATGTACTTGTGATAGGAACATTCGAGTGCACCTACCAAGCACACTTGCAATGGATGCAAGTGTGATGGACGCACCTATCAAGCACACTTGTGACAGATCGCGATAGGAAAACTTGCAATAGATGCAACTACCATGCACACTTGCGATGGACATGGATGCTATGGGTATGTTTGTGGGAACTCAAGCGCGGGATGACCTTGCAATCACGAGTGGGTGGCATAGTGGGCACAACACCATTGGAGATTAATGTAAATGGAAAATTCATGTGGGCATAGTTGAGTTGGATGCTGGCACTTGGGTCCACTTAAACTTGGAGGGACTTGCAAGAGTTTGGAAAGACTCATATATAGAAGTGGATGTCTCAAAGTGTCTAAGGAATTCATTCGTGGCAAGCGAATGATACACAAGTTTAGAGTGAGCTCTACAATTGTTCTAAGTTATGGGTTTTGCGCAGTAGGGAAAATTTGGACTGGTTGAGTGAAAAACAAAGAGGCTAACAAAACTTGTAGGAAGCATGTCTAAGGTAGCTTCTAGGATTGGTTTATACATGACGATTGGGCATTGGCAAAAGGCTATGTTTCCTTCGAGCCATTGTACTTTTGTAAAAGAGGGAAGTCAGGTGACCACCCTCCCTTGTCATATAGTGTGAACATTCTTCTCATAAATAAAGTTTAAGGCATTCACCTTGGGTGCCACCTATACATGTGCACATGTATTATGACTTGTTTATTGGGATGGATGCTCTTCTATTTCTTGCAATGCATCCTGTTGGTTAAGTATTGACATTGGATAAGTGAAGTATTGGCTAAATGTTGAATCTTGTTAAGTATAAGTAGTGTTGGGATGTTGTAAAGGCTATGATTGGATGCATGATTGACTATTGAATGAACTTGGTTGAGTAGGACTTAATTGAAATTGATGGTTTGTAGACAAAGTGAAAGTTATGAGCAGACCTTAGGCAAAGAGGAAAAGTCTAGTTGTAGTAGGTGTGCGTTGGCTACGTCCCTATGGTCGAGGCAAGGTAGTGTTGCACAATCTTAAGTGTTCAAAAGAAGTTGGGAAATCCCTAGGTTCAGATAGAAAAAATTAAGTAGATTGCAGGTTCGTGATAGGGTACCTCTACTGTGGGATGAAGATAAGAGTTGAATAAGGGTTGCCTTTGGCATGAGTTTGTTATGCATCTCATGGATAGAGATGAAATTCTCTACTACAATAGTTCATTGGACAAATGTTGCTCCTTGGGCTACAGGTGAATGCATCTCCTCTTTACCCTTGACCTTGACTCTCCAAATTTTCTTCTTGAGATGGAGTTTTGAGTGAAGCCTCCAACATTTGGCCTCCTAATGTCCAACCAATCTACCATAATAACAATAGTCCTTGCATGGGTTGTCTGGCCTTCTAGAGTGCCAATTGCAAGCCTTATGAACTATTTTCTAGCAACATAAACAAACCAAAGATACCATGCCATTCCTTTTTGTTTTGTGATGATGTTTGCCAGATTGGTTTCTAGGCCCCCTAAGTGTCTGAGCTATTTGTCTGGGAGAATCATCCCTTTGCTGCCCTCTTCCAAGCCTCTATAAGAATATTTGAGTGGCTTGTTGCTCACTCCTTTTCTAGCTGCCTTTCCTCCATGGCAATGGTTTTTTTTCTGGTTCCTCTTGCCTTGAAAAAGGCGTTTTGAGCTGAATTTGTACTTGCTTCTTGTCCACCAAATCCTAAGCCTCTATGCTTGGGCCTCTATTGAGATACAACAAGAATAACTATCTAACGGCCTTTCTTTCTTGCCCCTTGGTCTTTGTATCTCATTTTCCTTAATAACTTGGAATCAATGCCTCTAGTGTGCTTTTTGAAATCACTAAATGGCCCTTGAGGAAGGATCTTGGAAGGTGAGTTTACCATGCTTGACTCCATTATGGTGTTGGATTCCGTAGTGGCAATGGAAGCAGCTTGCTTGGTCTCTTAGAAAGCTACTTGTAGATTCTTTAATGCCTTTTTCTTCACTGCCAAATCTTGGTATACCAAAGTAGTCATTTCAGTGAACCTCTCCTCTTGCCAATTATTCAACCGAGTGAATTCCCCCCCAATTGCAAAAGCTACAATCTGCTCTTGTCTAATTCTTCCCTCATGACGATAAAGGAGACCTGGTATTTGGCAAGTTCTTTTTCCATCTTATCTACTTTCTGCCTCCAATACCGACTTTCCTCTTGGATTTACACATTGAAACCCCTTTACGAACTTCCAGTCAGCTTCTTTATTTTCAATGCATTTCCCATAATGGGTTTGTTTTTCCTCAAAGTGCTACAACTGCTTTAAGGGCACGAATTCAACTACTCTGATATCAATATGATTTGTAAACAGTAAGCCTATGGATTATTCGTCTCATCAACACGGATCTCTGCAAAAATAAAATTGGATTATCTTCCAAGCTTAGTACAGGCTCCTATGCTTGCTCTCCTCCAACATGCATGAAAATATATCTCTATCCCGAGATGAATTACACTGATGTTCACATGTCAATATGCCAATAAATAAGGCATATGTGCTCAATACAAGCAAGCCCATAAACATATTCAAGTTAACTTTGCTTCAATTGGCTACAATAAATCAACCTCCAACAAAACTGTACATGCCAAATAACATACTCTACATTAATAACAACACTCTAAAAAACAGAAGATCTGTAGAATGCCTTGAGTGCATGTATTTTGGGCGTGATTTGATGTGGGTAAATGTTTTACAATTCCCACAGTATACAAGTAGTGATCTCTACCTAACAACCAATTTATTTATTGATTGATTGTGTTGTCATTGATCTCCAGCACCACACACCAATATTTCCTCCATGCCAATGATCCAATAAACAGTTGACTGGAAACAACAAAAGAACAATTAACAATTAAAGTGTTTAGTGGACTAATTAAGCCAACGATCATGTAAACTTATACTTGGCTGAAGGTGCTAGTTTGCACAGTGACTCACAAGTGATCGACCCAATTAACAAAGTTGTGTTGGTCATTGACCCAATGAAATGATAAAGGGACGTACCCACGATTTGACTAGGGGAAATGAAATAATCAATGAGAGAGAGCTGTAGGTACCCAGTAGAAATTACCCACCAACGTTTCCAGTTCAGGGGAGTCAAAATGCATTGGGTATGATCATTGGGAAAATTGATCACTCAGCCATCGATTCCTCTTTGGCTGTAGAAAACTATTCAAGGCACCAACAAATACACTCCTGAGATAAATGTAAAATACAATTTTCAACATCCAGTAACAGATTTGAAAATGGTAGCTAATGAGTTAATAGAATGGTGACTCGTTGTAGCACAACATTCAATAACATGTAATTAAGAATGAGCTTGGACATTCAAACAAGTTTACCAACACTAAACCAACAATTTGCTGGTAATAAATACAACCCAAAAATACATTAACCCATGAGTGGAATTTGCATTGAAAGATATACACCATAAATACACCAACAAAAGAAAGCATAGAGTAATAACACTCGCAAAAGACACCCTAAAAACCAAAATGAGAAAACCAACATTTGATGGGGGCTTTTATTCTGCTCAATGGTTACAAAGATAACCTGCATTCTCGATCATAGTTTAATGCATTCTTACTTAGCGACATATTTTTGTAGATGGCTTTGGCTTATTCTGCTCAATGGTTACAAAGGTGACCTGCATTTTCAATCATAGTTTAAGGCATTCTTACTTAGTGACACATTTTTGTAGATGGCTTTAGCTCAAGGATAATGTTCTGTTCATGCATGGATAGTCTCTACATCTCTTTCATACTCTGATCTTCAAGTAGGTTTCTCACTCTGAGCTCTCATTCCTTTTCTACCATCTCTATTCTTCATTTGCTCTTCTCTACTCCCTTGAAATCCCTTCATCATCACAATGGTTTGTTTTCATTTTCCAAGTCAAATAATTTTTAGACTATTCACTCAACTTTCGGAAAACACTTAAATGCTTATTACAAAGTCTATCAAAGATATTTAATCAGGATCCAGTTCAAATAAAATGGACTTGTTTTTGGGGTGTAAGGTTCAAAGGAAGGAGGGGCACATCACCTCTCTCCTATTGATAGAGGTCATGGGTTTATTTGGAAACGACACACTATAAGTAGTTAGCTTGATTCTGTGAACCTTTTGGGCTACAACAAACTTATTACACTAGGATTTTTGAGAAATACATGAATGTATCATTCAACATTATTAGAGTCATGATGGTGAATAAGCAACTACGCTAGAGGTTTAGAAGCCTAGTTAGCTGGGTCCCAAGATGGGTCACTAAAAACTAATGTTGAATAGCCACAAATCTCATGCTTGGTCTTTGGCATCCAAAGAAAGCACTGTGCAAATTGATATATCAGATTGGTTATTTGATCTTCCTATCCCTCCCTTTAACATCGCAACTCCGAGATAGACTTGCTTTTGTAGTTTAAGGTTAACAATTGTATTTGAATCGTGGAATATGAAGTAATCTAACAACTTAGAAAATGTGTTTCAGAAAGGTAAAAACTGTAAGGGAAGGCTATGAAATATCACCCACAAGGGGCAAATGAATCAAATGTTATGCACAACCAAAATTCCTGCAACTAGTTGGAGAAGAAAACAAGGGCGTTTTAGCACACCCAAGGATAGTGAGCACCTATGGCAACATAGTGAGAATCATTCAAGTGCAAAAACAAGAAAAAAATTGGACGGATTTTGGGTAACCAGAAATGCCATCCATGTGCCTCATATACTTCCATCTAAGCTTATATCATGGCCTTTAAAGGTATTAACCGATACAATACCCTAGCAGTGTGTGTGTTTATATGTTTCACATACAATTTGATATTTAGAAGTAGAAATTTCAATAGAGTTGTCCTCACGAGGATTACCATTGCTTGTGATAGACTTTTGGGAGAAATTTTTAGGGTCTCTTTAGAGGGATCGTTGTTCTTAATATGGCTAGCAACAACATTGCCGTGAATAAATAGAGTTTAGTTTGGATCGAATGATTCACCCATAGTACTAGATACTAACTGCATATACCTTAAACTCAAGTTTTTAACTTTGTTTTTAGTTGTTGCTATTAGCTAAATATGTTCTATATGTTAGGTGGCATGGATACACTATTTTGTACTCTGCTTTAGAGATGATTTGTGTTAAGATGCAATGCAATGGAACTAAGTGGCAAATGTCTATACAACTAATCTAGTCAATCTAAGTGGTACTATGATACAACCATAAGGCTACACATACCAACTATTTTCTACTAACATTTTTTACTTAGTGATGCTTAACTTTACAAGAACATTGAAATCGACTTCGCTACTTTTGAGTCATGATGCCATAAACTTGCACTAATTGTTTATATCAATTGTAAACAAAATCTTAAATACAAATTTTTAAAGTCAAATTATCTGTTTATTCATAGCATCCTCCATGACTTTGATACTAACACCCTTGCCAACAGTTTTGGTATCATTGATGCAAGAGCATCCCTAGCGTACGAACCATCCCACATCACCCAAAAATATTTCCATTCTAGTTTTTTGAATTCCAAAACTAGTTCCTAGTATAAAAAAGGACAAAGAGACCACAAAGCAAAGACCCTAGCTAACATAAATCCAATATAACATGCATCACCTTGGGGATAATCCTTGTTCTTCTATCCCTAAAGTTCTAAACTTGACCATTACTGATCTAGAACCTACAAAATTGTAGTTGACAATATGTCTTTCGTCATAAGTCCACATCTATTATTTATAGAACGTCATATGAAAGAGGCACCTGAGTTTGTAACACAACATTCTTCCTTAATAATAGGACAATGACATGAGGAAGTCAAGTAAATACTTGCAACTTATTACTCACCTTTTGAAAGAACGATAGTAAACTCTTTTTTATCTTCATTGGGAGCTTTGTACAACTTGCATTCTTTTTTAGTGTGCCCCTTTTGATGGCACTTCTAGCAAATGATTTTCTTCTTCCTTCCTCTACTAGTAGACCTTTAGTTAGATCTAACATCCCCACTTTATCTCTCATCTTCCACTCTTTAGAACAACCTCTCGAGAGCAACACATCATCTCTATGGGTAAATTTAACCTTCCCTCTCCTTGTTTCTTAATGTAGAAGTTTGGCCACAATATTATCAAACTTGAGTTGATTACATTTTACAAACCCACTTATAATTGCTATGATATTCTCCCATGGCTATGGAAGGCTACTCAACAAGATCATGCATCTCTTCTCCTCACTCACTTTGCTTCATGTTTACGACCTCGAGTAACGTGGCACAAATATTCAAGCCACTGGGTGCGTCCTTGGGGGCAAGTCATGAGACAAGTACTATCACTTCAAACTTGACTCCTCTATTTAGGCCAACTCCTAGCGAAGCCAAGGGGGGTGGTCCCCAATAAATTAAACTAAAGATGATTACGCTACAAAAATGAAATTTAATTTAGAACTTTGTTTAATTAATCTCAAGGGAAAAAGGAAACTATACTAACAACATATAGAATACATCATCATCATTGCATGTAAGTAAGTACTTCAAAGCAAAATAAGATAATCAGTAGAAGACTAGTGCCAAAAGTAAATGCAATGCTAAAAGTAAATGTTTTGAATGTGCTCTTTGTGTGTTTTATTATTAGTTGGTAAGTTGTTTAGAGTGGGTTTGTTCTTGGTTTGGCCCACTAAGACTTTTATCCTTACTAGTAACTGCAAAGCAACTATACTGGGTGTCCAATGATGTGAGACATAATCTGCTTAAAGAAACCCCTTAACTCTGTAGTAAGTTCAATGTGAATCGCTTACTATGACCATAAAAATTTGGGTGGATTGCCCTATTAATCTAGCCACTCTAATTCTTTTCAGATTGTTAACCACGGATCGAGAAAGTTTGCGGTGGTCACAGGAGCATACAGGGATTTGAGTCAATGTTTGTAACTTTGTTACTCTTGCAGAAAGTACTGAAAGTAAACTAATTTAATGCAATGTGCGTAGGATGTGTTTTAATCTACTTTAGCAAATAATTTACTGGTTAGTGTTTAAAGCAAAACTCAAAAAGAAAATCAGGAAAAGGAACACCACAAAAGAGGCGACAAAGATCCCCCCAGGGGATGGGCGTTGGGTAGCCCACATGCTTTTCTTTACAATCTTTTTGGGATGCCTTTGGTCCTATATAATTCAGGATCCAACAAGCTTACAAGGTCTAAAATTTAGCTTAAGATGAAAGAGGGTGCTCATGGTTCTTTGGATGGTTCAAAACTTCAAAATTTCGCCAGAGTGCCTCTCTATCTGTTCGTCAAAAGCTAAAAACCAGCAAGCAGTTAAATAGTAAAAGATGCCCAAAAACACTTAGAAGTGTCTTTGGCCAAGGTTAGAAAATCCCAAAAAATACACTAAGTAAAACAATGCTAAAAGACAAAAAATAACTAAGGGAAGCAAGCTTCCTTAGGGTCTTTGCTTTCCCTTTTGGGGCAGCCAATGAACAAGCACTAAAATTGCCAAATACAACTTTTTTAAAACACAAGACAACCTACTCTTTCAAGCCTTTAGATTTATGAGAAAATGACTTGTAAATAAGGAGGTTGCTATGCTAGATCTAGATTTAGAGTGAAATCTTTTAGTAACTATTGAGATATAACATGTAAATCAAATACTTAAAAAAACGATTTTACTATCAAAAGGACTAGATCTGAAAAATATTAGAACCGATAACCAGAGAAATTTGATTTTTTAAAGATGAGAGAAGGGTGAAAAACTTAAAAAGGTAAGCCCATGCCTGAATGTCAAGTACTATGGAATTTGTTGGTGGAAAGCGGAGGGACTATGTCCCCTTAAGAATCTGAAGAAGAAAGAGTATGCAACCGATCTCAATCATTCCTTCAGATTAGCAACCTTGTACAACTAATGAAACTTGCAAACAAAGGATTAGATCCGGTACTTCCTACATAAGACATTCAAAAAAGCTTGAGATACAACTGTAAGACATGCACCTTCTAAGTCTCTATGTGCAGAAAAATAAACAAATATACTTGAACTCAAAATATTTACTCTTATGGGTTGGAAACAACCTTCTGAAGCCCAACTAATTACCATAAGATGCAAAGAAAAACTAGCTTAATACAATGTTACCTCGGATCAAGACAATGCATCCAGATTCCACACACCATTTGCTACACAACATGGACCTCCAAAGCCTTTTTATTCATGAACACAAATATCACAATGATTACAGAGAGCAAGGGCAGATATTCCACCTTTCCATGTCAAACAATGGAAAACTTGCTTGCTTTTATAGCCAAATGAGAACCTAGGGGGGGCACATTAGCTTGAGAGGGCGAATTTTCACATGGAGTGAAGTCAAGTCCCTTGAGAGATTCGAGGGGTTTATTGAGAGTTAAAATCAAGAGATAGGCACCACCTCTCAAGAGGTAGGTGCCCTCTCTGAGTTAGACGCCACCTCAACAAGAGATGCGCCCTCTCTAACTTCATGAGTGCACCACCTCTATGGGGAGAGCTCAACCACCAAATTGAGACCTTACCTAACTCCTTCTTGACCAGCAATCAACTCACCACTACTGCAAATCTGTCTCTGGCATGTTTCCTCAAAATTTGGGATGTCAATTTTTCCTTTATTATGTCTTTTTTTGGCTTTCATTTTGTCTTTTTGGCCATTTTTGAGAGAAAGTCATATCTAACGATTAAAAATCACTAATTTTGCTCTCAAAGTGGGTAAATGGGTAAGTGTGTCCTTTGAGTTAGAAAAAAAACACCCCCATGGAAAGTTTGACCTCCTAGTACCACTTTTATGTCATTTTTAAATTTTATAATTAAAATATCTCGTTTTTTAAACAGAAAATTAAAAACACCTAAGAGGGCCTTAGTACATGTTCATATAACTCAAAAATAATGACTAGCATGGTAATATGCACTGACACTAGGTTTTAATAACCCCTAAGGCCTAACCACCAAGACAACTACTCCAACTTTGGAGGATTGAGTGAAAAACTTGGAAATTATAAGTCGCTAAAAAGCAACATATAATTAACAAGGAAAAAACATTCTAGAGTAATTGGATTGATGTCTAAGTCCTAGGAAATCCAAGCCTTTTACAAAAACACATCATGCTACCTCATTTATTACAATTTCCCCAAGGGGGTATGAACATGTAAACAATAATAAAAAAAGGGGGGGGCAAAAATGGCTCGCATGGACATCTGAACTCTAGTACTGAACAATTGTCTTGTTCAATCTTTGACAACTTAACTAAAAATCCATCTAAGCGCAACTTGGGGGTAACACTTCAAATGGTTCAATTTGATTTATAAGCGAGTTGAAGGTTTTACAATGTTGAGGATTTTATCCCCTCCCTTCATTTTGAGATTGTAAAGCTTCCTTCTCAAAAATATCTTATTAACCATGGAATTTGCCTCATGTAGAGTCTCCAACTTGTTTCATAAGGATTTTGATGAATCTGCATCTTGAACATTCTTGGGGATTGAATAAAAAAGACACAGATTTGTAGCAACCCTAGCCTTCTTTTCCATTTCATTCCAATAATCTTGAGGGATATTTTGTGGCTTAGTACTAGAGCTGGTAACAAAAAGATCCCTCTCCTTAAGAGCAAGCTCTATCTTGATCTTCAACATGTTAAAATGTTCCCTGTGAACTTATGAATTTTGATGCTTGAACTTGTAGATGCCATATCTTATGCTCCAAAAATTTGTACTCAACTACATTCCTTATCCACAGATCTTCTCTATGTTGATGATTAAAGCCCAGACAGGTACTTCAGCATAGGTTAGGTGTCAGGCATGCAGGAGTTGTCCATTAATTCTCTAGGTACCTGCTCAATTTATTGAGTAAGTGACTTTTATATCTCTTTCCTTAGTCTAAGTTAGGAGAAGCGCATTAATTAACTTAATCTTAGCTAATGACTAAAAGTGAACTTCATATTAAGTCACAGTCGTTGATCTTAAGTGAGACTTGAGATCTAATTTCAACCATCCATCACTTTGGAGATTGAGGGTTAGGGTTTTGGTCATTGAAATGTTATCAATGAATCCAAAGGAGAGGGAGAGACACATAAGACACACAGAGTGAGATAGTGCGATCTCATTGTATTGGTTGGAGAAGGACTTTCATCAAAGTGTATAAAAGCAAGGTCCAAGGAAATGAGAAAGGGGGCAGCAAAGGAGTAGCAACTAAGTGTGATAGGCTAGGTTATTTTGTTGTATTGTATTATTCCTCGGGTGGGCCATTATCCCAAGACGGGAGCCCAATTTTTTTCTTAATAATATCATTGAATGTTGGTTTTTCCTTTTGAATTTTCAAAGGTAAACTTTTATGTCAAATGTGATTGATTTCCTGTTTATTCCGCTGCATCTTAATGGTTAAAATATCAATGTTTTTATGTTTATAATTTCAACAGTAAACTACAATAGTAATTTATTTATGGGAATAAAAATTATCTAGAACAAAAATAAGATCTGGTATTGAGAAATTAACATGGTATTAGAGCACAATAAACTCTGAGAAGAAGGAAATCATTTGGCAAGGCAAGGGTTTACAATCAAAACAAAAAAAGGGAGGAATTGATAAGTCATACGACCATCGTACAAGTTGTATGACAATGGACTGCGTGGGTTGTTTGCAGAGGGTGCAAACTTGGGCCCGAGCAGACTAAGGATACATTGCATACACACCGCGGGCTATGAAAGGAGCATCCAGACGCAATCGTAGACACAAATGTGGACGTGGGCATGAGCAGGGGTAGCTACAGTCGTTGGTGGAAGATCCACGGGAAAGAGTAGCAACAAGTTGCATGTAGATAGTGGGGAGCAGGGTGCACAGGTGGCAATAAAGGTCGAAGTCGGCAAGAGGAGCTAGGGTGTTGCGGACACAACAAGTGAAGGCATGTGCAAAACAGTCAATGGGAGAAGGATCCGTCAAATGCGCAAGAGCTGAGAGCATGCCTTCATCGAAGAGAATTCGGGCTGATAGAGCTAGTAGGAGTTGCGGGCAAAGAAAGTAGTGGCTCAGGCAGGGTGCGTGGGCTGGAAAAGCCGCCAGAAAAAAAGAAAGGGATGTTGGAGATGGAGCAGGGCAGTAGCACAAAGAAGGCAACTCAAGCGTAAGGCAGTCACTGGCAATAGAGAGAGAGAGACGACGTAGTGGAGATGTGACTGCTATAGCAGCCACAAGCGTTGGCAAAGGAAATCGTTGCCAGGATAGGGAGCAACCACAAGAAGCCGTGGGCAAGCTCAACAGACCATCGAGCAGCAGCATAGAGCGAAAATAGGCCCAACAGAGCCGTTATGCAACCCAAAAAGCCGCGGGCATCCCCAAACAAGACCTCGAGCAACAACAAAAGGTTGTAGACATCTTTGGGTAGAGATCCAGGCAAGGAGAAGCGGTCCACGCAACAAACAATAGATACGATTTCAAGTAGCAGATTCAGGCAACAATTTAGCAGTTTGTAATTCCCCTAAATTTTCTAATTTGAAGATGGCCACAATAGGTTCAAGGTTTAAACACCAATTGGAGGGTGCATCCAACTATAATCCTTGTAAGGAGAAGGTCACATTGGTTCTCATGGAGAATGCGTTGTAAGAGTTTGCTAACACAACGGTGACCCCATCTACGGATCTAAAGGACCTGGCTATTCATAATTTGAAGGACGTGAAAGCCAAGAGGATCATCTTTAGATGTAGTGAAGGATCATTTTGATCCCTCACATATATGAGAAGAAGTTAGCTGGGGAAATGTGGGAGGCTTTTACGAAGTTATATCAGAATGACAACCATAATAGAAAGATGGTGCTGAGGGAGGAAATCAAGAGCACCAGGAAATCCAAATCAGATACAGTAGCTTCTTATCTTACCAAGATCACACAAGTTTGTGATAAGTTGGCAGCAGTTGGGGAGACAGTGGCAGATCCAAAGTTGGTGAGGATAGCTCTAGATGACTTCACCATGCCATGGGCGCCCCTTGTCAAAGAGATTGTTGCACGAAAAAATCTTCCTAACTAGAAGAGGTTGTGAGATGAATTTGAAAGGAATCTCTATATTGAGGCCAACGAAAGGGTGATGATGAGGAAAACATTTCTCTTTCTAGTCAGGCAAAGAAAAGCAAGGAAAATATAGGTGGAGAGTCAACTTCACAAGCAGGGAAGAAGAAGAAGGATTTGAGCAAAGTGAAATGTTTTGCAAGCCACAAGAATGGCCACTATGCTTCAAAGTGTCCAGAACAAAAGAAAATGAAGAGTAAGTCTCAGCAGGTAGCAGCATCTACAGAAGCTCAAGTTAAGGATTTCGCTGAGAAGTTCTTGTTAATCTCTTGTCTTTTTGGCATATTTTTTTATAGTGCTTAGTTCATGGATAGAGGGGCTTCGCATCACATAATGGGGACACGTGAGTTGTTTACCAGTTTGTCAAAGTTAGACTTAGATCTGCATGTGGAGCTTGGAACCCATGCCAAGTGTGATATAGAGGGAGTTGGGACAGTCAAGTTCCAACTGAAGTCAAGAGGTTCTCTGGAGGTGGCAAATGTGTTGCATGTTCTGGAGCTTAAAATGAATTTGCTCTCAGCTTTGACAATAGAGGACAATGGATATGCCATCTCTTTCCAAGATGGTCAGGTTGACAAGTTCTTATTCGGTCGAAGGGATCTGGCATAGACTCAACACAAGTTCTTGGTGTCAGAGAGGGAAGGGTATATAGGTTACAACTTACAGGGAAAACATGTAGGTGGATACAAGGGGATCTTGGACCATGGATTGATGTCAATGGCAGAGGACAAGGAGAAAAAGGCTCTGAAGGGTGAGTAGAGTTCATAGACTTCCAGTGTGGGGAGTCAACCTTCATATGGGAAGAAGGAATTAGCCCCTTCGAGTTCNTCAGTACAAGATGACATTGATGGATGCTTAGGAGCAAGAGAAGGCTCCTAGAAGCACATTAAGGGGGAGCAAGCCTTTGATGAAGTTTGCAAACTTCATGGCACTGATATGTAGCGTAATCGATTTCGTGACTTCCAGTGATCGAGGAGCAGCTGACCAACAGGGTTGGAGGGATGCCAGTGTGCAGGATGATGTGTGCTACATTGTGCTAGGGTCAAAGGGAGATTCGTTTCCAGGTGGCTCTTCGAGAAGTACCTTCCTCACTAAAAGGGAGTGTTGATGATTATGGCTTAGACAAGTACTTTTGCATAGGCTAGGTATCAAGCATGTAAGAGTTGTCCATTACTTCTCTAGGTACTTGCTCAATTCATTGAGTAAGTGACTTTTATATCTCTTTCCTAAGTCTAAGTTAAGAAAAACACATTAATAATTTAATGTTGGTTAATGACTAAAAGTGAACTTCAGATTAAGTTGCAGTCGTTGATCTTAAGTGAAGCTTGAGATCTAATCTCAGCCATCCATCACTTTGGAGATTGAGAGTTAGGGTTTTGGTCATTTAAATGATATAAAAGAAAGCCTAAGGAGAGGAGGAGACACACAAGACACACAAAGTGAGATAGTGAGATTTCATTGTATTGGTTGGAGAAGGACTTTCATCCAAGTGTGCAGGGGCAAGGTCCAAGGAAAGGAGCAAGAGGAAGCAAAGGAGTAGTGGCCAGGTGTGATACGCTAGGCTGTTTTGCTATATTGAATTATTACTCAAGTGGTCCATTATCCTAGGATGGGAGCCCAGATTTTAACTTAATAATATCATTGAATGTCCCATTGGTGTTTTTCCCAAGGTAAACAATTGTGTCAAATGTGATTGATTTCTTGTTTATTCTGCTGCATTTTATTGGTTACATTATCAATGTATTTATGTTTATAATTTCGGTAGTAAGCTACAGTAATTTCTTTATAGGCATAAAAAACTATCAAAAACAGAAATCAGATTTGGTATTGAGAAATTAAGACTTTACCACTAGTTTTATGGCATAAAATGCTTTTGAAATTGAGATCATACAAGGTTTCCTTGTAAAACCCTAGTCTAGAAACACCTTCAACATATCCATATCTACAACAACAATAATTCTCAATCTCCCAACTTCCAAATGCAACAATGTTTAATGGAAGAACCCGGTTAAACAAACCCTCGGACACCATGCCATGCAACAAGAATGCACCAGAAGGTAAAGCCCGCTATTGTTCAATTTGCAACAATAATTGAATGGTAAAACCCCTTGGCCAAACCCTAAGCTTTCATGCTATGCAACAAGAACCTACCTCAAGGCAAAGCCCACAATGATGATACCAATTGTTAACTTTGCAACCATGTTATTTTAGAACCCCCTTACCAAACCTTAGGACTTCATGCCATGCAACAAGAATTGCCACAAGGCATAGTACACTGTCAATCTTTATGTCAGCTCCAAGGTATTTTCACCAAATAGCTTACTCACTAGGATCTCGCAGATCTTTTTCTAAGAAAAAAAATTCTTGGTATTCATGGAGTGAATCAAAGAAACTACATCAATGGCTTGAAATCCCTTGGAAAAAAGGAGTGCAACTGACTCACTCTATCATCCATGACAGCTAGTTCAACTGTTGTTCATCTTTACAAAGTCTTTTTCCAAAGAGTTCAGAAAATAATACTATATGAAATCTATGAATTCATAAAGCAACCCTGGAGTTCCGCACAGCGACAAAATTGGCAAAATCTGTGCCTGCAAAATCCTCGTAAACAGGTATAAAGCAGTGAAATACTACCTGCAGGCCACTGTAACTAGTGCTAACTAGATCGATAGCTGAGGTACGACTGTTAGTTCAAAAATGAAGCAAAACACCAAGAAACGGAAAGAGAAAGAGAACTCCTAAAAGGATTTTATGGAGCTTTTGGAAACAACCTGTCCTCGAAGAACTCAGAAAAATAAAGTAATCCTTCATGTAGTCCTATGGCCATCTTGGATAAGTTATCAGCTTTGTGGTTGTGATCCCTGAACCCTGAATGTGTGTTTAAAGCTGGTAGAAGTGAAATTTCTGTGAAGTAACTTAATCTTGTCTTTCCAGTGTCAAAGTAGAGCCTTGAAGATGGCTTTTCCCATTGATCCAGTCGACCACAACTCGTGAATCCCCGAAAAATTGAGGGGAGACCAGACTTTTAATATGTGCAAAATAGAGGAGACCCCAAAGTGCAAGGAGTTCTGCACGGGTGTTGGTGCCTGACCCACGGCCCTAGTGTTTGTGTCTGGTGCCTGACCCGCAGCCCATCCAAATTGAGAATCTGTGATCTTTGTTTAAAATGAGATAAATGCCCGCCCCACAGGCTCCTCTTTGTGTTGCTCCATCAAGAAAGTCAATAGTGTCCTGTCCCATAAGTACTAGAGGAGAACGGATAGGCCTACAATTTCCTTTTCACCTTTGCAATGCTCAAAAACACTGTCTGCAATCAACCTACAAACTCTGTCCAAAATAAGAGGGACATCTTCTAAAAGGATGAGATTCCTTGATTTCCAGATTCCCCAAATGAAGAAAAGGGGAAAGGGAGACTTATGAGATCTCAGAGAGAATCAACAATGCATACAATCTTCCAGCGAACCATGGTCCCAACTATCCACTAGTTTGAGCCTGCAAGAGAGCGTCTTCCAAACCAGCTGGGTAAAAGAACAGAGTACAAGAAGATGTTCAACTGATTCTGAAGCCCTTCTACAAAGAGGACAACATTTAGGTCCAGTCCCCCCTCTTTTTTCAAAATCTCGCCAGTCAAGATCTTGTTTTGCAGTGCGAGCCACCCAAAACATAAGACTTTAGTTGGAGCTGTCCAATTCCAAAGACGCTTATACCATCATTTAGTTCTATTAACACCATGAGCACAAACTATGGAGTTATATGCAGATTTAGCATCCACATGGCCGTTTGCATCTTTCCAGGACCAAAACAATAGTGTCATCTGTTCTACTCAGTCTAATCCCACTAGGTCCTAGATTCCCAACAAACCTGTTCCAATCCTCTGTGCACTGTTCATCCCTATGTAATTCCGAAGCTTTGATCCAGTAGTCCGATCCTTCCAATTCTGCACCTTCTCTCTGGGCATGATTTAGGTAATACAGAGCTCTATAGTGTAATTCCATTCCTGTACTGTCCTTTGTGATAACCTGTAACCATCCAATCCACCAACGAAGGGATCGACCCCCAGGCGAACCTGGAAACCGTTGCCCACCTTCCAGCTCAACTATCTGTTTAATTCGGGGAAGGTTTCCACCAGGCCACACCAGATATCAGAAATCGGACCACTCTTTTTTTTATATTTCCTTATCCCATCTATGACAGAGAGATTGGTAATGTATTTGTCCCTTATGACTTCGCTCCACAACCCACCACCAGTCACCAGTCAGAGCGCGCCATAAGCTTCTCAGGGCAAGGGCTTTTTCAAACCAATACTAATTTTTTATACCCCACCCACCGAGCTCCTTTGGAAGCGAAAGCTTGCCCCACGTTGTAAGATGGATCCCATTAGGCATGCTGCTGCCAGCCCATAAAATGTTGAAAAATTTATGTCGAATTTGATTAAGTATGGATCTAGGAACCTTTGCCAAGCCAGTAAACCTGAACATTAGATAAAACGGAGTTGATAAGAATCAATCTGCCCCCCAAAGTCAGCCAACGGTTACACCAATTGTCTATGCGTTTCTCAATCTTCTTAATCAGACACTGCCAATCGGCACAGAGATAGTTGTTTGGTTTGAGAAAATAACCAAGATAGTTGAAACCTCTGTCAGTATTATGTTAGATCTTATACACACACTACAACCATAAAAAGAATTATATATATATAATGACACAAACCATGAGCTACAAATCATGCATCCAAACAAATGAACTAAACTTGTATACAGAAAAGATATGACAAACCATACGCTGGAAAAGTGATTGGCACAGTGCTTTCAGCTTTGAATCATTCATAAATAAATGGTGAGAATGTTTTCATTCAGTGTTGTTCAACATCGCTCTGTGTCCTTCTGTCCTTCTGGTCATCATCTTCTGGCCATATCTTGTGGTTTCTTAGTTTCTATTTCCCTTGTTTTTAAGCACTGGTCCATCACGACCATTTTTCTTTCCAAAACATGTACATGTACATGTCTTTATAAATATCATGCCATGGATTCTAATTTCATGAATGGAGAGCATCACTAAACATAAAATTTGTGCACAGTTAATTACATCGAAAATTATTGCAGTGCACTGATGCTCTTATACAGTTACACGAGCATGTTTCTTAACATTGATTTTCAAATTTATCGAGGGCAATGCTTTATTCAGATGATCAAAATTCTTAGTGTTTAAATGTATCTGTGCATGCAGTAGTAACGTGTAAACGCACCCTGCATGAAAACTTTGGAAGCGACAATGAATTTTGAGCTTCGCATTTCGATATTGATTCAATTCTCTTCTGAATAGTTGTCGGATTCAGTTGAGTTCTTGTCTAGTCTATTTGTAGTTGCTCAGTGTACAGAAAAAGGGGACGCTGAGCAAGATTTGCAATCAATTAACTTTTAGTTGGAGACACCATATCTTTGTTACTGTCTTCATTGGCAATAAGGCAATAAGGGGATCAGACCTCTTTCAGCATACATCTCATTGGCAACAAGATATGAGACTCTTATATCATACATCTCAAACAAGGCATGCTACAAAGGGAGGAGAAGACCGAGCAATCGAGCATACTCAATACGCAACCAATTATGTCAACTATTAGTTTCAGCTGGCAATGGAGAAGCCCCACTTATTAGTCGAAGGTCTTGAAGGACCTCAGCCATGGTGGGTCTTTGGTTTCTTGACAAAGCGAGACACTTCAAGGCCAACTCTGCGACCCTCTCAACCATCTGCCTGACCGCAGGATTCTTGTCGATTTCAAGAAACGGATCGACTATCTCATGGAAAGTCCCGGACTGCATCTTGGACGCAGCAAGAGCACAGAGATTGGCCTCATCAACATTCCTGCCGAGATCCACCGCCCTCCGCGAAGACATCATTTCCATCAATACAACCCCAAAGCTATACACATCGCTTTTGTCCGTAAGCCTGAATGTCTGATGGTACTCGGGATCAAGATACCCGAGGGTCCCTTGTGGGGCTGTTGAGACGTGGGAGGCCTCCATGGGCACGAGCCTCGATAGCCCGAAGTCTGCGAGCTTGGCGTGGAAGGCGTCGTCGAGAAGAATGTTGCTCGACTTGACGTCCCTGTGGAAGATTGGAGGGCTGACGACGCCGTGCAGGTATGCCAGAGCCTCCGCGACTTCGATAGCGATGGCCACGCGCGTGGCCCATGGCATGGGTGCGTAGCCCCTGGTTCCGAGCAGGTGCTCCTCCAGAGTCCCGTTGGGTAGAAGTTCGTAGACGAGAATGAGGTCGCGCCCTTCCAGGCAGAAGCCCAGGAGCTCAACCAGGTTGGGGTGGCGGGCCTTTGCCAGGATTCTGACTTCGTTGTAGAATTGCTCGAAGCGCCTGTTGTTTTGGTAGTTGAGAATCTTCGCTGCGGCCACACGGCCGTCGCAGAACCTGGCCTCGTACACCGTGCCGCACCCCCCGTCGCCTAGGAGCCTGCCTTCGGAGAAAGAGTCGGTGGCGCTCTTGAGCTCGTCGTAGGAGAAGAGTGTCATCGGAGAGGAGGAAAGGGACCCCATGTGCTGCAGCACCATGGGGAGGAGGTGGTTGTTGCTCTCTTCATTGGTGAAACTGTCGTTACTGCCAATGTCTGTGGCTTCGATTCTAGCTTGCTTTTTCTTTCGGTTAAAAAATATAAAGCAGAGTAGGGCTGGTAGGAGAATGATCATGCCCGCCCCTGTCATCAATCCTGCAAAAAAAATGATACAAACACATACTTTTTTCCCTTAGATTGATTGTTTTATTTTCTTGCATTCCAAGTAAACAAGAAGCATCCAGGGATAGAGTATTAATGGCTACTTCTATCTGTAGTACATATAGATTATGATAAGCATCTAGGTAAACAAGAAGCATCCAGGGATAGGGTGTTGATGGCCACTTTTATATGTAGTACAGATATATCTAGCCACATAGTATTATTAATGACAGTTTCTATCAGCAGTATATATTGTAGGACATATATATTCCATGGGTGTATATGTTATTAAATGGATGCTTATTGATGCTATTGGATGCTTATTGCTGGTCATTTCTCCAAAAAAATTCAATGAAATTTTAATTTCATTTCAAACTATACCTACGATTAAGGATGTCTTAGCATTTGGATGTCTTTCCTTATGCTTCTGTTTTGTTGGCAAAGGTTTTTGTAGTGCATGGCTGCAGCGACCTTCGAAACAATCTGAAGGAAAAGGAAAATTTGTTAAAATTTGCAGGAAATCTTAGTTAAATAAAAGGAAGATAAAAGGAAAATGTGTAGAAGATAGTGTTAAAATTTGTTGGAAACTTTATTTAAATAAAAGGAAGATAAAAGGAAAATGTGTAGAAGATAGTGTGTTAAAATTTGCAGCAAATTTCACTTAAATAAAATGAAGATAAAAGGAAAATGTGTAGAAGATAGTGTGAAATGGAATAAGTTTATAAGTGGATAATTTTTCCTAGAAACATTTCTTATTTTTAAAGGAATTTTGTTGAAATATTTCTATTTAATTAATGGATATTTAATATAAAACTTTGTTTAAGAGTTTGGTTAATTTTAAGATTACTCAAATAATTAGAATTTTTGAGAAAATGAACAAAAGCAAAACTTTACTTTACTTTATTGAAAAATAATAAACTAAAAAAGTTAAATTTATCTATTTATTAATTCATTTTACAAAATAAAAATAAAAATTAAGAATTGGAAAATTTGATAAACAATCAATCATATATCCTTTTTCCATATTAAACAAAACAAAATATAAAAAATAGTAATAACTTATTAATATCTTGCCCCTTTTTCATTTGTTTTCATATGAACATCACTCAATGATTTACCCCAAGTTCATTTGTTTTCATCCGAACATTACTCAATGATGATTTGCCCATTTTCGAGTTTGTTCTCATCAAGGTATGTTCATGGAAAAGGGTTAATGATTTATCCATTTTCTTATATTTGTTCTCATCCGAATATGATACGGGGAAATGTGGGAAATGTGTAAAAGATATTGAAAAACGAACCACTGAGTTTGATCACTGTTTAATGTTTTATCCTTTATCTTATTTGCTTTTAGAGGAATATAGCTATAGAAAATATGCAGAAAATGGTTTAAAAATTAATAACTTATTTTTATTGGAATATGGAGATAAGAATATAAATTCAATTTAAGAAATATAATATAATAAAGAGAAATTTTTATTTATAAATTTAAACATATAATTTTGTCAATATAATTTTTTTTATCATTTAGAAATAAAAATAAAGAAATAGAAAATATAAATGTAAAAAAAATCTGTAAACTAAGGATGAGATATATGTAACATTACTTATTCTATAAATAAAAAAATAAATAAAAATACTTAATTTAATATGAAGATTTAAATTACTTAATTTAATATGAAGATTTAAATAATTTATATAGCTTGTTTAATCTACCAATAAAATAAATAAGTGTTTTTATTTAAAAAATAAATAAAACACAAAAAAATTATTGCAAACCTAAAATCCCTTCAAGAAAAAAACATCAAAACTCTAAATATAATTTTTTGTAATCAAGGGATTTTTATGCACATAAATATGGCTCATTTACTAATCAGGGACTCTTGTGCACATAAAAACATCAAAACTCTAAATATAAATTTTTATAATCAAGGGATTTTTATGCACATAAATATGGCTCATTTACTAACCAGGGACTCTTATGCACATAAATATGGCTCATTTACTCCAGTAGGGGCATATACATCCCATATACATATACTGCTGCAATATGTTACAATACTGCATTAGATTTCACTGTGCATAAATATTACAGCACTATATTAGATTGGTCATAGTTTGATGTTGATCCTATAAAGTTTTTACTGAGAAAATTAGTATAGCCACTTAACTTGTAGCCATATAGATAGACTATAAGTTATTGTAGATGAATCAATTTTTTATGGATGTTGGGCAGGGCACTAGCACTAAAGCAGAACTCTTAGCTCTGTGGGGTTTACTATACTTTGCTAGAAGTAGACAGATCACTGAACTACTTGACTTGGGGATTCCGTGGACTGGGCTCTGGAGATCCATACTATACAATCTGTTTCTCTGTTCCACTGGCTTGGGCAAGTTAAAAGGCCTATGGGTCATTTCAACAATCTTACTCTTCATCATATTTACAGGGAATTAATTCTCTGGCTGATGTCCTCTCCAAACAGGCTATAGGCATCTGGGAAAGTGAGATCACTTGAGAGGAGTTTACTCATGATGTTCTTACTGCTTCTGACTGTTTGAGTTTACACTGACTTACTTTTCTGTTCTACTTCGCTGTAGCAACTCACATTCAGTCCTAGTTATGTTTTAATATGTTACAAATATATTTTGTATGGGGTACTATGAAGGATAGATACGGGACTGCACTTGTTTTTAAAGTGATTTTTTTTTTTAAAGTTCATTTGACTTTGATGATGTTATGTCTATTCGACGGCGAGCAATACTCTGCATGCAGCAGAGTATTTAATGCGACGGCAGTCGCATTGTCCGCCGTCGGATCGCTCTTTGGAATGGATCCGACGGCGGACAATGCGACCGCCGTCCAATTAAATACTCTGCTGCATGCAGAGTATTGCTCGCCCTATTCGACACACATGACTTATTGTACATATGTAACCTTTTTGCTATTTTTCAGACACAACTTTATTTAATATAAAGTTGCTCTTTTCATTGTAAAAAAAATCATATGCTAAGTACCCTAGACAGACAAATTATTCATTAAGTATTCTCCATATCTATACTTCAGACAGTGTGAATAATATATATTCATATATATATTCTATAATGGAGGAGAACTGTGCAGAAGATAGTGTGAATAATTCACCGCAATTCAGAATTCATTGCATTATTTACAACCTGACCTTGGCATTGACGAGAGGTATTCCCATATTTGCATATGCAAACAAAGCTGTTTTGAACATCAGAGACGTTATACCCACAGACTCCATTGCTGCTTTGACAATCCACACAAGCTTGTAAATCATTCATGGGATAATCCCACTCCAAAACCAGCCCATAAGACCATTTGGTTGCATCGAACACAGGCTTACCGGGGCTGTAAACACTGGTATAAGACTGGCACTGCAAGGGCTGCAGATCTAGACTCTCAGGCGATGTCAATTCACAGCAGGGGATCGGTCCATCCAGGCACGAGGTTATGAACGCCATGCACACTGGGCTTTTACAATCGTACTGGCTATTGAGTGGATTGACCTCTATCACCCTCTGAAACGCCAAGCAATTGAGTAGCAGCACAGTGCTCTCTATCATTGTATAACTGGTCCCTGACCAATCTAAACTGAAACCCGGATCTTCCTTCTTAAGCCCGCTGCAATCAGACATCTGGCTGTCCCTTACAAATATTTTTTTGTTGCTATAGTCCAGCCCATTTACTGCTAAGATCCTGGACTTGAGCCTCAGCACAGTAGTACTAATCTTACTATCGTTGCATTGCAGCTGGAACTCGGGGCGGCCGCAACCTTCTTGCAAGCCAAAAGGGTATGTGATGGTCTGGTTACCGCACGAAAGCCTGCAGCGCTCTGCTGTATTTCTAGCCATGCCTGATGTTGCAAATGCAGACATGGCTGCAAATACAGCTAAAGCTAATACTGGCGTGTTGGGGTTTTGATATACCCTTGACGCCTTCATGGTCCAATAACACATATTTTGCTTGAACTGGTACTCAGCGATCATAAAAACCCCAAAGGAGATTTTGAATGCAAGGAATTTTATGACCCAATCCAGCTCTGGACATTTAGATGAATGGGAACTGCAAATTATATCTCACCCTAACTCCCATAGCCAACAAAAAGTCACAATGTCAACCTATAAATTGCGGACGATTCTGCTATTTATGCAAAGGCCCCTAATGCAATACCACACAGGCAACCATTTGAAGCAAAATTATAAAACTCCGTAGAAAGATGACCAGATATAGATGAAATCCAAGCCATGGAGATTGAATATTCAAACGGCAATGAAAAAATGCGGTCACCCTTGACTTCAGAAAATGGAGCGGCTCCATTTGCCGTGAAGGTTTTGCTGAAAACACTGTCACACAGAAGGCGTGTATTATTGTTCAATCTCACCCGTTTCTATGAAGGTAAACATTAAATTGAATCTCATTCATATTCCCTAGTCTCGATCAACGAATGAAATTTGAGGAGAGCACGAGGATAAGCCTTCCACCAACCTCTATTGTTTGAATTCAAAACTTAATAGCAGGTCATTGATTTCGTGACTCAATTCATAAACATAGGATGAGCACAACTGGCGCCTCTCTCTGCATGCTATTTTTGTGACTCAAATTCCATACTCCAATTTTCTTTCTATCATATATAGATTACGAGGGATGGTGTTAAGTGTATTCTCCATAATTACTTTTTCCATTACTTTTTCCATTAGTAGAAGGCTTTTTTAAGTTAGAGCATCGGAGTGGTGGTAATGGTTAAGAATATGTGTTATCTTCTTGGAGGTCACATGTTCAAAATCTAGGGGGTAGGATTACTCATTGGCATGTTGTGACAAGGCTAGAAGGAATAGAGGCTAACCTAAATACTTGATTGTAACAATTTTATGTTTGTTCTTGAAAATAAGAATCAAAATTTATAGATTAGTTGTTGAATGATTTTTAAATAATGGATAAATCAATATTTAAACAATTGAAAAAGAAACATGTTAATGTGAAATATTAATCTTAATTTAAACATATGTAGTTTTAGTGTGATTATCATTAGCATTACATAGATAACAACCACACATCACCAATTAGACACTATTAATGTAACTATACATTACCTTCGCGAATGCACAACATCAAACCACTAAAGCTACACAAATCTCAAAGAAACATAACACACCATAGCGCTTTATCATTTAAACTAAATCAACCGAAAACCAAAATAAAGCTAATATGATTATTACATCCCATGCCTAGAAGTGTCGCTTGCTAGCATGTAGGCACAACTTTATTAGATTTACTCTCATGGAATTCATGATCCAGGGCCTTTAGACTTCTACTCTTCTTCCAACTCAATCTTGATCTTTATGAGTGAACCCACAATCCCCAAGAGCTCTTCAAATTCTTAGGTACACCTGAACATGCGATCTTTCAGAGCCCCTAGTTGCAATCCCTATCTTCTATGTTTGTATCACCTTCCTCGCTTGAGCTATCCCACATTGCCCATTATTGAGCTAGTCAAAGCTACTCACAAGTGAATTTGGATGCTTCTTTTATATGCCAACTTAGAACTCCTAAAAATCCACTAATCAAAGATGAACATGCCCATTGGGTCCACATCATTACTTGCTAATCATAGTTGACCATGTCAATTGGGTCCATATCATCACCAACAACACCTTAAATTTATGCTTGAATCTTTCTATTGTGGTGCTTTTGCCCCTTTTTAAATACTAAGAAGTAATTTTGGATTCAAACAAATTGAAACATTGGAATCAAAATATTTTGTGTGATGTGGGATGGTCCATACACTGGGGATGCTCCTTCATGAAAATCCATTAACATCCTCGTCACGAGGCCATGAATAAATTGACAACCACTCACAATTGAACTTCTTCTTCTTTCTCCTTATGCTCCAAACTTTGAACCATTCATTGTTCTGCACATCCCATCAAGGGTCCTTCTTCTTGCTTAATAAACTTCTTATTAACAATCCACATGGCTGACACTATACAACTTGTTATCATTAAACCTTGTGATTGTTTATACAACCTATTGTAAAATATGCTCAATATTATGTATTCCTTCTTGAACTAGGTACAATGGTTGTTGCATTGGTTGCACATCATTCCTCTATGCTATAATCATTGGCCTATCTTTGTTAATGGAATCCTCTTCTTTAGGTTCATGCAACATGTACACCCATTGAATGCCTATACTTTCCTTGTTCCTTGGTAATGATGCCTCAACACAATGTCCTCCTAAATGTGAGAAACCTAAGACAATAAATAATGAAAATGCATGATATAACAGAAATAACATAATACTTAAGGAATTTATTGATCGCATGCCAATTTGAGGGGGCAACCTCCTTTAAGCAAGCTCAATACAAATAAAGCATGGCTTCCTTCATCGGCCTCAACACATACTTATATACTAAGTCTAATCTAAATAATCGTTACTCCCCATGAATGTGGATTAATACAATATAATCATGGGACAACTTACAAAGCATATGCGTCCAACAACAATACACTAACGAAGTAAAGAGAAGGGTTGACATAGGTTCATAACACCTCCTTCCTCTTAGAAAACCTTTGTCCTCAAAGCTTAAGATGTGGAAATTGTTGTTGAATCTGAAGGAGTGGTTCCCATGTAGCATCCTCTAGTTACATGTCATGCCACTGAATTAATACCTCTGTGATGGATCGAGAGTGAATTCGAAGAGTGTGCCTATTGAGGATGGTTTCTGACTCCAAAACGATGGATCCTTCATTATCCGGATCTGGTAAAACAATTTGTGCTATGATGTTGGTGCCAATAACTTTCTTAAGACAAGAGACATGAAATACTGGGTGAACGCGAGAAGGAGGAAGTTCCAATTTATAAGCAACGGACCTAATCTTCTGAAGAACCTTATATGGCCCATAGAACTCTAGAGGCAGCTTATGATGCCCTTTGAGTTTCAAGGAGGATTGCTTGTAAGGTTGTAGATGAACAAAAAACATATCACCGACTTGAAAAGTGTGCTCAGAATGGTGTTGATTGGTTTTTTGTTTCATTTGGTTTCTTTCCATGTGAAGATTGTCCTGCAAAATGTGAAGAATCTGATCTCAGTTTCAAAGAACCGTTTCAACTGCCTGAACTGGTGAACTGTTGGGGGTGTATGGAAGGATCACTGGTGGTGCCTGACCATAAATTGCTTCATATGGAGTCATTTTAGATGCAGTATGGTAGGAGGTATTGTACCACCATTTAGCAAGAGGGAGCCACTTTTCCCACTGATGTTGTTGTTTAGAGGTGAAGCAACGAAGATAATTTTCCAAACATTTTTTGATAAATTTAGTATGACCATATGTTTGTGGGTGATCCTTGAACTCATCTCCAGTTTGGTGTCAGTGTGGTGAAATAGTTCTGTCCAAAAATTACTTGTGAAAGTTGCATCGCGGCGTGAGACAATGGAAGAAGGGATTCCATGAAGATGGAATATCTGGTCCATGAAAATTTGTGCGACTGAGGAGGCAGTATATGGAAGGATGAGGGAACAAAAATGATTTATTTGGAGAGGCGATCAACCACAACTAAGATCATGGTATTCCCTCCAGATTTAGGGATCCCTTCAATGAAATCCATTGAAATATCTGTTCAAATCCGTGTAGGCATGGGAAAGGGTTCGATCAATCCTAGAAGGAGTGTTGGTTCACCCTTATGGCACCGGTAGGTATCACATTTAGCCACCATATGTTGAATTTCCCTTTTCATTCCCTTCGAAAAGAAGTTACGTTGTGCCCTCTCATATGTTTTGAGGAACCCAGAGTGCCCTGTCGATGGAGAAGCATGGATTTTGTGGAAGACAGCCTGTTGAAGATATGTACTTTGGGGAAGCACTAGATGACCTTCATATCTTAGAGAAGCACCATCTCAAGAGTAATGCGGTACAACAAAATGATTATTGGCCAACCGTTGGATGATTTCAGATAATGAAGAGTCATTGACTTACCCTTTCTTAACAGTTTGCAACCAAATTGGAATAGTCATATAAATAGCTAAAAGAGAAATGTGATCATCAAATGTGCGAGAAAGAGCATCCACCAAAATATTTTCATTACCCTTCTTGTAAGTGATCTCATAGTCCTATCCCATGAATTTGCTAACCCATTTATGTTGTGTTAGGGACAAGACCCGTTGTTCCAGGAAATATTTCAGACTGTGGTGATCAGTCTTGATGTAGAAATGATTCCCTAATAGGTATAGCCTCTACTTCAGTACTGCATGCAAAACAACCATCATTTCATTCTCATATGCAGAGGCGACTAAATTCTTACCGAAAAGGGATTTGCCGGTTAACACAATGGGATGTTCATCTTGAAGGAGAACAAGACCAAGTCCATTGTTGCAAGCATCACTCTCAATAGTGAATGGCTTGGAAAAATTGGGCATATCTAGAACATGTGTGGTACACATAGCTTGTTTGAGTTTGTCAAATGCACACTCAGCAACATGTATCCATGTAAAAGCATCATTTTTCAATATAACTATTAATGGAGCTACAATATTCCCATAATCCTTGACAAACTTGTGGTAGTGTCCAGTTAGTCCCAAAAAACCATGAAGGCTCTTAAGTGTCTGAGGATGCGACCAATTTATCATGGCATTTATTTTGGCAGGATCAACGCAAACCCCTTGTGCTGAAACAATATACCCGAGATAATCTACTTCCTCCTCCCCAAAAACACATTTAGACTGTTTGGAACGGAGACGATGATCATAGACAAGTTGTAGTACAAGATCCAGATACTAGAGATGCTCAGCCCGTGTTTTACTATAGATGAGGATATCATCAAAGAAGACCAAAATGAAGTTCTGTAAGTAGGGTCGAAATATTTTATTCATCAATGCGTGGAATGTGGAAGGAGAATTCGTGAGACCAAAGCGAATGACCAAAAAATCATAGTGGCCATCATGTGTGCGGAAAGACGTTTTAGGGATATCATCCTCATGAACCCAATTTGCTGATACCCAAAAGGAAGATCCATCTTGGAGAAAAAATGAGCACAATGAAGCTCATCAACAACATGAATTGCATTAGTCCTAAGGGGCACTCATTTTTCTTGTGTTTTTTTCTACAGTCAGGACATAAAATGGCCAATGCTTTATCATATTCTTCCTTTTTCATTTGGCCTGCAAGGTATCCATCTGTAATTATAAAGAGTGTAAAATATCATATTTCATGCCATCCAACAGGTTTCCCAAATATTATTAGGTAATGGTCGAATTAGAGGATGTAGATGATTGACAAGAGAGATCTCTCCCCTAGGTTTTTTTCTTGTAGATCGAGAGTGATTTATGAAGATTTGTTTCATATCATCACAGTATTTTTGGTAGATATATATATTGGCCAATAGGTTTAAGTTTTCAAGGAATTTTTCTCTTACTCCCCTAATAAGTACAAGTTTAAGAGATTCGTCATCTAAAGTGCAGGTGTGAGCTCTTTTATAGCTAAGTTGAAACCATTCCTCATAGTCTTCTAATGATTTGTTTGGTCCTTGTACCATTATGAAGATATCATCCATGGTTTCTGTAACACCCCATATTTTGACTAGGCGTGTTTATCGGTCAAACTTATTACACTATATTTGCTTATTATCTGTTGGACTCGGCTAGTCTGAGTAAACTATATTTCGACATGTTAGACCTGATTATATGTTGCTACTATGTTTATGCGGATGCTTTGATTATGATGTTACGATGTTATCATTTTCATGATATTACTATGCTTATGTGGATGCTCTGATTATGATGTTATGATGCTATCATTTTCATGATGTTACTATGCTTATGCAGATGCTCTGATTATGATGTTATGATGCTATCATTTTCATGATGTTACTATGCTTATGTGATTACTATGTTGTAGTTACCATGAAATTCCTTTATTTCATAACGACAATGTATGTTTGATTGTCATTCTTAATTATGATGCGATATGTATGATGTAGTACATGGATCCACACCCATGATGTGATTGATTTAATGATTTTATGCGATGAAAGGAAATGATGTTCATAATATGGACCAGTTGCTGATTAAATATAGACATTGCTATGAATGTATGGTTGCAAAGTACTAACCCGTAGGACACAGGGGCCATGTAATAGTCAGATACATGAAATGAAGGGTGATGTAGTACATATTTTGCAGAGAGCCTTAACTACTAAAGTGATGATACGATGACACATCCCAATAATATTGATAGCAACACATTATTGTTTCGATAGGGTATAGACCCAGTATGTTGAGAGGGATGGATGTATTTCCCACCCTATGTCACTATGATACGCAGGATCATGGGAGGGTTGTGCTGAGACACACTCCCCAAGTTGGTATGCTGAAGACGGTCGGATGCCTGCTAGGAGAAGCTAGGTCCGCTAGTTAGTCGACGCTACTGCTCTCAGTTTCTATGTGGTCAAGTCAGTATAGCTGGCATCCACTTTTGTACTAGCAGAGGAAGAAAAGGGATGATGCATATGTAGGTTAGGATGGGAGGATATGTTAGTTCATACTGTTGAAGGTGGGTATGCCTTGATATAGAGTAGTAGCAGTAGATACCCTCTCTTGTATTGTGATTGATTAAACTAATGTAAACATAAAGACAATGATATGAAATCTTAAAGGGTTAATGGTTAAAATAGTTGGGGATGATAAATAATTGTGTTATATTTATATGTGTTCTACCTGCATGAATGAATATTATTATTAATTAGCAGGTTTGCCTAGGAGAGATGGTGTTTTCTTATAGTACATTTATGACCTGTGCATACACTATCCACGCATGTACACTTTGCACATGTATGTTAGTATCGATATACAAATACATAACATGTCAAATAATTGTATAAGTTGTAGTATGCAAATATGATAGTCACCACATTGATCAAATTCAGATAATGGATGTTTAGTTGTTAGGGCATGTGTGAGAATAAGTCAATAAAGCCATTCATTAATTGTATGTAGACATCGTAATAATCAATTAAGAGAAGTGTTGTCAATATGAAGTATCATTGATAAACATTAACCTTGGAAAGTTGTATGGTTTAACTATTAATCGTGATTAATTAAACCAGTGAATGTACCTTGATTATTAAGAAAAGTGTACTAGATTAGTGCTAGGGTACTTAGCATTTAAATAAATAAATGTTGGTATTATTATTTATTATCAATTATTATTATTATTATTAATTATGATAAGTAGTAATTGATATCATTAATATTATCAATATTAATGCTATTAATATTATTGATATCATGTGACTTCCTGCCAAATGACTGCCATAGGTTCAACCAGGGCATGTTGTATGTGCAGGAAAAATATGAATTTGCATATTTGAGAGAGGATGGAAAGAAGATAACATGGGAGGCAGTGGATAGATCGTCAGTCCTTGAAACACTTGATTACATTTATCAGGAATCCGTTATAGAAGAATGCACTTGCATCTGCATTCCACTGCATCATCCAACAAAAAATGATGAGTGGGCAGACCTGATGATGCGATATTTCAGGTCTAAAGATAAGGAAGGAAAAGGAGTGATATTCATGGCTTTTGATTCCCTGGAGAATTACATGTCTTTGGGGGACAAGAAAATTACATGTCTTTTGAAATTGTGGAAGCCAAAGGAATCAAAGTCAAATATAGCCCAGGTTCTTTAATAGTGCCAAGGTTAATAGAAATGTTCTTAAACCTTGCACTCACTAGCAGGTTCAGAACGTATGGTTTCTCTACTTTTGTAGTAGCAAAAAGGGCAATAAGGGATTATCTTGTCGATAGTAGAGGAAATGGATTCACTATTAATGCACTTGTAACCAGCGCTTGGGTCAGGTCGTCACAAATCTGGTCTGTTTACAACAGCAAATCGGTCCAGTCTGAGGACATTGTTTGAAATATTAATTAATTGCAGATCCATACCAGATCTCAGCTGAATTTTCATAGAGTCTGTATCAGTTCAGTCTCTTCCAGACAGTCTGACAAGATTGAAGAGTCCACGATTTTGTAATATAAACCAGTCGAATTAAATTTCTGAAGCTAAGTTTTTTGGTTGATAGTTATTGCAGTATTTAATGTTAAGTCAGTAGATTCGCAGAGAAGCAAATTCTAGTTTTCCTATAAATAGAAGAAGAAGATTGTAAATTAAGTTACACACAAGAGAGAGAATCCTAAGAGAATTCCGAGCAAAGAGTGAATAGGATAGTATCGAAGCTCAAGCTTCTATGGGTTTGAAAATGTCGAGAGTCGAAGCTCTGTAAAAGGTGAAATATCTCTATAAAATTTCCAAATTTGCATTTACGGAAAATAGTTCTCTCTTATGTCCCAACAAGTTTTATAAATCAATAGTTTATGGTTGAATACATGTTTATTTAGCCGCACATTCTCTCCAGAATTACTTGAGTAAATGTTGTTTACATTTACAGTTTGAGTGAAAGATCAAAGAATCCATAAAACATTTCACCCAATAAAAGTTCGAGGTTTTATGATAGAGTGGTTGACTCAAGTCTTCCTGAATGTTTGGTTATATGATTTTGTAATTCTATCGAATTGTTGTTGTGTCGAGTTTTACTTCATGTTATCGGTTGGTGAAAAATATTATTGATTTCATAAGTATTTAGACTAAGAAACATCCTTTATGCAATTCGAATAAAAGTGGTTAAGTCAAAGTGAAGCGGTTGAAGTAAACTTGTCGAGTAATTCAGTCGAAGTAAACCGATTGAAGTAAAACCTGTTGAAGTGGAGTAAGTTGGTAAAACCGACAAGTAAGAACTTGTCGAAGTAAAAAGAGTTGGGTTGAAAAGTCTGGCCAATTTTTAGTCTTTAAAAATCTTGTCGAAATATTTTGGTAGACTTGTCTAGTCAGAGTTAGACAAGTTTTACCCGACCAGAAAAGAAGAAGTCGAAGTCGACGTGAAAATTTTATAATTGAGCGGTAACTTAAGTTTTGTCGTCTCGATTTTTGCTAATTGATATCAGAGCAAGGTTTAGGAAAGAAATATTGTCTTAAAAGTGAAAAAGTAATTTTCTAAGGAATATTAAAAATGGATTCCACTTCTGGTTCAAACATGTCAAGTTTGCAAACTCCAATTTTTACAGGAAAGAATTATGAATATTGGTATCTAACAATGAAGGTTTTGTTTAGAGGTCAAGATGTTTGGGAAATTGTCTAGAATGGTTTTGTAGAACCAATTGATCAGACGACATGTAACAATCTCACACAAGTTGAGAAAGATACACTGAGGGAACTGTTGCAGCTGCAACAATTTCCCAAAATTCCAAAAAATTTTAGGACCCTCCTTTGCTTTGGATTAGTTGATTTTTCTTCTTTGTTTTCCTATGTTTGGATTGATCTACAACTTGCTTTAACGCTGGAAAAGATCCAATTTCTGATCAAACTTCATTGCTCTTGTTAAATGCATTTACAACATGTTTGAATCGGAAGGACTTGTCATTTCTTTCTCCGCCATTGCGGATAGACTTTCGGTTTTAACTTCGACTTTTCTCCTATTTCGATTGATTTTCATCGGTTGCTTTTGTGTTTTGGCATCGAAACCTTTATCATTTCTTTCTCCGCCGTTGCGGAAGGAAAACTACTTCCTCTTCCGATCAGTTCTTTGACATTTCGGGTCCGTTTGTCATTTCCATCGATTCCATAAGTCGCGGGCTTCCGCCCTTGCGGCTGCGGGGAGCCTTCTCCTTCCGGCGTTGCGGATGACAAATCGCAATCTCTCCCGATTATGGCTTGAAGTTTTTCTCCCACTTTGATTGTTTACATCAAACCCGTAAGTCTTCGGCTGCCGCCGTTGCGGCTGTTGGAAGTTTTCTCCTTCCGGTCGTTTGAGTCATTTTAAGCCCGCCATTGCGAAAGGTCGGACCTTTTGTTAGCTCCGCCGTTGCGGCTGCCGAACGCTTTTCCTTGCCGATCTCTTAGACGTTCTGCTTCCAACTTAAGTCTCAGCGTTGCGGACAATGGTGCGCTTTACGGTTCCGCCGTTGCGGATGAAAGAAATGCTAGCCCTTCCGATGTGTATGCGTGTTGCTTCCGACCTAACTTTACTTGTTGCGGATGGCTTGGCGCTTCGATCATCCATCGTTGCGGAAGGGCATTTGCTTTCATCTTCCGATTCATCAAGCTCTCCGTCGTCCGATCTTTGCTTGCCCATTGTGGTTGACTATATATACAAGGTCGAGGCGTTAGATTATTCTATTTTTATTTTTTGACCGCCGTGCTCTGTCGCTATCGTGCTGTCGAGTGCTCGAGCTTGTTTGGACCCTAGTGTTGGTACCCGCGTCCAGGTGGCAACTGTGGAAGCCCGACTATCTTCGTCCCGCCATACACGCCTGTTACACATCAGTGCAAGGTAGGCTTTGTTTTCCTTTCCCTTTCCATTGAACGTTTGGTGGTTATGCTTGCTACGGTGGTTTGTTTTCCTGGCCGTTTACTCGACCTCGTAATTGCATATATATTTGGAGGATTTCGTATCATAGTAGACCGTGGGAGGGAATTTTGACATGCGGAGTAGTTTTCCCCTCATCGTCGTCTATTTTGCAACCCTGCGCATAGAGAGTGAGGGGGTTTGGCGCAGACGGCCGTTACGCTGTCTGCGCCAAACCGCCCTGCGTAATGATGGTGGGTAGGAGATAGGTTTGCCATGGCCTTCCTTGGGGGTTTGGGACTGTTTGTGCCGTTTTTGGGCTTCTATGTCGTTTGAACCCCAATCGTTTTCATCACGCGGTTCCGTGTGACCTCATTTGAGCTTATTGTTGAACCCCTAGCCTGCTGAAAGGGATATGTCCTTACACTTAGTCGGTGAGCATGGAGCCGTTGAAGAAAACCGCGTAGTTACCACTGTCTTTCCCGCACAGCGAAACGACCACGATGTGCGCAGAGAGCCGAGATTTGTTGCATATTAATGTAGATCTATTGCCATTTTGAATATGGTTGATAGAATTGTTTAATATCCTACAGCAGTGGTAGATTGCACATTTTACTGTATATAACTATGTTTCATCATGCTAGACATAAACTAAGTCATTGAACGCTGCACATTGGGTTTTAATAGTTCTGTAGTTAGGCCATTTCAGGCTATACATGCATTTATTTACTTCATTGACTGATTTCTATCATGTTGAACATAGAAGAAATGGCACACTGCACATTGATGTATATAAGTTTGTCACTCAGCCAAAAGGGCTTAATGTTACAATTTTATGGCAGGAAGAACTCACAATGTCAAAGAGACAAAAGAAAAAGGCCCCTGTGGTCGAAGAAGAGCCAGAAGTAGAAGTTGTCACCAAGATAGAATATATATATGAGGACACTAAGTGCATTTCTGGTATTGAACCTGAATACCAGTGGGGGGAAATATACAGACTGATCACACGTAGAGATGTTCCTGACATGGGCTTAGAAGAAGATTCCATATATGCCAACATAGAAAGATCTTCACTCATGAAGATCGCCACCAGACCAGAGCTATTCCCGTGCTCTGAAGTAATCGGATGGATTTTGCCTTGGGCAGATGTCACAACAATGATTCTGGAGGATGTTAACAAACAAGGCTATGCTGCATATAGACCTGGATATGTAGCTCTGGCTTATCACCTGCCAGAAGCCCAAGTCTTTTTATCTGATGATTGGCTAAACAACATTAGAATGGATCTGGTGGAGACATTTAAAAAGATGATGTTGCAAGGAAAACATTACAGATACAAACCAACCGTGATTACGATACAGCTAGCTTAAGGGCTCCCTACAGGTTCATAGCTTTAATGCTGAACCAGATTTTTGGAAGAGCACATGGTAGATTCTTTAAGTTAGAGTGGATTCCCATCATTTTTCATGTTGCAACCCAGGGGACAATTTTCAACTGGGCTAGCCTCGTATCAAATAGTCTTTCAGCTTGCTTGGCCTCAGCTTTGGGAGGAGTGGCCCAGAAGAGATCAGAATTCTATATGAGTTCCATACTGATAGACTGTATATTATGCAACCAGCCTTTCCCTGGTCTTAGGTGCATTTGGGACAGGGAAAGAATGCCTATCTATGCTGCTTATAAACCATTGTGGGCACATAAATATCACAGCCATTACAGAGAAGTCTGTGAACACTTCCTTATGCCTCTATACACACTCATTTTCCTGAAGGAGTGTGATTGTATGTTGGAGGAGGCCCTGCAAGTAATAGCGGAGTATGGAGACTACTATTTGACTGAAAATGGCCTGTACTTCAGGATGTTTGGAGGTTCGAGAGCACCTTTCCTGCTGCCCAAATACGCAACTGATTATATTATTCACAAGGAGGCAGTCAGACAAGTGTTCCTGGATGGAATAGGCAGCTTTCTGTTTGAGCACAAGAAGACAGCCTATCCCCCTTTGCCCTTCAAGCTAGGAAGCTACAAGTTCACCAAAGTGAAGAAGGCCGATGAATTTGTAGAAGAACTGGAAAGATTTCATTTTGGCGAAATGCCCTTCCGTAGGAATGATACTCAAGGCAAAGTGGTTGAACACTGTAAAGAGCACAATGTGCATTTTGAGTATACCCACCATTTTGATAGGGAAGAATCTGTCTTCCAAAATGCCCCGAACATGACATCACTGAGGAGAAGATTCAAGAAGAAGATCACCACCAAAGGTGGGAAGGGGGATGAACATGCTAAGGTTGATGAAGAAGCCAAAAGGAGAAATGAAGAAGCTCAGAGGTTGGCACAAGAAGCTGCAGGATGGCTGCATACAGAAGAAGAAGCGAAAAGAAGAGCTGCTCAAGAAGCAGCTGGAAAAGCAAAAGAAGCAGCTAAAGAAGCAGAGGAAGACGCTAGAAAAGAAGCAGAAGAAGCAAAGAGAAAGCTCGATGAGGAGCTACAAAAGCAAGAAGCAGAAAGGCTGAGACTGACACAAACAGAGACTGAAGAGTCAGCCACTGGTACAGCTGGAGGGCAGACTCAAGATAAGGAAAACCTAGAAGTCCAGGACCCACAGGTACCTGTTGCCAGCACAGCCATGGTCCCCACACTGAAGCTGGTCCCCTTTGTGCAGAAAAAGGGAGAAGAAATCCCTGATTTTAACACTGTGTTTTATGACAGGGCTACAAAGAGGATAATAAAGAGAACATAAAAGAGGGTTGAAACAGGAGATATGCATGGTAAAATGATAATGGATACGACTGTTATGTTGGGAACAGACCAAGATCTAAGACTCACCCTGAGAGCTGGGACTGCACTAGTCCACACCTCAGAAGATAACATGGACAAGGTAATAACTAACTTGGAGCAGTCCAAGAAGTCCTCTGCTCAGTTGAAAAATACATTGAGGAAAGAGAGAGAAGAAAGCAATAGGCTGAAGTGGAAGTATGAAGACATGCAGAGGGAGATCAAGGCTTCTAAGGCTGAATTGCAGGCCCTCCAAGCAGAAAGATAGGTTATTGAAACTACACAGGAGGCTCTGGAGAAAGTGCAGAAAGAATGTCAAGAGCTAAGAAGTGAAAAGGAAAAGCTGCTGGGAAAAGTAGAAGAGCTAGAAGAGCAGCAAAAGATTATCTTACAGGCCAATGAGATGCACTCCCAAGAGCAGAAACAGAAACATCAAGAGCAGATTTCTTCTCTGACAGCTGCTCTGGAGGAAGCAAGGGAGCAGCAGGTTAACCTCCAGCCATTCAAAGAGCATGTCTTGGCCCAAAAAGCCAAGATGCAGCAGCTACAGATTGCTGTTGAAGAGGAGAGATGTAGAGTGTTGCAGATCAATGGCAGATTGGAAGAGATCTTGGAAACTACATCTTACTTTGTGGACAGATCTCAGGACGTCCTCGAGGTCCTGACTGCAAGAATGGCGAGGTTGGAAATCAATGAAGAAACTCCAGCAGAGCTGCCATCAAAAGATAAACAAGCCCTCAAGTGGGATTATGACTTAATAGAATTTGCTATTAACACCGCAGAGGATTTCAAGAAAGCAGTCAAGAAGACAAAGGGAGCCTGCACGAAATTTTTTAGGAGAGTCCTCATTACATACAACCGGTGCCAGGTAGAAGCCGAGCAGAGGCTGGATGATTTCCCAGACCACAATTCATTTGTGGAGATGTTGTAGAAAAGACATCAGGATGAAGAAGCAAGAATGCAACACATTAAGGCCATTGATGGCCAGATTCTGAGAAGCGAAGTGGGCCATTCAGCCGTTAGTGTGCAACTTTTGGAAGACCAACTTCGGTTGAGCGCAGCCAGAGTTGAGGCTATAAAGAACCAGGCTGAAAAATTTGAAATCAACGTTCAGTTTTTGGAACCCTGCGCGTTTGAGGGCATTGCCTTTGGTGCTTCGGCATGGAAGAAGTTTCTAGATGCCCAAGTGGGACCCTCCTCATAAAGGATCGGTCATTTTTTGTAATATGTAACCTTTTGTGAAAACCTTTGAGAAAAGTCAAGCGTTGGGAAACGAAGAGTTGGGAAGCCCAAAGGTTACTTTGGGCAGCCCAACCATCTCACCTTTTTGTATAAATGTAATAGACATGAAAAGCTATATTGTAAGAAGAACTATTTCTCTTTGCAATAAAGAAGTCTTCTTTGCCTATTGGAGGAAGATTGGTGGCACTTTCAAATGTTATGCTGTGGATGGCTGAAAGATGAACTATTTTGTTTTTCCAGTTTCTGTCCATTAACCGTGAGATCATTCTAACTTTTAGAACCTATGTCCTTGTTTAAATGATTTTTTGTTTATTTTGTGGAATTACCACCATGAGTAATGTATGTTGTTCATAAAACAATTGGTTATCTGATTGTTGAAATATCTTTTAATCGTTCATGTGTTGTAGAAAGAAACATCAGCTACCTGTAATTTCTCTTCATGATGCATGCACAATACACATTACTCATAATTAAATTACAGTTTGCTCCCCGAGGATAGGTAGATAGATAGATAGTTAGTTTATTTCACTGATGCACATGTGATTTAGATGCTTGTGAGCCTAATACGAGAGGTAAGAACCTGCGCATCACATTGTGAACGCTCATTGTATCTTTATCACCCTGCATGGTTAATTAGGCATCTGCATATCATAATAAAATAAAAAAAATACAAAAATATACACGGTGGACCGGGCCACAACTGGTAAAACCTTTGTTTTTGTTACTTTGACCTATGGTAGCCGTACCGCAAACCGGACGGATTCCCCATACCAAACAGTCACGGGCTAGTTGGGAACGTTGACTAGGGAGAATCCCTTTCTGTTGTTGCCTGCGAATTTCTAGGCCTCAACAGTTCTGGCGCTAGAAGGAGGGCCGCCAGTGCATGGCTGGCCGTGAAAACTTATTTTCCCAAGATTACCCCACCAGCAGATGTTTGAAGCTTGTAACCTAACCCAAGTACTTACAGGTTTCCGTTATACCTTTGAAGTAAGAAATCCTGTTCTCACCCTGCGTTGCTCTTTACTCAGACTTTGTTCTTTTACCTGTGCTCATGGCTGGTGTAATTGTGAATCAGCCCAACCCATTGCCTGCTTGGAAAGCTAGAACCCCTTTGAACCTCACACCTCCATTGCATAACCTACCTCAAGCTTTTGATAAGCTGCTGCCTAAGTTTGACCCTGAGGAAAGGATTGATGTAGATGACCACTTACAAAGTTTCTATTTGGCGGTAGAAGGGTTAAGGGCTGGGGAGTACGAAGATGTTGTCTGTAGATTATTCCCTCATACATTGAAAGGGGCAGCTGCTTCATGGTACTTTGCCCTTCCCGCAAACTCGATCCCAGACTGAAATACTTTCGAAAGGGTTTTTAGAAATAAATACACAGGCCAAAAAATGCATGCGTCATTGATGAAAGGTCTTGGTTTGTTAAGAAAAGAGAAGAATGAGAAGGTACATAGTTTCACTCAAAGATTTTCAATATACCTAAAGAACTTTTCTGAAGCTGACAGACCCTCTGACAAAGCCTTAATTGAATATTATACCTCTGCCCTAGGACCTGAGCTGGCCATGTTTGCCAAGATGAAAGCCAAACCTACGTTGGTAGAAACTTATGAAGAGGCAGAAAGGGTAGAGGATGAAAGGGAAAGTGTAGAAGATTATCCTGATTCACCTGGAGAGAAAACTACAAATAGAAGAACTTTACTACTGTCTAAACCTAAAGAGGAGCAATCACATGATTATCAGGGTATGTTGAAGATGATGCAGAAACTATCCAACCGAATCATAGATCTAGAAAAGGAAAGGGAAATGCAGAAAACTTAGAAACCATACTATCCAAAAAAAGAGGGTAGCAACCAATGGAAAATCCCTCCCCCAAATTTAGCCTCAATGAATATGACAGAAGTGGGAGGAGACCATTTCTGCACTTTTCACCAACAACCTCATTCGGAAAAGAAGTGCCCTCAATGGTTGAATTCGATGGCATTGGTTATGAATCAGCTGCTAGATTCTAAATTGACCAAGGACAGTGGTAAACAGGAAAATAAAAACAAGACTATGGAGAAACAAGATAATGACACTATGTTTTCATGGGATGGTGCCTCTCTGTTTGACACTGAAGATAGCGCTCTCAAAACTGAATGCACACCTACAGCAACAGAGGACATGGATTTAACAATTTCGAAGATCAAAAGATTGCAAAATAATGTCAAGAGACAGGCAGATGTCAGTAATGAAGATGAATCACCTAAAGTCACTACTTTCAATCAGGAAACAGAACCAATCATTGAGCCTATCAAACCTGTGGAAGTTGTTGAGGAAGAGAACGCTAGAAGAGAAAAGGAAGTTAAAGAGGAGATACCCACCGAAAACCAACCTGTGGAGGAAAAGGTCAAATCAACTGGAGAAAGAAAAACTAGCACCTCACCTTTCCTTTTGACTCTGGAGATTTTGAACCATAAGGTGCATAATTGTCTGGTGGAATCTGGATCATCAATGAATGTTATGCCTCTTGCAATCTGCAAAAAACTTAATGGGCAACCAAAACCTACTGATTGGGACGTCACTCAACTAGACAAGACTAGTGTCAAAGTGGTGGGGGAGATGAAGAATGTTCTGATTCGATTGTCTGCAAATAAAAAGATATGTCAGTACCTTGATATCGTAGTAGCAGACATACTTGATGGCTATGGATTGATCTTGAATCGAGACTGGTCAGCACGACTAGATGGTTACTTTGCTTCAGACTGGTCACACCTATGGTTGCCTCAGAAGGGTATCCCTAACCTGATTAAGATTTTAAGAGAGCCCTACGTGAAGCACAATGTTACTGGGCTAGGAGAGGGAAATGAATCTACTGATTTTGTCCTGGGAAACTATCTGACTGAGCTTAAGCTAAGACATCAGACTTCAAGAAAGGCCAGTTCGATGATTGACACTCAGCCTGAACTCCTTCGACTTCCTCAGGCTGAAAGGGATGAATGTGGGATAGTAGACATGTGTTCAATTTCAAAAATAGCAGAGCTAGACCATGGTTAGATGTCTCATGCCTATAATCCAGCCCACCCTCTAACTCCCTAAGATTAAAGATATTCAGGAGTGGGCAAAAATTTTTCTTTTCTTTTGCTTTGTACATAAATAAATTGATTTGTTTGCTTTAATGCTTTGATTATTGATTTGAGGTTGGTCTATTTGAATTTATAGCTTTGATGATGTCTTTTTCACTGCTTTATTAGTAGTTCTTTTGGTTTTGAATAAAGAGGCAAACTTTTGGTTGCAGTGGAAACATCAGGGTTCTTTATTAACTAAAATATTGAGCAAAAGACTGTGCTTTAAAGTATAGAATGTCTCCTAGTAGCAGTGTCCCTAACTGGCCATACATTCATTGAAGTCTTACTTAACCCCTCTAAATAAGTCAGAAGTAAAAGAGGTCTGGAATACTATTTCGAGGCTCCATCCATTTCACATCTTAATATCCAAGGGGGTGACAACGAAAGACCCATGAAAAGGAAGCAGAGTAAATGGTATATCATATATAAATGATCCCATGCCATGATTTCAGAAAAAGGTAAAAGCTATCAAGAGTCAAAACTCCTTAAAAGAAACAAGACATATCAAAGCAAAATATCAAAAAGCATGAATTTCAAATTGTCGAAAGTTCCTCTCCATCCGTGAGATGAAACGCCAATTCTTCTCTCACACAAAAGGGCACTATGGGATAGAGAAGCCTGAATAAAATTCAGAAAGAAAGGAAAATGGAGGACTCACAAGAACTAAAGTTCTAATGGCACAAAAGTACAGTTGGCATGGGAATGAGGAACAAAAGGATAATGTTGTTTACTATCTGTTACAATCCTGTGGTGTCCAAGCCTGAAACTACCTAAGGATGGGTAAAATGAACCTCATTTATTAGGCCTCAAAAGAGTTATTCAGACTTGCAATATTTCTGTTGTTACCATTTCCCAAAGAATGGACTGCTTCTCAATGATTTAAATGCTTAAGTTGGCCAGCCTAGGGATACAAACATCTAGAAGATTTCAACTTTTATTCAGACGGTCTTGCACTGGGAAGGAGTTAATTCAGAAATATGGGGTTCACCAGGTAGTCGCCAATTGTTGCAGCTGCAACAATTTCCCAAAATTCCAAAAAAATTTAGGACCCTCCTTTGCTTTGGATTAGTTGATTTTTCTTCTTTGTTTTCCTATGTTTGGATTGATCTACAACTTGCTTTAACGCTGGAAAAGATCCAATGTCTGATCAAACTTCATTGCTCTTGTTAAATGCATTTACAGCATGTTTGAATCGGAAGGACTTGTCATTTCTTTCTCTGCCATTGCGGATAGACTTTCGGTTTTAACTTCGAATTTTCTCCCGTTTCGATTGATTTTCATCGGTTGCTTTTGTGTTTTGGCATCATAAATTTTATCATTTCTTTCTCCACCGTTGCGGAAGGAAAACTGCTTCCTCTTCCGATTAGTGGTTTGACGTTTCGGGTCCGTTTGTCATTTCCATCGATTCCATAAGTCGCGGGCTTCTGCCCTTGCAGCTGCGGGGAGCCTTCTCCTTTCGGTGTTGCGGACGACAAATCGCAATCTCTCTCGATTATGGCTTGAATTTTTGCTCCCGCTTTGATTGTTTACATCGAACCCGTAAGTCTTTGGCTGCCGCCGTTGCGATTATCAGAAGTTTTCTCCTTCCGGCCGTTTGAGTCATTTTAAGCCCGCCGTTGCGGAAGGTCAGACCTTTTGTTAGCTCCGCCGTTGTGGCTGCTGAACACTTTTCCTTGCCGATCTCTTAGACATTCCGCTTCCAACTTAAGTCCTGGTGTTGCGGACAATGGTGCGCTTTACGGTTCTGCTGTTGCGGATGAAAGAAACGCTAGCCCTTCCGATGTGTATGCGTGTTGCTTTCGACCTAACTTTACTCGTTGCGGATGGCTTGGTGCTTCGATCATCCGTCATTGCGGAAGGGTGTTTGCTTTAATCTTCCGATTCATCAAGCTCTCCGTCGTTCGATCTTTGCTCGGCCGTTGTGGTTGACTATATATACGGGGTCGAGGCGTTAGATTATTCTATTGTTATTTTTTGACCGCCGTGCTCTGTCGCTATTGTGCTGTCGAGTGCTAGAGCTTGTTTGGACCCTAGTGCTGGTACCTGCGTCTAGGTGGTAACTGTGGAAGCCCGACTGTCTTCGTCCCGCCACACACGCCGGTTACACATCAGTGCCAGGTAGGCTTCGTTTTCCATTCCCTTTCCGTTGAACGTTTGGTGGTTATGCTTGCTACGGTGGTTTGTTTTCCCGGCCATTTACTTGACTCCGTAATTGCATATATATTTGGAGGATTTCTTATCATAGTAGACCGTGGGAGGGCGGTTTGACATGCGAAGTAGTTTTCCCCTCACCGTCGTTTATTTTGCAACCCTGCGCATAGAGAGTGAGGGGGTTTGGCGCAGACGGCCGTTACGCTGTCTGCGCCAAACCGCCCTGCGTAATGATGGTGGGTAGGAGATAGGTTTTCCATGGCCTTCCTTGGGGATTTGGGACTGTTTGTGCCGTTTTTGGGCTTCTGTGTCGTTTGAACCCCAATCGTTTTCATCACACGGTTCCGCGCGACGTCATTCGAGCTTATTGTCGAACGCCTAGCCTGCTGAAAGGGATATGTCGTTACTCTTAGTCAGTGAGCATGGCGCCATTGAAGAAAACTGCGTAGTTACCACTGTCTTTCCTGCGCAGCGAAACGACCATGGCGTGCGCAAAGAGCCGAGATTTGTTGCATATTAATGTAGATCTATTGCTGTTTTGAATATGGTTGATAGAATTGTTTAATATCCTACAACAGTGGTAGATTGCACATTTTACTGTATATAACTATGTTTCATCATGCTAGACATAAACTAAGTCATTGAACGCTGCACATTGGGTTTTAATAGTTCTGTAGTTAGGCCATTTCAGGCTATACATGCATTTATTTACTTCATTGACTGATTGCTATCATGTTGAACATAGAAGAAATGACACACTGCACATTGATGTATATAAGTTTGTCCCTCAACCAAAAGGGCTTAATGTTACAATTTTATGGCAGGAAGAACTCACAATGTCAAAGAGACAAAAGAAAAAGGCCCCTGTGGTCGAAGAAGAGCCAGAAGTAGAAGTTGTCACCAAGACAGAATATATATATGAGGACACTAAGTGCATTTCTAGTATTGAACCTGAATACCAGTGGGGGGAAATATACAGACTGATCACACGTAGAGAGGTTCCTGACATGGGCTTAGAAGAAGAGTCCATATATGCCAACATAGAAAGATATTCACTGATGAATATCGCCACCAGACCAGAGCTATTCCCATGCTCTGAAGTAATCGGATAGATTCTGCCTCGGGGAGATGTCACAACAATGATTCTGGAGGATGTTAACAAATAGGGCTATGCTGCATATAGCCCTGGATATGTAGCTCTGGCTTATCACCTGCCAGAAGCCCAAGTATTTTTATCTGATGACTGGCTAAACAACATTAGAATGGATCTGGTGGAGACATTTAAAAAGATGATGTTGCAAGGAAAACATTACAGATACAGACCAACAGGTGATTACGATACAGCTAGCTTAAGGGCTCCCTACAGGTTCATAGCTTTAATGTTGAACCGGATTTTTGGAAGAGCACATGGTAGATTCTTTAAGTTAGAGTGGATTCCCATCATTTTTCATGTTGCAACCCAGGGGACAATTTTCAACTAGGCTAGCCTCGTATCAAATAGTCTTTGAGCTTGCTTGGCCTCAGCTTTGGGAGGAGTGGCCCAGAAGAGATCAGAAATCTATATGATTTCCATACTGATAGACTGTATATTATGCAACCAGCCTTTCCCTGGTCTCAGGTGCATTTGGGACAGGGAAAGAATGCCTGTCTATGCTGCTTATAAACCATTGTGGGCACATAAATATCACAGCCATTACAGAGAAGTCTGTGAACACTTCCTTATGCCTCTATACACACTCATTTTCCCGAAGGAGTGTGATTGTATGTCGGAGGAGGCCCTGCAAGTAATAGCGGAGTATGCAGACTACTATTTGATTGAAAATGGCCTGTACTTCAGGATGTTTGGAGGTTCGAAAGCACCTTCCCTGCTGCCCAAATACGCAACTGATTACATTATTCACAAGGAGGCAGTCAGACAAGTGTTCATGGATGGAATAGGCAGCTTTCTGTTTGAGCACAAGAAGACAGCCTATCCCTCTTTGCCCTTCAAGCTAGGAAGCTACAAGTTCACCAAAGTGAAGAAGGCCGATGAATTTGAAGAAGAACTGGAAAGATTCATTTTGGCGAAATGCCCTTCCATAGGAATGATACTCAAGGCAAAGTGGCTAAACACTGTAAAGAGCACAATGTGCATTTTGAGTATACCCACCATTTTGATAGGGAAGAATCTGTCTTCCGAAATGCCCCGAACATGACAGCACTGAGGAGAAGATTCAAGAAGAAGATCACCACCAAAGGTGGGAAGGGGGATGAACAGGCTAAGGCTGATGAAGAAGCCAAAGGGAGAAATGAAGAAGCTTAGAGGTTGGCATAAGAAGCTGTAGGATGGCTGCATATAGAAGATGAAGTGAAAAGAAGAGATGCTCAAGAAGCAGCTGAGAAAGCAAAAGAAGCAGCTAAAGAAGTAGAGGAAGCCGCTAGAAAAGAAACAGAAGAAGCGAAGAGAAAGCTCGATGAGGAGCTACAAAAGCAGGAAGCAGAAAGGCTGAGACTGACACAAACAGAGACCGAAGAGTCAGCTGCTGGTACAGCTGGAGGGCAGACTCAAGATAAGGAAAACCCAGAAGTCCAGGACCCACAGGTACCTGTTGCCAGCACACCCATGGTCCCCACACTGAAGCTGGTCCGCTTTGTGGAGAAAAAGGGAGAAGAAATCCCTGATTTTAACATTGTGTTTTATGACAGGGCTACAAAGAGGATAATAAAGAGAATAGAAGAGAGGGTTGAAACAGGAGATATGCATGGTAAAATGATAACGGATACGGCTGTTATGTTGGGAACAGACCAAGATCCAAGACTCACCCTGAGAGCCGGGACTGCACTAGTCCACCCCTTAGAAGATAACATGGACAAGGTAATAACTGACTTGGAGCAGTCCAAGAAGTCCTCTGCTCAGTTGAAAAATACATTGAGGAAAGAGAGAGAAGAAAGAAATAGGCTGAAGCGGAAGTATGAAGACATGCAGAGGGAGATCAAGGCTTCTAAGGCTGAATTGCAGGCCCTCCAAACAGAAAGATAGGTTATTGAAACTACATAGGAGGCTCTGGAGAAAGTGTAGAAAGAATGTCAAGAGCTAAGAAGTGAAAAGGAAAAGCTGCTGGGAAAGGTAGAAGAGCTAGAAGAGCAGCAAAATATTATCTTACAGGCCAGTGAGATGCACTCCCAAGAGCAGAAAGAGAAACATCAAGAGCAGATTTCTTCTCTGACAGCTGCTCTGGAGGAAGCAAGGGAGCAGCAGGTTAACCTCCAGCCATTCAAAGAGCATGTCTTGGCCAAAACATCCAAGATGCTGCAGCTACAGACTGCTGTTGAAGAGGAGAGATGTAGAGTGCTGCAGATCGATGGCAGATTGGAAGAGATCTTGGAAACTGCATCTTACTTTGTGGACAGATCTCAGGACGTCCTCGAGGTCTTGACTGCAAGAATGGCGAGGTTGGAAAGCAATGAAGAAACTCCAGCAGAGCTGCCATCAAAATATAAACAAGCCCTCAAGCGGGATTACGACATAATAGAATTTTCTATTAACATCGCATAGGATTTCAAGTAAGCATTCAAGAAGACAAAGGGAGCCTTCACGGAATTTTTTAGGAGAGTCCTCATTACATACAACCGGTGCCAGGTAGAATTTGAGCAGAGGCTGGATGATTTCCCAGACCACAATTCATTTGTGGAGATGTTGCAGAAAAGACATCAGGATGAAGAAGCAATAATGCAACACATTAAGGCCATTGATGGCCAGATTCTGAGAAGTGAAGTGGGCCATTCAGCTGTTAGTGTGCAGCTTTTGGAAGACCAGCTTCGGTTGAGCACAGCCAGAGTCGAGGCTATAAAGAACCAGGCTGAAAAATTTGAAATCAACGTTCAGTTTTTGGAACCCTGCACATTTGAGGGCATTGCCTTTGATGCTTCGGCATGGAAGAAGTTTCTAGATGCCCAAGTGGGACCCTCCTCATAAAGGATCGGTCATTTTTTGTAATATGTAACCTTTTGTGAAAACCTTTGAGAAAAGTCAAGCATTGGGAAACGAAGAGTTGGGAAGCCCAAAGGTTACCTTGGGCAGCCCAACCATCTCACCTTTTTTTATAAATGTAGTAGACTAAGAGGGAAGGAGGACTTTTTCCCAGTTAGACATGAAAAGCTATATTGTAAGAAGAACTATTTCTCTTTGCAATAAAGAAGTCTTGTTTGCCTGTTGGAGGAAGATTGGTGGCACTTTCAAATGTTATGCTGTGGATGGCTGAAAGATGAACTATTTTGTTTTTCCAGTTTCTGTCCATTAACCGTGAGATCGTTCTAAATTTTAGAACCTATGTTCTTGTTTAAATGATTTCTGGTTTATTTTGTGGAATTACCACCATGAGTAATGTATGTTGTTCATAAAACAATTGGCTATCTGATTGTTGAAATATCTTTTAATCGTTCATGTGTTGTAGAAAGAAACATCAGCTACCTGTAATTTCTCTTCATGATGCATGCACAATACACATTACTCATAATTAAATTACAGTTTGCTCCCCGGGGATAGGTAGATAGATAGATAGTTAGTTTATTTCACTGATGCACGTGATTTAGATGCTTGTGAGCCTAAGCTGAGAGGTAAGAACCTGCGCATCACATTGTGAACACTCCTTGTATCTTTATCACCCTGCATGGTTAATTAGGCATCTGCATATCATAATAAAGTAAAAAAAATACAAAAATATACACGATGGACCAGGCCGCAATCGATAAAACCTTTGTTTTTGTTACTTTGACCTATGGTAGCCGGACCGCAAACTGGACGTATTCCCCATACCAAAAATTCACGGGCTAGTTGGGAATGTTGACTGGGGAGAATCCCTTTCTGTTGTTGCCTGCGAATTTCCAGGCCTCAACAATTCTGGCGCTAGAAGGAGGGCCGCCAGTGCATGGCTGGCCGTGAAAACTTATTTTCCAAAGATTACCCCACCAGCAGATGTTTGAAGCTTGTAACCTGACCCAAGTACTTACAAGTTTCGGTTATACCTTTGAAGTAAGAAATCCTGTTCTCACCCTGCGTTTCTCTTTACTCAGACTTTGTTCTTTTACCTGTGCTCATGGCTGGTGTAATTGTGAATCAGCCCAACCCATTGCCTGCTTGGAAAGCTAGAACCCCTTTGAACCTCACACCTCCATTGCATAACCTACCTCAAGCTTTTGATAAGCTGCTGCCTAAGTTTGACCCTGAGGAAAGGATTGCTGTAGATGACCACTTACAAAGTTTCTATTTGGCGGTAGAAGGGTTAAGGGCTGGGGAGTACGAAGATGTTGTCTGTAGATTATTTCCTCATACCTTGAAAGGGGCAGCTGCTTCATGGTACTTTGCCCTGCCCGCAAACTCGATCCCAGACTGAAATACTTTCGAAAGGGCTTTCAGAAATAAATACACAGCCCAAAAAACGCATGCCTCATTGATGAAAGGTCTTGGTTTGTTAAGAAAAGAGAAGAATGAGAAGGTACATAGTTTCACCCAAAGATTTTCAATATACCTAAAGAAATTTTCTAAAGCTGACAGACCCTCTGAGAAAGTCTTAATTGAATATTATACCTCTGCCCTAGGACCTGAGCTGGCCATGTTTGCCAAGATGAAAGCCAAACCTAGGTTGGTAGAAACTTATGAAGAGGCAGAAAGGGTAGAGGCTGAAAGGGAAAGTGTAGAAGATTATCCTGATTCACCTGGAGAGAAAACTACAAATAGAAGAACTTTACTGCTGTCTAAACCTAAAGAGGAGCAATCACATGATTATCAGGGTATGCTGAAGATGATGCAGAAACTATCCAACCGAATCATAGATCTAGAAAAGGAAAGGGAAATGCGGAAAACTTAGAAACCATACTATCCAAAAAAAGAGGATAGCAACCAATGGAAAATCCCTCCCCCAAATTTAGCCTCAATGAATATGACAGAAGTGGGAGGAGACAATTTCTGCACTTTTCACCAGCAACCTCATTCGGAAAAGAAGTGCCCTCAATGGTTGAATTCGATGGCATTGGTTATGAATCAGCTGCTAGATTCTAAATTGACCAAGGACAGTGGTAAAGAGGAAAAGAAAAACCAAACTATGGAGAAACAAGATAATGACACTATGTTTTCATGGGATGGTGCCTCTCTGTTTGACACTGAAGATAGCGCTCTCAAAACTGAATGCACACCTACAACAACAAAGGACATGGATTTAACAATTTCGAAGATCAAAAGATTGCAAAAGAATGTCAAGAGATAGGCAGATGTCAGTAATGAAGATGAAGCACCTAAAGTCACTACTTTCAATCAGGAAATAGAACCAATCATTGAGCCTGTCAAACCTGTGGAAGTTGTTGAGGAAGAGAATGTTGGAAGAGAAAAGGAAGTTAAAGAGGAGATACCCACCGAAAACCAACCTGTGGAGGAAAAGGTCAAATCAACTGGAGAAAGAAAAACTAGCACCCCACCTTTCCTTTTGACTCTGGAGATTTTGAACCATAAGGTGCATAATTGTCTGGTGGACTCTGGATCATCGGTGAATGTTATGCCTCTTGCAATCTGCAAAAAACTTAATGGGCAACCAAAACCTACTAATTGGGACGTCACTCAACTAGACAAGACTAGTGTCAAAGTGGTGGGGGAGATGAAGAATGTTCTGATTCGATTGTCTGCAAATAAAAAGATATGTCAGTACCCTTATATCGTAGTAGCAGACATACCTGATGGCTATGGATTGATCTTGAATTGATACTGGTCAACACAACTAGATGGTTACTTTGCTTCAGACTAGTCACACCTATGGTTGCCTCAGAAGGGTAGCCCTAACCTGATTAAGATTTTAAGAGAGCCCTACATGAAGCACAATGTTACTGGGCTAGGAGAGGGAAATGAATCTGCTGATTTTGTCCCGGGAAACTATTTGACTGAGCTTAAGCTAAGACATCATACTTCAAGAAATGCCAGTTCGATGATTGACACTCAGCCTGAACTCCTTCGACTTCCTCAGGCTGAAAGGGATGAATGTGGGATAGTAGACATGTGTTCAATTTCAAAAATAGCAGAGCTAGACCATGGTTAGATGTCTCATGCCTATAATCCAGCCCACCCTCTAACTCCCTAAGATTAAATATATTCAAGAGTGTGCAAAATTTTTTCTTTTCTTTTGCTTTGTACATAAATAAATTTATTTGTTTGATTTAATGCTTTGATTATTGATTTGAGGTTGGTCTATTTGAATTTATAGCTTTGATGATGTCTTTTTCACTGCTTTATTAGTAGTTCTTTTGGTTTTGAATAAAGAGGCAAACTTTTGGTTGCAGTGGAAACATCAGGGTTCTTTTTTAACTAAAATCTTGTGCAAAAGACTGTGCTTTAAAGTATAGAATGTCTCCTAGTAGTAGTGTCCCTAACTGGCCATGCATTCATTGAAGTCTTACTTAACCCCTGTAAATAACTCAGAAGTAAAAGAGGTCTGGAATACTATTTCGAGGCTCCATCCATTTCACATCTTAATATCCAAGGGGGTGACAGCGAAAGACCCACGGAAAGGAAGCAGAGTAAACGGTATATCATATATAAATGATCCCATGCCATGATTTCAGAAAAATCTAAAAGCTATCAAGAGTCAAAACTCCTTAAAAGAAACAAGACATATCAAAGCAAAATATCAAAAAGCATGAATTTCAAATTGCCGAAAGTTCCTCTCCGTCCGTGAGATGAAACAACAATTCTTCTCTCACACAAAAGGGCACTATGGGGTAGAGGAGCCTGAATAAAATTCAGAAAGAAAGGCAAATGGAGGACTCACAAGAACTAAAGTTCTAATGGCACAAAAATGCAGTTGGCATGGGAATGAGAAACAAAAGGATAATGTTGTTTACTATCTGTTACAATCCTATGGTGTCCAAGCCTGAAACTACCTAAGGATGGGTAAAATGAACCTCATTTATTAGGCCTCAAAAGAGTTATTTAGACTTGGAATATTTCTGTTGTTACCATTTCCCAAAGAATGGACTGCTTCTCAATGATTTAAATGCTTAAGTTGGCCAACCTAGGGATACAAACATCTAGAAGATTTCAACTTTTATTCAGACGGTCTTGCACTGGGAAGGAATTAATTCAGAAATCTGGGGTTCACCAGGTAGTCGCCAATTGTTGCAGCTGCAACAATTTCCCAAAATTCCAAAAAAATTTAGGACCCTCCTTTGCTTTGGATTAGTTTATTTTTCTTCTTTGTTTTCCTATGTTTGGATTGATCTACAACTTGCTTTAACGCTGGAAAAGATCCAATGTCTGATCAAACTTCATTGCTCTTGTTAAATGCATTTACAGCATGTTTGAATCAGAAGGACTTGTAATTTCTTTCTCTGCCATTGCGGATAGAATTTCGATTTTAACTTCGACTTTTCTCCCGTTTCGATTGATTTTCATTGGCTGCTTTTGTGTTTTGGAATCAGAACTTTTATCATTTCTTTCTCTGCCGTTGTGGAAGGAAAACTGCTTCCTCTTCCGATCAGTGCTTTGACATTTCGGGTATGTTTGTCATTTCCATCGATTCCATAAGTCACGGGTTTCCTCCCTTGCGGCTGCGGGGAGCCTCCTCCTTTCGGCGTTGCGGACGGCAAATCGCAATCTCTCCCGATTATGGCTTAAAGTTTTTCTCCCGCTTTGATTGTTTACATCGAACCCGTAAGTCTTTGGTTGCCGCCGTTGCGGCTGTCGGAAGTTTTCTCCTTCCGGCCATTTGAGTCATTTTAAGCCCGTCGTTGCGGAAGGTCAGACCTTTTGTTAGCTCCGTCGTTGTGGTTGCCGAATGCTTTTCCTTGCCGATCTCTTAGACGTTCCACTTCCAACTTAAGTCTTGTCGTTGCGGACAATGGTGCGCTTTACGATTCCGCCGTTGCGGATGAAAGAAACGCTAGCCCTTCTGATGTGTATGTGTGTTGCTTCTCACCTAACTTTACTCGTTGCGGATGGCTTGGCGATTGGATCATCCGTCATTGCGGAAGGGAGTTTGCTTTCATCTTCCGATTCATCAAGCTCTCCTCCGTCCGATCTTTGCTCGCCTATTGTGGTTGACTATATATACGGGGTCGAGGCATTAGATTATTCTATTGTTATTTTTTGACCGCCATGCTCTGTCGCTATCATGCTGTCGAGTGCTCGAGCTTGTTTGGACCCTAGTGCTGGTACCCGCGTCCAGGTGGCAACTGTGGAAGCCCGACTATCTTCGTCCCGCCATACACGCCGGTTACATATCAGTGCGAGGTAGGCTTTGTTTTCCTTTCCCTTTCCGTTGAACGTTTAGTGGTTATGATTGCTACGGTGGTTTGTTTTCTCGGCCGTTTACTCGACCTAGTAATTGCATATATATTTGGAGGATTTCGTATCATAGTAGACCGTGGGAGGGCGGTTTGACATGCGGAGTAGTTTTCCCCTCACCGCTGTTTATTTTGCAACCCTGCACATAGAGAGTGAGGGGGTTTGGCACAGACGGCCGTTACGCTGTCTGCACCAAACCGCCCTGCGTAATGATGGTGGGTAGGAGATAGGTTTCCCATGGCTTTCCTTGGGGATTTGGGACTGTTTGTGCCGTTTTTGGGCTTCTGTGTCGTTTGAACCCCAATCGTTTTCATCACGCGGTTCCACGCGACCTCATTCGAGCTTATTGTCGAACCCCTAGCCTGCTGAAAGGGATATGTCATTACTCTTAGTCGGTGAGCATGGCGCCATTGAAGAAAACCGCGTAGTTACCACTGTATTTTCCGTGCAGCGAAATGACCATGGCGTGCGCAGAGAGCCAAGATTTGTTGCATATTAATGTAGATCTATTGCCGTTTTGAATATGGTTGATAGAATTGTTTAATATCCTACAGCAGTGGTAGATTGCACATTTTATTGTATATAACTATGTTTCATCATGCTAGATATAAACTAAGTCATTGAATGCTGCACATTGGGTTTTAATAGTTCTGTAGTTAGGCCATTTCAGGCTATACATGCATTTATTTACTTCATTGACTGATTGCTATCATGTTGATCATAGAAAAAATGGCACACTGCACATTGATGTATATAAGTTTGTCACTCTGCCAAAAGGGCTTAATGTTACAATTTTATGGCAGGAAGAACTCACAATGTCAAAGAGACAAAAGAAAAAGCCCCCTGTGGTCGAAGAAGAGCCAGAAGTATAAGTTGTCACCAAGACAGAATATATATATGAGGACACTAAGTGCATTTCTGGTATTGAACCTAAATACCAGTGGGGGGAAATATACAGACTGATCACATGCAGAGAGGTTCCTGACATGGGCTTAGAAGAAGAGTCCATATATGCCAACATAGAAATATCTTCACTGATGAATATCGCCACCAGACCAGAGCTATTCCCGTGCTCTGAAGTAATCGGATGGATTCTGCCTCGGGAAAATGTCACAACAATGATTCTGGAGGATGTTAACAAATAGGGCTATGCTGCATATAGCCCTGGATATGTAGCTCTGGCCTATCACCTACCAGAAGCCCAAGTCTTTTTATCTGTTGATTGGCTAAACAACATTAGAATGGATCTGGTGGAGACATTTAAAAAGATGATGTTGCAAGGAAAACATTACATATACAGACCAACAGGTGATTACGATACAACTAGCTTAAGGGCTCCCTACAGGTTCATAGCTTTAATGCTGAACCGGATTTTTGGAAGAGCACATGGTAGATTCTTTAAGTTAGAGTGGATTCCCATCATTTTTCATGTTGCAACCCAGGGGACAATTTTCAACTGGGCTAGCCTCGTGTCAAATAGTATTTCAGCTTGCTTGGCCTCAGCTTTGGGAGGAGTGGCCCAGAAGAGATCAGAAATCTATATGAGTTCCATACTGATAGACTGTATATTATGCAACCAGCCTTTCCCTGGTCTCAGGTGCATCTGGGACAGGGAAAGAATGCCTGTCTATGCTGCTTATAAACCATTGTGGGCATATAAATATCATAGCCATTACAGAGAAGTATGTGAACACTTCCTTATGCCTCTATACACACTCATTTTCCTGAAGGAGTGTGATTGTATGTCGGAGGAGGCCCAGTAAGTAATAGCAGAGTATGCAGACTACTATTTGACTGAAAATGGCCTATACTTCAAGATGTTTGGAGGTTCGAGAGAACCTTCCCTGCTGCCGAAATACGCAACTGATTACATTATTCACAAGGAGGCAGTTAGACAAGTGTTCCTGGATGGAATAGGAAGATTTCTGTTTGAGCACAAGAAGACAGCCTATCCCCCTTTTCCCTTCAAGCTAGGAAGCTACAAGTTCACCAAAGTGAAGAAGGCCGATGAATTTGTAGAAGAACTGGAAATATTTCATTTTGGCGAAATGCCCTTCCGTAGGAATGATACTCAAGGCAAATGGCTGAACACTGTAAGGAGCATAATGTGCATTTTGAGTATACCCACCATTTTGATAAGGAAGAATATGTCTTCCGAAATGCCCCAAACATGACAGCATTGAGGAGAAGATTCAAGAACAAGATCACCATCAAAGGTGGGAAGGGGGATGAATAGGCTAAGGCTGATGAAGAAGCCAAAAGGAGAAATGAAGAAGCTCAGAGGTTGGCACAAGAAGCTGCAGGATGGCTGCATACAGAAGAAGAAGCAAAAAGAAGAGCTTCTCAAGAAGCAGCTGAGAAAGCAAAAGAAGTAGCTAAAGAAGCAGAGGAAGACACTAGAAAAGAAGCAGAAGAAGCGAAGAGAAAGCTCGATGAGGAGCTACAAAAGCAGGAAGCAGAAAGGCTGATACTGACACAAACAGAGACCGAAGAGTCAGCCGCTGGTACAGCTGGAGGGCAGACTCAAGATAAGGAAAAACCATAAGTCCAGGACCCACAGGTACCTGTTGCCAGCACACCCATCGTCCCCACACTGAAGCTGGTCCCCTTTGTGCAGAAAAAGGGAGAAGAAATACCTGATTTTAACACTGTGTTTTATGACAGGGCTACAAAGAGGATAATAAAGAGAACAGAAAAGAGGGTTGAAACAGGAGATATGCCTGGTAAAATGATAACATATATGGTTTTTATGTTGGGAACATACCAAGATCCAAGACTCACCCTAAGAGCCATGAATGCACTAATCCACGCCTCAGAAGATAACATGGACAAGGTAATAACTGATTTGGAGCAGTCCAAGAAGTCCTCTGCTCAGTTGAAAAATACATTGAGGAAAGAGAGAGAAGAAAGCAATAGGATGATGCGGAATTATGAAGACATGCAGAGGGAGATCAAGGCTTCTAAGGCTGAATTGCAGGCCCTCCAAGCAGAAAGACAGGTTATTGAAACTACACAGGAGGCTCTGGAGAAAGTGCAGAAAGAATGTCAAGAGCTAAGAAATGAAAAGGAAAAGCTGCTGGGAAAATTAGAAGAGCTAGAAGAGCAGCAAAAGATTATCTTACAGGCCAGTGAGATGCACTCCCAAGAGCAGAAAGAGGAACATCAAGAGCAGATTTCTTCTCTGACAGCTGCTCTGGAGGAAGCAAGGGAGCAGCAGGTTAACCTCCAGCCATTCAAAGAGCATGTCTTGTCCCAAAAAGCCAAGATTCTGCAGCTACAGACTGCTATTGAAGAGGAGAGATGTAGAGTGCTGCAGATCGATGGCAGATTGGAAGAGATCTTGGAAACTGCATCTTACTTTGTGGACAGATCTCAGGACGTCCTCGAGGTCCTGACTGCAAGAATGGCGAGGTTGGAAAGAAATGAAGAAACTCCAGCAGAGCTGCCATCAAAAGATAAACAAGCCCTCAAGCGGGATTACGACTTAATAGAATTTGCTATTAACACCGCAGAGGATTTCAAGAAAGCAGTCAGGAAGACAAAGGGAGCCTGGACGGAATTTTTTAGGAGGGTCCTCATTACATACAACCGGTGCCAGGTAGAATCCGAGCAGAGGCTGGATGATTTCCCAGACCACAATTCATTTGTGGAGATGTTGCAGAAAAGACATCAGGATGAAGAAGCAAGAATGCAACACATTAAGGCCATTGATGGCCAGATTCTGAGAAGCGAAGTGGGCCATTCAGCTGTTAGTGTGCAGCTTTTGGAAGACCAGCTTCGGTTGAGCGCAGCCAGAGTCGAGGCTATAAAGAACCAGGATGAAAAATTTGAAATCAACGTTCAGTTTTTGGAACCCTGCGCATTTGAGGGCATTGCCTCTAATGCTTCGGCATGGAAGAAGTTTCTAGATTCCCAAGTGGGACCCTCCTCATAAAGGATCGGTCATTTTTTGTAATATGTAACCTTTTGTGAAAACCTTTGAGAAAAGTCAAGCATTGGGAAATGAAGAGTTGGGAAGCCCAAAGGTTACTTTGGGCAGCCCAACCATCTCACCTTTTTGTATAAATGTAATAGACTAAGAGGGAAGGAGGACTTTTTCCCAGTTAGACATGAAAAGCTATATTGTAAGAAGAACTATTTCTCTTTGCAATAAAAAAGTCTTGTTTGCCTATTGGAGGAAGACTAGTGGAACTTTCAAATGTTATGCTGTGGATGGCTGAAAGATGAACTATTTTGTTTTTCCAGTTTTTGTCCATTAACCGTGAGATCGTTCTAACTTTTAGAACCTATGTTCTTGTTTAAATGATTTCTGGTTTATTTTGTGGAATTACCACCATGAGTAATGTATGATGTTCATAAAACAATTGGCTATCTGATTGTTGAAATATCTTTTAATAGTTCATGTGTTGTAGAAAGAAACATCAGCTACCTGTAATTTCTCTTCATGATGCATGCAGAATACACATTACTCATAATTAAATTACAGTTTGCTCCCCGTGGATAGGTAGGTAGATAGATAGTTAGTTTATTTCATTGATGCACATGTGATTTAGATGCTTGTGAGCCTAATACGAGAGGTAAGAACCTGCGCATCACATTGTGAACGCTCCTTGTATACCACCCTGCATGGTTAATTAGGCATATACATATCATAATAAAGTAAAAAAAATACAAAAATATACACGGTGGACTGGGCCACAACCAGTAAAACCTTTGTTTTTATTACTTTGACCTACAGTAGCTGGACCACAAACCGGACGGATTCCCCATACCAAACAATCACGGGCTAGTTGGGAACGTTGACTGGGGAGAATCCCTTTCTGTTGTTGCCTGCGAATTTCCAGGCCTCAACAGGAACATAGGAAGAAAGATTGAAAAGATTTGTTCTAGATACATCAAGCCATGCATGAAATCATACTCCCAAGAATAGGAGCAACAAATACCGCTAAGCAGGCATGGGAAACATTGGAAACTTCCTATCAAGGTTTTGACAAGGTAAAGACTTCCAAGTTGCAGATTCTTAGAAGAGATTTTGAATCTCTGTCTATGAAAGATACCGAGTCAGTATACACATTCTACATCAAAGTTGTTGGTCTGATTAAGCAATTGAAATCTCATGGAGAAACTATAGCTGACCAAAGGGTTGCTGAAAAAATTCTCGGAAGTCTTCCCCCAAGATTTGAATCCTTGGTTGTGACCTTCGAAGAAAACAAAGATATGTCGGTGTTTACCATTGATGACTTACAAGCTTCACTCATCAATCATGAAAACAAAATTAGCATAACAAATACATCGTTGGAAGGTGCATTCACAGCACAGTCATCCATAAGTCATGGTAGAGGCAGGTGGAGAAACAAATATAGAGGCAGAGGAAGAATTTCTTCTAGAGGAGGACGCAACCAAAGTCCTGCAAATGTCGTTGGTAGAGGAGAGAATCAGAATCCAAGTCAGCCAAGTAGTCAGAGGTTTGATAAATAAAAAATTCAATGTCGTTATTGTAAGAAATTTGGTCATTATGCATATGAATGTAGAAAGAAACAATATGACCAAGGAAGGCAAAGCCCAAATCAGTCTACCAACACCAGCACTTCGTTAAGTGCAATGTTAATGGCATATGCATCTCCAATTGAATGCAATGTTGTTCAAGAAATTCCACATGACAAATGGTACTTAGATTTAGGCTACAACAATCAAATTTGTTTTCCAGTCTAGATAATTCAGTTCAAATTGATGTTACACTTGAAAATAATGTCCAAGTCACTATTTTGGGAAAAATGTATTGTTGGTATTCTAACCAAACAGGGGGGGAGTAAGTTTATTCCTGATGTCTATCATGTAGAAGGTTTGAAACACAATTTTTTGAGCATTGGACAGTTGATACAAAAGGGTTACAAAGTCTACATAGAAGATGATCACCGTGTGATTAAAGACAAGCGTCCAAGCAACCAGCTGATAGAACAAGTGCCAATGACAAGCAATCACTTGTTTCCATTGAGGATAGTTCCATACATGAAAGGAAAAACAACTACAGGTGCTGCATTCAAGGCAGAAAGTAAAGAAGTAGTCGAGCACTTCGACAAGAAAGAAAATGACAATGGTGATTTTGAAGCTGCATTTCAAACAGTAGTTCAGGATGAGTCCTGGTTGTGTGGCATTTCAGATTTGGACATCTGAATTTTGATGGGCTAAAGCTATTGCACACAAAAACCATGGTTAAAGGATTGCCATTGATCAACAAACCAGAAATATTTTGCGAAGGATTCATTTTTGGCAAGCAACATAGAGAGACTTTTCCAGTCGAAAAGTCCTATAGAGCATGCACACCACTTGAAATTGTGCACTCTGATATTTCTGGTCTAATGTAGACATCATCCATTGGCGGTTGCAATTATTTTGTTACTTTTATTGATGACTACTCAAGAAAAACATGGGTATATTTTCTGAAACATAAATATGATGCATTTAGTTATTTTCAGCAGTTCAAGGCACTCGTGGAGAACCAAAGTGGACACCGTATCAAAATCTTAAGGACCGATAGAGGAGGTGAATATGTTTCGAATGAATTTCTAAATTTTTGCAAGACCCATGGCATAGAAAATCAATTCACTGCATGGTATACACCTCAGCAGAATGGTGTTGTCTAAAGAAAGAAAAGAACCATTATGGAGATGATGTGCAACATGTTGGAAACCAAGCATTTGTCAAATGAATATTTGGCTGAAGCTGTCGCAACTGCTGTATATATTATGAATTGGTGTCTGACAAAGATCTTGAAGAATAAAGTTCGTCAATAAGCATGGACATGTATGAATCACAATGTTACTCATTTAAAATTTTTTGGTTGTGTTGCATATGCTCAGGTTCCATATGAGATGAGAAAGAAGCTTGACGGCAAGGGACATAAATGTATTTTTGTTGGCTACTCTAAAGACACAAAATCATACAAGTTGTATGATCCTGTCGCAAGGAAAGTGATCATCAATTGATATGTTCAATTTGTCGAGAATGAATCATGGGATGGAATTGTCGACATAAATGTCAAGATTGTGTCGAATGTCGAAAATGATGACATGACAGAGGAAGTGGTTCAAACACCACATGTAAGTCAACCAGTTGCAGAACCATCGAATCCCATGACACCGCGACATGGTTCAACAAAAGGAACATCGACACAAGTTGCAGTTCAAGCTACGCCGACAAGCACACCAAGAGGACAACAAACTCCATCAACCATTTCGTCGAGGTCAACATCGACAAAACTAGTGAAGACAAGAAGTATGCAAGAAATATATGAAGCTGGTACACCAAATTCATTATCTCTCTTTGCATTATTTTCTCCTATATGTGATCCACTAACATTTGAAGAAGCTATTGAAGAAGAAGTATGGGCACAAGCCATGGATGAAGAAATAAAACGCATTGAGAAGAGTCAAACATGGGAGTTGGTAGATGTACCAAAAGATAAAGACGCAATCAATGTCAAATGGATTTATAAGACAAAGCAAGATGCTGATGGGAATGTGCAGAAGCACAAAGCAAGAATGGTTGCAAGAGGGTTCACAGAGCAGCCCGACATAGACTTCAATGAAACTTTTGCACCTGTTGCACACATGGATACAGTCAAAACAATTTTGGCCATTGTTGCACAAAACAAATGGCTTGTTTATCAAATGGATGTTAAGTCGACATTTTTGAATTGCTATCTAGAAGAGGAAGTATATGTGGAACAACCACAAGGCTATGAAGTTCCAGGTCAAGAGCATAAAGTGTATAGGTTGAAAAGGCACTATATGGTTTGAAGTAAGCTCCTAGAGCTTGGTACAGTCAGATTGATTCCTATCTCATCGAAAATTGATTTCACAGAAGTGAAAGTGAACCGAATTTGTACACCAAAGTTGATGAGCAAGGCAAGATGTTAATTGTTTGCATGTATGTAGATGATTTAATATTTACTGGTGACTTTGGAATATCATATTTTAAAGCAGTCATGGAAAGTGAATTTGAAATGAATGATTTGGGGCTTATGAAATTTTTTTTGGGCATTCAAGTTCAACAGTTTGAAAATGGTATTTTTTTATCATAGTCAAAATATGCAAGTGCAGTTTTAAAATGATTTAATATGTCTAATTGCAAGACAACCCCAACACCAATAATACCAGGTTTAAAATTGAGCAAGGATGATGATGGATCAACTGTAGATCCTACGCTATTTAAAAGTCTTGTTGGAAGCCTTATGTATTTAAAAACGACAAGACCGGACATCATGTATGGAGTAAGTCTGATCTCAATATTCATGGAGTCACCAAAAGTCTCTCATTGGAAACCAAGTAAAAGAATTCTGGGGTATGTAAGTGGCACAAAATACCTTGGCATTATGTATTCAACCTCATAAAATTTTAAACTCATTGGCTACACTAACAGTGACAATAGAGGCAACACAGATCACAGGAAGAGCACATTTGGGTACAAATTTCATTTTGGTACAGGTGTTGTTTCATGGGCTTCAAAGAAACAACCCATAGTAACTCTCTCTTCAGCAGAATTAGAGTATGTTGCAGCTACAAATGCTACATGTCAAGCTGTCTGGATGCAGAGAATGTTAAAAGACCTGTTGCAGAACCAACAAGAACCAAAAACCATTTTCCGCGACAACAATTCAGCCATTGCATTATCAAAGAATCATGTGTTCCACAAGAGAACCAAGCACATCGACACAAGGTTTCATTTCATAAGAGAATTGGTGAACAACAAAGAAATTTGTTTAGAATTTTGCAGGTTTGAAGATCAACTTCCAGACATATTCACAAAAACATTGGCAAGGGATACATTTTAGTGTCTACGTAGTTATCTTGGAATGACAAGTTCTACACAATGAAGTCTGTCATACACAAAGAAAGTTTAAGCTCTGAATCATTTTGTATTTTTTTAAAATCCCCATCTACTCATAATTACGGGGGAGTGTTGGAGATATTAATTAATCGCAGATCCGTACCAGATCTCAGCCGACTTTGCCAGAGTCTGTATCGGTTCAGTCTCTGTCAAACTATCTGACAAGATTGAAGAGTCCACGATTTTGTAATATAAAGCAGTCGAATTAAATTTCCAAAGCTAAGTTTTTAGGTAGATAATTATTGTAGTCTTTAATGTTAAGTTAGTAGATTCATGGAGAAGCAAATTCTAGTTTTCCTATAAATAGAAGAAGAAGATTGTAAATTAAGTTAGACACAATAGAGAGAATTCTGAGCAGAGAGTTAAGAGGATAGTGTTGAAGCACAAGCTTCTGTGGGTTTGAAAATGTCGAGAGCTGAAGCTCTGTAAAAGGTGAAATATCTTTGTAAATTTGCAAGTTTGCATTTACGAAAAATAGTTCTTTGTTATGGTTGAATACATGTTTATTTAGCCACACATTCTCTCCAGAATTACTTGAGTAAATGTTGTTTACATTTACAGTTTGAGTGAAAGATCAAAGAGTCCATAAAAAATTTCACCCAGTAAAAGTTCAAGGTTTTACGATAGAGTGGTCGACTCAAGTCTTCCTGAATGTTTGGTTATAGGATTTGTAATTCTGTCGAATTTTTGTTGTGTTGAGTTTTTCTTCATGTTACCAGTCAGTGAAAAATATTATTGATTTCATAAGTCTTTAGACTAAGAAACATCCTTTATGCAATTCGACTAAAAGTGGTTAAGTCAAAGTAAACCGGTTGAAGTAAACATGTCGAGTAAGTTAGTCGAAGTAAACCGGTCGAAGTAAAACCTGTCGAAGTGGAGTAAGTCGGTAAAACCGACAAGTAAGACCTTGTTGAAGTAAAAAGAGTCGATTTAAAAAGTTTGACCAATTTTTAGTCTTTAAAAATCTTGTTGAAATATTTTGGTAGACTTGTGTAGTCGGAATTAGACAAGTTTTACCTGACCAGAAAAGAAGAAGTCAAAGTCGACGTGAAAATTTTATAATTGAATGATAACTCAAGTTTTTCCATCTCAAATTTTGCTAACAGACATTGATGTTTTCCAAGTGGTCACCTTCATAGGTTTTCCCAGTCTCATAACCTTATTGATTATTGGTGCTTGTATGAACTTGATTTGTTCTGTTGGTTGGGTTGTGCTTGTTGCAATTGAAGGAGGTATTTTCAAATGGAATTATAAGCACTCCATGCCACTCTCTAAAACTAGAGTGGCTATTATAATGGCGGCCATTGTTATTGGCTTGGCCATGGATTGTTTCCATTTGTATTTGGGCACATCTCATGGGCGCCATCCTTTGGATGGAAGAAAGCATAAACATACAGTTCTTATCGTTTGGGCAGTGATAGTTTTTAGATTGTGGGCATTGTATCATGCAACACATCAACAATAATTTGGGGACTACAGGATTTTGGAAGATGGATATATAGTGCTCTACTTGTCCTAGTTTGGGTGAAGTGGGAAATAGACAGTTATCTTCTTGGTGAGCGTTTTCCAAAATATGGTTCTTGCCCAGTTATGACGACTGCTCATTAAGAATATCGTGCCAAGAGTTGGACTAACAATGGAATTCTGGTTTACTCTTCTGCATATTTGCTCAATGCGAGCTTATCTGGAGTTTAGGGCCAGTGGTATTACATACCCACCAAGCATAAGAATTGAAGCCTCACAACTATTTTCTTAAAATTGTTTCGGGATTCAACTTATAGTCCCATTTACTTTGATTCAGGTTGTATCTTTCTCAAAACCATTTATTGTAGTTTGTTTTGTAACATATTTTGCATCTAAAGTTAAGATAATGGATAATATATTGGCTGAGTATATATTTAATTTATCTTGGGTCTTTCTTATTATACCAATAGGTGATTTTATTTGAGATTTTGGGGTGGACAAGTCCTCCTCAATTCTGATGTCTCTCTTCCTTAATGTGGCTCTGATACCACTTGTTGAACATCATAGACAATAAAATACAAAAACCACCATCATAAACAACATATTTAATGTTGTAAATCCCCATAATGGGAAACATCCATGCAGGAAAAGTATTGAAACCCATTAATCAAACTTAAGGAGATTACATGACAGGCCTTGAGCCTCTCAGACTACCACTCCATTACGTATCCCAACCATGCACTATATACTTCATGAAATAAGTTACATGAGTAAAAATGTTGTCGATTATGCCCTTTACAGAAAACTTCCGTAAACACATCCAGTTTAGGTTACAAAAAACTTCTCGTAAACACATCCAGTTTAGGTTACAAAAAACTTCTTGTAAACACATCTAGTTTAGTTGTCATTATTAACACTAGATATACAATAAATGAAAATTAAACACTTATCTTTGTTTGTTTGGTATACTTCCTCTTGGTCCTTGTCACCTTCTAGGAATTACTAGAGTCTCTGACAATGTTCTCTACTCCATTATCTGATTCTGAGGACCCGTGTTTGTCTTGCTCATGATCAACAATGATGGGAAAGTATTCTACACCATAGATATGAGTGTCCCTTCTTCTTCATCGACCACAATGGAATCCCTTCTTATCCAATGCTGAGATGGATAAGAGGTTATTATTCTTCATGGGTTGAATCCTTTTGGATCAAAGTACACATTCCTGGTCACTTTAGGAATATTCACTTATTCTCTTCTTAGTTGGTTCATCATCACCTAGATTTTCTTCACTTGCTACTGAACTTGGTGAGCCTCCTTCCGTCACAAATTCATTGAATGGAATATTCCCATGATCTTGGGAGATAATTCAATGTGGTCATCACCACTTCTGCTTCCTCTACACTTTCTCCAGTGACTTCTAGTTTCTCCTTGATACAAGAGACCCTTGTAAAGTAGGATTGAATGCTTTCTGATATCTGCATCTTCACATCCTAGAGTTGAGTTCTCAAGGTCATCTTCCTGTTGATGTTCTTTCCTTTGTGAAATACGATTAATGCATCGAACATCTCCTTGGGATTATTCAAAGAGAATATATATGAGATCAACTGGTTTTTAATGGAGATGGTAATATTTCTCTTGGATTTTATCAAGTTCTTTTTAGGGTTATATTTTTCCTCATATCCCTTTGGATCTGCAACTTATTCTTTGATATAGTATTCCAAGTCATGCTCTTCTAGTATGAGAAGCACTCTATCCTTCCATACCTGGAATTTCTCATCTCCTTCAAGCTTGTGCTCAAGCTTGGTACTATTTTTCATCATGATAAAGTGAGAACCTCAAATGGAAATAGAGAGAATAGAACTTACCAATGAGATTGCTTCAACTAAATGCTTGCTTCAATGCTTTTCTAGAAGACTCATCCTGGTGTACCTAGGGTTTGATAGAGAAACCCTAATTTTTCAACTTTGGTGTCTTGCAACTCTAATTGGATAAAAAAATGCACCTCCTCAAGGCAAGTTGTCTAGTGAGGTCCTTTTCTAAAAACTATGGAGGGAAACTCCAAAAACTATATGACCTAGTTCCTTCCTAAAGTGTCTCGAAGTCAAGAATTGAAAATCCACAGAATTAGAAACTCTTTCCATAGAAATATGCACCCTCTTAGGGAGATTTATATGGTCCTCCTTTTTCAACTGATCGGTGGAGGGAAGTGTCCAGAACAAGAAGCCCCGGTTTCTTCAACTTCTTCTGCAGAATTGTCCAATATTAATTCTGATGTAACTCCAAAATTGTTGCCCCTAAAAGTCTGAAATTTCGTCATGAGGTAGCCTGATATGTCTTATTTCCAACCCCATAGGTTAGAGCAATATTGGATTCACTCAATGGAACTTATCATACTTTTCCCAAGGTGAATTGTTTATGGACTAGTTCAGTATAGAGAACTTGTTCAGAATGACACATGTCACTTTTTCAACTTCAGAGTCTGAAACACACACCACATAAACTAAATTAACTTCCCTATCTGCAACAGCTTACAAAATTCGATTTGGATATTCCTAGCCAGAGACATAGCATTTCTCCCTAGGCCACCTATTTAAGACTGAATTCTAGAAGAGGTAGAAACCCTATTTTGGAGGGATCATATGTTCTGAAGTATAGAGAATATGAGGCTAAAATTCACACACAATGTACATGAATATTCATCTTCGGCCTGTCCAATTTTCAGCTCCTTACACTTTTCCAAAATCAAGTTATAGTGAAAATGCCAAGATGACTAGATTTTCCCTTCTTGGGTTTTCAAGCATAAAACCCTATTCTCCATTAGCCGCAGTTGTAGCATTGTTTCGTCTACACAAAGACTTATTTCAGGGTGGCTCTGATACCATGTTGATATTGTAATGGTTATACAAGATCTTAAAACATTTAGCATCATAACATCATAACCATATGCACTAGGATCATTGAAAGATAGACAAACACAACAAAAAAGAGACACAAAGATTTTATATTGGGAAAACCCTCTCTTGGGAAAAACCCAACAAATTCTTCAGTATAGATTCGTCACATAGTACAATGTCATGCAAATATGGAAAGAACAAAAGATAATATAACTTTTGTAGCTTCTTCTTCTTCTCTTCCCCATCGAACTTGTCTTTCTCTCTCTTGGAGCAAACTTACTTGAGCATATTGTGTGTCCAAATGAGGGAGGGCGGCTGCCTATTTATATTGATCATATGCGTGACCTTTTAGTCTAGCAGGGATGAATTCTAGTCCTGATTCCTGACTTGTCCTTGTGGGAGACCAAAAATAAATTTTACATTATTTCCTTGGGCACTGTTGTCCCAACTTACAATGGAGGTTTTACCTTGACTCTGTTATCCCTAAAGTTGGACCTAGACTACAGGGGATCCAAGCTTAAGGAAATCTTAAGTCTGATAAAGACTAAATCAAAATAAAATCAAATCAAAATACNATTGTTATCCCTAAAGTTGGACCTAGACTACAGGGGATCCAAGCTTAAGGAAATATTAGGTCTGATAAAGACTAAATCAAAATAAAATCAAATCAAAATACAGACTAAAATAAAACCTAAGTCTGGTATCATAGGTTTGTACAGTTTTCATAGGTTAAACATGACTCACTTTACACTGAACAAATCTGGTATAAACAGCTGAGTACATACAGATGTGTATAAGATAATCAAAATGTTTTAATACAAGTATTCACAGAGAAATTAAAGTGTATAACAGGCTGGTAAAGCAGTGATGGCAACAAGATGAAAATCCCAAAATTCAAATAACATAACATTCAAAACAGCAGTTCATACAAAGGATTCCATGATCCTGAAATATAAAGTGTAACTACTATTGTTTATCAAATAAAAGATAATTGTTATCTTCAATGAGAATTACAACATGGATTATTAATGACCACAGAAGCAAGAGAATCATCAAAGACAACAATTCATAAAATACAATGGCAAAACATCATTATATCACTTTCATAAATAGAACCTGTGAAGCTGTAAAGAGCATATGCTAAGTGAAATCTGGTTCAGTACACATCCAGCATAGTCCCAAAACTACCAAGCAACCAACCCCTTCGTACAGATCTTCTGTCTGTCTTTATACAAAAATATATCTTATCTAACAGTAACTATCAATCCTAAAAAGATGGATCGATACCTTCAAAAGTGGGATATCAAATCCCCCTCAAAAATGATTAATACACATGTCCAACAGCTGTCTTTTTATGACAAAATAAAACAAAACAACATTAAATGCTACAAACTTCTAGATGCTTCTGCCAAAGTGGCTAAATCATTCAGAACCTGATAGCGCCTCTTTAGTCTGGCAAACTCCTTATCTTTATCATTTTATTTAACCTGAGCCTTTACTTGATCCAGCTTCTGTTGCATAGCCTTCTTTTCATTTAATATGTTTAGTGACACCATCAGGAGCTTCTGGAATGCTGCTTCTTTCTCCTCCATGTCTTCTCTCAGTCTTTTGTTTGCTACTAACAATTTTTCATTAATTTCCTGTAGGTACTTAGTTTGATCTTTGTAAACCTGGAGAGACCTTTGACATTGGTTAAGCTCTGTGTTTATGTTTATTTCATCTTCTTTTACATCTTCTTTTCCATCATACATACTTTGTAGTTTTGAAACATCCTCGGATTTGTCCTGTTCCCCCGTGCAAAATTTATCAGGTATTATTCCTTCTATCCCCTGTAAATCAATATATTCTTCAA